>CM070659.1:8084234-8559234 GCA_036346575.1 Dendrocalamus sinicus | reverse complement strand
TTCCCTTCCCGGCGCCTCGCCCCTCCACAGATCTGCGACCAGCGCGCCCCCTCCCCTCCGCTCCCTCCCGCGCCCACCGCGCCGGCTCCCCCGCCGCCCCCCCGCCGCCTCTTCCCCTTCCCTTCCCGGCGCCTCTGCCCCTCCCCTCGCCCCTCCCGGCGCCTCCACCCCTCTCCTCGCCGCCCCATGCTCGCGCGGGCTCCCCGCCGCCGCCCCTCCCCGTCGCCCTCTTCCCCTTCCCGGCGCCTCCGCCCCCTCCACAGATCTGCGACCGGCGACCACCGAGCCGAGCTTCTAGCCTTCTACTGCTCCTCTGGTACTCAATACTCATCTTCTTCCTTGCTAGTTACAAGAATATGTGGATGTGATGTACTGCATTTCCTTGATAGTATGTGAAATTGTGATGTACTGCATTTCCTTGTAATTGTTGTTATGCTGAATTGCTGCTTGTATATGCTATTCTTGGTTAACCTGTTGGCGGGGAATTTTGCCCCGTCGGGGAACGGGGACGGGCCCAACTTGGCCCCGAGCCCGGGGCCGGGGTTCGGGGAATTTTATTTTCGCGGGGATCGGGGACGGGGATTAGGTCCCGTCGGGGATGAGCCCCGTTGCCAACCCTACATAGGTATTGTATGAGTACTAAATTTTATCTCCCTCTCATATTGAACAAGATTCAGCACACAAGTATTGTTGTCTAAAATAACAAACTTCAATTCATCCATGTGATCGCAAGTTATGCATATTCGATATACAAGAAATTGATTTTCTACACCATAATCTCCAATCAAATTAAACTTATACCTAGAGGTGTAAGCACTAAACAAGGATTTCGAACATACGAACTTAGAAACTTTCTCTATAGCATGTGATAATTTTATAGGTAGATCCAATATGATGTAACATAAAGAATTAGCAAGAGAAATTCTAGTCAAAACTTCTTTGTATCTAACCAAAGTCACATGATCATTATATGCAATTAATTCATCACATGAATCACTCAAAACAGCAAGTAATTTATTTATTTTATGATATGGTGCACTCAAGTCAATGTAGCTTGAATTCTCTACTTGAAACATGAGCGCGTCAAAATTATTTTCCACTAAGTTTTGCTCTAAAATAGCAAGAACAGTGGATAATTGTAGTTCTTCACAAGCATACTCACTGTGAGTGATGATAGCACCATGATCTTTACCTTTTTGGCTCTCCTCAGATGATGTAGTTGCATCTATCTCCTCATCTTCATTCTCAACTAATGGAGTCGGTGGTTCAATCAGCTCATGCTCCTCTTTGGCATGGTTCTCAACTACATGCAACTTGTTAGTCATAGAAAAAAGGCGCAAACACATGTTTCTTCTCATGTTTCTTATCGTCAAGCACTCTCAATTTCTCCTTAATTTGTCTTTCAACCTTACAAGCAAGTATAAATAAATGAGGGAGAGAATTATATTCTTCGTGAATAAGGTCCTGAATTTCTTTATTAAGATCACATAAGAATCTATTCTCTATAGCTTCAGCATGTTCCTCTAAGCCATGACACAATAAATGAATTTTTAATTCATGATTGTATTCCCTTACAGTTTTACTTCATTGTTTTAAACATTGCAATCTTGCTAGCAAATAACCAGCATGATATTTAGGAACAAATTGATCTTTCAAAAGTTTCTTTAATGAATGCCACATTTGAGGCACTCTTCCATGTCTACTTAAGTATTGCCAAAGGAGGAGAGAAATTGGACAAATTGGGTAGATTTTGCTTTTGGAGAAGAATGAAAAATTGGCTCAAAATTGCTCTCTTGTGTTAAGGGGGACTTTATGAGTTTTTTGCCTTTGCTGAGTTCTTACTACTGAGTTTTTGCCAAGTGCTTGCTTTTGAGTTTTTGTCAAGTGCTTTCTACTGTGGTCTATACCTTTGAAATTTTCTGTTCACAAATTTGGCTTTTCTTTCAAAAACACAACTTATTCAAAAGATTTTGAGGTACTGTCAATGTATTCATCAAGGAAAAGATTGTTAGACCATGTGGAGGTCGTGAATACAGTGATGATAAATAATTGACTTTTGGGTTGCATTGAAATTTGCATTTGTGAAAGTTTCAGCCATAATTGGCAATCAGTAAGCATCAACAACAACAACCAACCATAGCAAATGATCAAGGTAAATCGACTACGGCAAATCAACCACAGTAATCGACCACGGCAGATGATCAAGGTAAATTGACCATGGCAAATCGACCACAGCATGTCAACCATGTATTTCGATCATGGCAGAATGACCATGGCAGATAATCGGGAAGTTTGGTCAAAAATAGACCCCTGTAGCACGTAAATACCAAATCTAGCCCCCGAAACACCGTAATTCCATTTCTAGCCCCCTCCCGACCGCACGTTTAATTTGGCAACAACACATGGCAGTCGTGCGATCGCCGAATGCACGACTGCACTGTTCATGCGAGTCGTGCGGTCGGCGACCGCACGACTCAGCCACGCGGTGAGAAAGTCGCCGCTTTTGCCAGAAAGAGAGATGGATCGAGACAAAAAAAACAATGGCAAATAATCTTTGGCATTAGCAGTGAGAACACTTGAATCATTTTTTTCACACAGGCTTACCTCAATGGCAAATACTCGTATTGGCTTTTCTCAAATGGAGCAACAGGCAAATGAATAGTTAAGGCAAATAATTAGCAAAAGCAGCGATGTCAGTTGAGTCGTGTGGTCGCCGATCACACGACTTGCATGAACAGTGCAGTCGTGCGGTCGGCGACCGCACAACTGCCATGTGTCGTCGCCAAATTAAACGTGCAATTGGGAGGGGGCTAGAAACGGAATTACGGTGTTTCGGGGGCTAGATTTGGTATTTACGTGCTACAGAGGTCTATTTTTGACCAAACTTCGATAATCGGTGGGCTTTGACTATGAACAGTTAACCGGTCAAAAGCTAGAGTGAACCAGTCATAGGCTATTGTGAACCGGTTGGAGCTACAGTGTACCAGTCGTAAGCTACAGTGTATCGATCATATACTGCAAGGAATCGGTCATGTGCAACAGTGAACTGGTCGTGAGCTACTATAACTGGTCGGTGGTTGCAACTACAATGCTTTGTCATAGTCATAGACTTCACGGCTTATTGTCATAGTTATAGACTTCGCAAACTGTTATCGTAGTTATAGGCTTTGCGATCTGTTATCTTAGACTTTGTGATCGATAGTCATAGACTTTGTGATCAGTTACCGTAGACTTCACAGTCCGTACTTGTATGCTTCGAGTACTTCAATTCTTACTATCGTTGAGTACCTCGAGTACTCATGACTGATGGGCCAGTGGTCTGACCTGCTTGTGCATGGCAGTCAGACTAGTCTTACTGAGCGGTCGTTGCTACAATACCTAGTACTTAATGATGGGAAGTCGATAGTTTGCATTCAGTACCTGGTCGATACTTAGTGATCGGTCAGTGGTCGATAGTGCAATGATTGGTTGTCGATCGGTGGTCTATACGATACTTGTGATTTTCAAGTGTTCAGATTGGAGCGATAGTAATTCCTGAGTACTTGTGTTTTCGAGTACTCGATGAGCTAGCGATCGGACTATGCATGGCGGTCACAGCGGTCGTAATGAGTGGTCTAAGGCTAATTTCTTGAAAGCGATAGAATTTGTGGTCGTGGCTAGTCTGGTTCGTGTTTACTCATGGTTGAGATTGTGGTCTGCGTGTGTGGACTAATGACGGTCAAGTTGGAAAAACTTGTATCAGGAGAAAAGTTCTTTGGTCATTGCATATGCAGGTTGGCGTGGAGACGGTCATAGTCGGTGACGAGGAGGATCAGGACTAGGATAAGGGAATCTGAGGTCCAGTGTAGGGACCCAGATATTAATATCCAGATTCCTCTGTGATTCCACCGCACTATTCCCTGGATCAGTAGATAGTGCTCACAGGTTACAGTTCTGAATATCAAAATACATATCATGCGGAATCGTAATTAAAATAATAAACTTACTCATGGGCCGAATAGGCCGAAATCATAAAATTGCAGCAGCGGAAGAACGAAGCACACAGGTGGGACCTTCAGGACATGCCCACAGGCAGCCAACTGGAGGTTCGCGACCTAGCCCTTGACATCTTCATCTTCTCTGCCAGCTTGTCCAATATTGTTGTTGAGGCGAGGTGATTTGATTCCTGAGTCTGAATTTTGTCGCAAAAGCGAGCGTGAGCACTCCGACCCCGTGCTCCGCGAGCCAATACACAGAATGCAAATAAATAGTATGCATGGCTTAACAAAGGAGAGGCTCGGGTTATTTTATTTGCCAAAAATTGCTTTAGTAGCATTATCATTAAATCACAGTGTTATAAATTCTACATAATCTCCACACGGCGACTGCCATAATTGACTTATTTCACCAAGGACACACGTCCTTACTGATTGCTGTCTAAGACTCCAAACAACGAGTGACATCATTTAATGAATCCACCAATCATATACTTTCTATATTGACTGCTGCCTAAAACTCCGAACAATGGGTGTAATCATTTACCTGATCTATTGATCATCCAATTCTCTTCACTTTGTCTAAACATTCCATTATCTATATGAATATAAGTATTTCCACCAATTCATAGATTCAATCTCGGGTTCACTATTTCCAAACTTCTTTATTTTAGATCCACCAACATCTTGTGTATTCTAAATTCCTAACAACCAATCTTGTAATCGCTATTCATCAACTCTCCATTTCTAAATCCCAATGAATAACCAACACAATTACCTTTAAAACCACCGAATTCATTAGTATTCAAACCTTTTGATATTGACCCAAAACCATAATTTACTCTTCCAATCTCATTTCCCCATTCGCTATCACTAACTAATTCTCTAATATACCTCCATCAAAAATATCAATGTTCAAGTCTACGACTCACTGGTATACATCCTCTCGAAATATCACTGATCAATTTTATAACCCAATAATTGTTATTACTCCTCCAATATTCCTAGAAATTTCATTCATCCATCTAGTATTTGATCAAATCCTATTAATCCCATCATTGTCAACATCTTCCAAGAATTTATACTAATTATCAGTGTTGTGATCCAACAATTACCTTTATATTCCTTAATTCTGCAAAGATCACTTAAATCATCTATCTAGCCTATATATTCATTTTGGGCTCCACCAATTTCTTTATGCACTTCCCATAAACAACCATCTTCTTTTCTTACGACTCCCATTATTCTTCCCATATTTTGCTTTGTAAGAATAGAAATGCCACTAATTGTAATACAATACATAAAATTTCCTGAGACCTAGCAGTTTTGGAACAAAACATAATGTTCAAAGAATATTAACATGATTTTCCATACATATGGCATCACACCATATGCCTAATATCACCTTAATTTTTCCATACATACGACATCACACCGTATAACATCTTTTAGCGTTATAGCCGCTTAACTTACCACTGGGGCGACACCCAGGACAACTCAAATCAGGGCTTTCCACTGCCCTCCACTTTTCCATCCCACTTTTCAAACATTTTTAAATAGAACTATATCTAGTTAAGTTCCCATGGCCGCCCTTGACCGTGGGCACGGCTATTCGAATAGTTTTGACTCTGCAGAGTTTGTACACTTTCACCACAAGAGACAATCAACTCATTACCCCCACACGATTCCTTAGAAGTGTGGTTGAGCAGACCATCACAATGACTTTTCAAAATATCTAATCCTTTCTCCCATCTCACATTATGGGTAACCGCCCATTTGCGATGGGTCCCATCTGTGCGTGGGATGTTTCTCACTACTACTAGCGTACGGGCTCCCCTCCCCTCTGCGCTAGTACGACTGAGAAACTTCACCCTACCTGGTGTCCCTTCAGGCCCCCTTGCCATAGCATAACCCCATCAATCCACTACCAGTGAGATGAGTCCGGGATTTCGATAAGTTTACTCAGCCAAGTTGTATTTTACAGACTTGTGGTTGTACTGTTTTACATGGGTTGACATGACAAGATTCAGACCTTAGGGCTACCCGGATGGTTCTACCACATTCCACATTTTGTGCATCCACTGCACTACATACCAACCCCCAAACCATCCATCCAGGTATTTAAGCAAGTTGGGGATTTTGGGAACATAAAATAATCATGTCAAAATATACCAGTCATTCCCACCATGACTGTCCAAACCAGTTCCTCATGATTAAAAATGACAATGATGTTTGGGGCATTTCAGTGCCCCAGGTATCCATGCAATACTAAGCAGGGCGTACAATATAAGGACTTATTTTCGAAATGTTACTACTATAACTTTGCTAGGGCGACAAGGTTCACACATTCAAATATTCCAAAGGAGGGGTAATATTATTCAAAGTAATCAATGGGCACATAACTAGAATATTAAATTCAACATGTATTTGCATAAAAATATCAGCATGCAATTTGATAATTTAAAACAAAGTAATTTGCAAAAACGTAGGTTCAACATGATCAAAGTATTGACTCGCCTGGCGCGGTTTACCGCGGTCTTGAGCTCACTTAAAGCTATATCATTTGATGGTCTTGAGCTTCCAGTCTTTATCTTCAACTTGATCTCGATCTCGCTTGAACCATTCATTCTTCGGGACTCCAATTTCTAACTACGCGATAAACGACTGAATCCAAATAAAAGCAAGTAACTCAAAAGGTCCAAATAAATCCGAATAAACTCAATTTAGTTTTATTATGAGTTAATGGGTGATTTAGGTTACTTGAGATAAGGTCGGTGGAAGGATATAATGGTTCGATCTTTCTATTGATCACCTCTTTTATTATTTTCGTATTTATCAAGGAAGTTCCATGAGTTAGGTTAGACCTATGTATCGAAGTGCGAGTCCGGTTGGGTAGGTATTCCTTGTAACTTAGGTTATGGTAAAGGCAAACTGGACTGATGGATGAGATCTGTACTTATTCTATAAATCTTTTAGTCGAAAGTATTATAACACTTGGATATCTTTATTAAGTTTTAGAATAATCTCTGATATAGGCCTTTACTTACTAATTAGATTAAGATAAATAGCAAAGGCTCAATATTCATTCATATATGGTAGTTGATTAAAATTTAAATCTCTAATAATCCCATTATCATATTTTATGTATCTTCATTCATAGGTAGGCTAAATTTAAGTTGAGTTAGGATCCATTCATATGGGTCCTAACTTGCTAGCTGTGGATATGTCCATCATTGTTACCGAATCCCAGTTAGAATTTTAATTACTAGTATCATTGGTATTTTGTCTATACTTTAGTTATTATTAGGCTTAGCTTTATTTGATTTAGATTTATTTATCTAGGCAGAGATTAAGGTAATATTTCATTAGTGCTATTTAATAAGATATATCACTGAGATTTGTTTAATGGTGGCTTGAAATTATTGGAGCATATATATTTTCATTATAATTAGGGGTACTCTTTATTAGGTTTAGATATTTAACCATAGCCATATTTCCTTACCATTGCTTTGAATTAGTCTTCTAGATGATTGCTCAACCATATTAATTAAGCCTACATGTGCTAATCCAATTTATAAACATTAAAGAGTCTCATTTACATTCTTGTTAATTTTTGCTAGATCCCTAAAGCTTTTCTGTAATTTAATTATAGTCGACATAGGATTCTCATTTTTGCTAGGGCATAGGGTTAACATTTACGTTTTAACTATGTGGTGGCTAGCTCTACAATCTTTACTAACATGCAAGGATTTATCGTTTATTCTTTAGAGAATTTTCATTGGCTAAATCATCATTCCATGAGAGCTTAAACCTAAACAACATCCTTTCTAAATTTCTTACTATGCCTTTGATTAATATTTAAGCTTTTAAAATAAACATCAACAGTACATTAGTTACTAGTACATAATGATTAATCCATGATTAAATACTTATTAAGCTCATTTATATCATAATCAATTCTGGTACCTTCTATGGATTATTCTCGAATTTTCATGCATTTTGCTCATTGAAATCAGCTAGCAAAAATATTCAAAACCTAATCTACTTAAATGCTGCGGGATGAGGGATCGAAGCCGGGTCGCTGAGCTGAGAGCTCACTCGGCTAACCATTCGGGCACGGGTATTACCTGGCGGCAAAGGCGAAGGAAACGGGATAAGCCGATCGGGCGGGCATTGGAGCAGAGGAAGTTCGGGGGCGGCGCCGGCGGCGAGGGGCAGCCGGAGCGGGTCGGGGGACCGTCAAAATGGGTTTCCCGCGGGCTGGTGAAGCTAGTGGGAGCGTCGGCGGAGCCCAGGGACCGTCGGGGCAGGTCGGCGTCAGCGTAAACGGCCGTAGGCGGGGACCAGTCGGGGCGCCGGTTCTGGAGTAGGAGAGAGCGAAATTAGGAGGGCGGGAAAGCATGAGGGCGTCACGGGGAAGCTCACCGAGGACTTAGCCGAGCGGAGAAGAGGCCACGGCGAGCCAGCGGCTTGCACAGGCGGCGGCGCGGGGGAGCTCACGTCGCCGGCGAGCTAGGGTGGATGAGGGGCTCCGGCGACCGTTGACGAAAGTCCGGGACGTCGAGGAGTCGCTCCCACCGCGAGGAATCGGAGGGAGCTCGACTGTGGAGGGGACGGCGGCGGTGGAGGCGCACTCGGCCGGCGGTGAAGAAAAAGCGGGTTCCGGCGAGCATGGCGCACGGTTTTCCAATTAGACCGGAGGGAAGGGACTAGAGGCTCGGGCGAACAAGGCGGTTTGGTTGGATCGAAGGGAGACGCACCGGAGATCCGGAATGGCGAGGAGGCGGTCGGGAAGCTCATGGCGGCAGAGGAAAAAAACGTGGGGGAGGAAGGGGAAGAACGAGAGGGGTTGCAGGCGCAATGAGGGTGGCCGAGCCGCTACTTATAGCGTCGGAGGGCTGCCGTGACCGGGGCACAGGACATGGCATGGGCGACGGCATGGCACCAGGGGCGGCGACGCGAAGGAGGCGACGTGCGGTGCGGGGGCATGATGCGCGCGACGCGATGGAGGGGACGGGAGCAGGCGAGTGGGAGAACCCGGGGGCGACAAAGAAAATCGGTGGGCGAGGGCGGTTGCATGGCTGCCACGCGGAGAGCGAGCTCTGAGCAGCAGGGCGGAGAGGAGACCGGGGGAGGAAGAAGGAAGTGCGGGCGGGGGCACGGGAAAGGAGAGGTGCGGGAGGAAGGGGCCCGGCTATCAGCGGGGAGAGGGGAGGTTGGGCCGTTCGGCCGGCCGAATTTTTTATTATTATTTTTTATTTTTTTATTTTTTATTAGTGTATTAGTGTATATTTTATGCTTATTGCTTGCTCCCTGAATTTCTCTGTATTTGGATTTCTTCATTTTTGAGCTCATCCTTGCATATGCACAAATATATGTATATGTGTATATATATATATATGTGTGTGTGTGTGTGTGTGTGTGTGTGTGTTTGTATTTTATTTATTTACTTTTGTTGCCGTTTATACTACTATTTTCAAAATGAAATTTTATATTTTAATTTAAGTTTTCTCCGGCCTTATGTTGGATCATCTTTTCAGATTCACATTTTAAATCTTGATTTTCTATTAATTAAATATGTTCGCTTCTTCTTGATCCCTTTAACTTTTTGGAATCCTTCACGAAATTTTTAGAAAACTCTCATAAACTCCAAATTCAACTAAAACATATTGCAAAATAATTCAAAAGCTTCACATTTTCAAATTTCACAATTTTGGGATGTTACATCCAGGCGGCCGAAGATGTCACGAGGTGGTTGGGCTCACACTGGAGCACGTGGAAATCAAAGGTGGTGATGCGTGAAGAGGCTATGGGAGGTGTGGTCCTAGAGGCCTCGACACGTGAGATGGATGATGCGTGATGAAAATACAAGAGGTGAAGTCCCGGAAGCTTCATCACGTGGTGAGTTAGGAGTTGTGAAAGGAGTCCATAACTGGAAAGGTGTAGAGATTGAGTAAAACCCGTGTTCGGAAGGTTTTCAAATCCCTTAATTTTTGGAAGAGATAGAGGTTTGTGTCCGTGTTTTAGGTGGACACGGTTTAGTGCGTTAGCCTATAAAAGAAGGGAGAAGTTAAGGGCTAACGCGAGAAGTTGAGTAGACTGGGGAAGGTTTTTGATGAAGAAATGAGAGGCTTCAGTTTTTGGCTAGGGCTTTTAGGGAGTGCTTGTGAGGGCGATTTTTAAGTCCACGAAAATCTAGCAATAAACATCATCTTAAATCAATCTGGTTCTTGGTTTGCTTGAAAAGTGTTGGTGTTTGCAGTTGAATTAAAGCGTGCAACTACATGCAAAGGTGATCGAGAGATTCTCTTCTGGGTTAACAATTTCGAGTATGTTCAATCTAGTCAAAGATCGAAGCTAAGCGATCTAGAGAGCGGTTGAAACCTTCATTGACTACTTAGAGATTTTAAAAAGCAGGTACAATCATTTACCCCTCCCCCCTCTGCTTACCATCGACGGTCCTACGAGTTTAATATAGGGAGAGACCCTACTGCATTAGTGTTATTGAATCTTGCATTATGGCTGTGAGTAGAATTATTAACCTGGTATGCTCAGGGATTGCAACTACTAGGACAATAAAAGTCGTATTAATGCTGGTGATGATATAATAGTTTTTTCTATTTTTTATTTTTTTCTATTTTCCTTTAATTTTTCTAAAAAAAAAGCTAACAATTGCTACGTATCATTTCGGCTATAAATCTAAAGCCAAGCCTGTTCTTTAACGGCTTCTAAAAACGGCTTTTGACTTTTGCTACAGTATCTAACTTTCAAACGAAATATTTTCTCAAGATGGAGTCTATAAGTTAATTGTAGTATACGTTAAAAGTCTAACATCTGTATCAACCAAAATCGCAAATGAGTATCTCTCTCCATAATCTCTATTGCAAACAGCTAAAATTCAAAAATTTCAGCCAAAAATCATAAGCCGCAGCTATATCAAACAGACCCGCAGCCAAAAGCTTAAGGCCCTGCTCGGTTGGGTTGAAAACCTGTGGCTTATGGCTGAAATTTTACTGTAGCGGCTGAAATTTTACTGTAGCTGAAGGTGGCTTATTTGGCGTAATTAAATCTAAAAAATTTAAAAATAGAAAAATATGCTAGCTCATCACGGACAACGCAAACAAATACGGGAAAAGGAACCAGCAAAAAAGCTAAAAAAAGCCAAAAGTTTAGAAAAAGATGAAATTTATAGATAGTAAAAAATAAATCAGAAGCTAGAAAGTGAATCTGAAATAAACGGGACAACTCATAAGCAGCGGGCTAAAGTCGTCGCTAATGTCAATTTTGCTGTTTAATAGTGATGTGGAAAGCTCTGCCTTCTCTACGTAACTATTGCAGGGAAGGACTTGCTTGCTTGCACGACGTTCAACAACTCATAGAGCTGTGACAACGTGACTTTTCTGGGAGAGTGAATGGGCCTCGGAGGGAAAAAGAAGTTTTCTTGTCGAGAGTTGTCGGCCACGGCACGCGGCCAGAAGAGCACTGAGCCACTGAGGTGAGATTATTCTTTCCACCCAAAACCTATCCGTTCCTCTCGCTCCCCCAATCAGTGATGGCGTCTGAGATTACTGCACCACACCGTGGAAGCAACACCGCACACAGTGATGGCGTTTGAGTGATTTGGGAGTTTGCAAATTGTTCTAAATTTTCTTTGACAGGGTCATATCCATCATATAATATATGAGCTGATCCATGTCATATTCTTGACACCGGCTAACGAATTACTATTCTCTAAGCTCAACGTCTTAGGAATAACAAGCCTTATTAAAGTTACGTAGCAGAATAATAACTAGAGACTATACTTTATTACAACAATTAGCCACACAAGGCTATAGTCCTTAGTACAAATACTAAGTACAAAAGGGATATAAGGATTATTTATATACCCTATCTCTCCGCGAGGAGTAACTGCCGAATAGGTCATTCACCTCACCTTGTTGCACGATCACCCCCATCTTATGCAGCATCCTCTAAACCTAGGTAGCCCACGTCCCACTCGAGGTATTTCCCAGTTGGATTGAGATCTAACAAACGTACTTAGCAAGCGTTAATAATAATAAATGCAACTGTATCACTCATCTATTTATCATCATTTCATTTACTATCTCTTCTCTTCATAAAACAGATTATCAAATTAAGTGGAATTTACCAGTTTTAGTATTTTAAATTTTACTAGTCACCCGGTAAGAAGAAAGACCTCTAGTGGTTTCCGTGGCCTCCAATCTAAGATATATGTATGAATTCATAATTTTTTTAGCACTGCACAGACTTGTGTCACTTTACCCATAGCTACTCCGTGCTCTTTAAAATTGGGTCTTCTGTATTTTCTTAGATGTGGTGCCAAGTCCAGAGTACAGAATGTTTTCCATAGTTCTGTTATTGTATCTCCACCTAACTAGTCACAGCCGGCCAGGGAGGCGACAACGGCCACCAGTGAGACCAAAAAATGGAACTCTTGGGCCGAGCCGCACCCATGGGCGAAAAGGCGCGGCCCAATTTGGTTTCCGTGGTGGTCGACGGCAAGCCAAGCTACGGCGATAGCTAGACGCATGGCACCACGGCGAACAGCAATGAGCGAGGGCAATTAAACACTAAGAAAGCATCTAGGGAGCATGGTGTACTCACCAGAAGGCCCGGGGGGAAGGAGTGGTGGTGGAGTGTGCTGGCGGCATGAGCCCACTGCGGTGGAAAGGAGGACGCAGAGGACAGCTCATCGTAGGAGAGAAGAAGGGAGGACGATGTCGAGGACAACTTCAAGGGTCCCTGGCGATGCTTCAAGTGCGCAGAATCAACCTATGGCAACAGTAGTGGCGAAGTCAGCCAGAGGCAAAGGGGATGGCAACAATGTTAAGCTTCTAAGCTTTGTCCGAGCTTGGTGCGGTGAGGAGCGGTGGAGTGGAGGTTGGTGAGGGCATGGGGAGTGAGCTCAGTGGCTTTTCGTAGCATAAGAGGGGTGGTACCCATTGGGCAAGCACAGGGTGGCACGGTGCAACACTTTTCGCGTACAGGCGTGACTCAGCGTGTAGCATGACACAGAGTGTGCATCGATGGTGCGGGCATGATGGAACCACAACAGGTAGACACAGAGGTGACGGGCGTAGCGCACAGTGTTGTACAGTGGTGGGGGTGTGGCGACGAGCGCGGGGCGGGGCACGTGACATGAAGAGAGGGGAGGTGTAATAGCCTAGACGTGACATGAAGAGAGGGCACGTGACAAGCGGCAGGGCGGGCTGGAGCGGCCCGTGGCCAGCGGTGAGGAGGAGGAACTTGAAGCCACGGAGCGAGACGAGGAAGAAGGCGGAGATGGTGCGGAGGTGGATGGAGGAGAAGGCGAAGGGGAGGACGAGGAGGAGGAGGAGCACCGGGAGGAATGCGGCGAGGCGGGTGAGGCCGGGGGCTAGGCTCGAGATAGCGAAGCGCGCGTATGCCATGGCCACAGCCACGGCAGCCAAGACCACGACAAGGCCGCCTAGCTCGGACGCCATGCCTCGTTTCTAGACCACGGCGTTCGGCCAGCCGAGATCTGGATCAAGCGCAGGGTGATGTTGAACTGGTGGTGGAATACTGTAGAAATGGTGATCAAAAGAATGGATTAAAGAGTTGCTTTGGACGGTGATGCTTCTGTGTTAGTATTATCTTATGTATCTCATGTGTTACGTGGGCGAATTAAAACTGAGCCTGTTGAATATATTTATAGATTTTGTTAAATATTATCTGAATGTTTTCTCTCTAACTCTCATTCAGATTAGACACTCCCTTTTCTTTTTTCGGAAATACTCTTGTCAATTGCCATCTTGTGTAACGAATGGCAGGGTTCCTGCTAATCTTTCGAAAAAAACTGTCATCTTGTTCATCTGAAATCGTTGTGTTTCGTGTAGATGAGCTTTTCTGCGAAAAGGAGTTCCAGTGGACTGTAGTTTGACGATGTCACAAGTTTCAATACCGGACAATTAAAGTTAAAAAATCACACAAATAATTTATCTAATATGTAATCTGTAAGAATTAAATTTTAATTATCAGTTAGAGAGATAAGGTACCACAAGCCCACACCGCTAGGCTAGATTTGATTGAGATGGTTTTGATGTTTGAGGCTGAGGGCGCAGGAGCGAGGTTGCGCAGCGCGTGTAGGCCATGGCCGCGCCACGGCGACCGTGACGGAAGCGACGCTGCCTTCCTCGTTCGGAGGCGAGGCCATGATCTAGGCCCCTGATAATGTGGAAAATGCAGCTGAGAGCAGCCCATGGGCTGACCAGATTAAGGGGAAATTCTACATGCCGCGCACGCGGCCCGCGGCCATGGGGCGGTGATCTCTCCCTCTCAGCTCAATTCCTGGCTCGATGACTTGCTCCACGTACGCTTGTGTTTTCGTGGCTCAATTCCCGGCTCGGTGGCTTGGTGACTGGTACTCTAAGCCTGTGTTATTAGACCCAGACCGATCATCGATCTGGCCCAGATCTCGTATAACTGATCTGGTAATTAGACCGATGGATCATCAGCCGTACCACATGTTTTTAAATTATATATCTACCCTACTCTATAATTCACCAAAATTTTCTTTACTAAATCCACCCCTCTTAACCACCCCTACAGTCATACCTAATCTAAGTCTACCCAGATTTGTGTACCAAAGTAATCCAACTTCACACAAATGAATGGCCTAGATCTTTTCTCAAACCTTTTTCTCTTACTCATTGAAGATCCTAAGGCCAATATTATTTGGATCATGCAAAACGGTAAGCTGCCCACCCCGCCCCCCGCGCGAATCCCACGCCTCCCCACTTCTCTCCCGTTCACAAAACCGGCGGCAGAGCTAGGGTTTGGCGCTCGCCTCCTGCTCCGCCTCTCGCCGCCTCCTCCTCTCCTCCCCTCGCCGCTCCGACTCCCAAGGCCAAATCGCCTCGAAAACCCTAGCCACCCGCCATGGCCGGCTCCCCCACCGCCTCCGCGGCCGAGGCCACCGACGGGCCGGTGCTCAGCGTCCCCCGTCTCCCCCTCCGCCCTCGGTTCTCCGCGCCGCCTCCTCCCCTCCATCCTCCGCCCTCGCCTCCTCCCCTCCCTCATCCGCCGCTCCGCCCTCGCCTCCTCCCCTTGCCGCTCCGACTCCCAAGACCAAATCCCCAAATCGCCTCTAAAACCCGAGCCACCCGCCATGGCCGGCTCCCCCACCGCATCCGCCTCCGCGGCTGAGGCCACCGACGGGCCGGTGCTCAGCGTCGTGTCGATGCGCCTGCGCGCGCTGCGGAAGAAGTACAACCGCATCCTGCAGATGGAGGAGTCGTTCGCTGCCGGCAAGACGCTCAACCGCAAGCAGGAGGAGGTGCTCCGCTCCAAGCCCGTCGTCTCCGCGCTCATCAACGAGCTCGAGCGCCTCCGCGCGCCCCTCTCCTCCGCCCTCGCCGAGGAGCTCTCCTCCCGCCCCGCCACCCTTGCCCGCGACGCCTCCTCCTCGTCCTCGGACTCTGATTCGTCCATCCAGGACCTCCTCGCGCTCGTCTACTTCGGCTCCCTCTTCGATGTCAAGCCGCAGAGCGAGTTCGTCGCCACGATGGTCGCGCGCACGCACGAGCGGAGCTGCTGCATCACCTACGACTACGTCACGGATGACGCGGCGGACCTGCTCGTGGAGACTGACCTCGACGCGGTGTCTGCTCTGGCGTCCCTCGCTGCGGCCCGCCCTGCTGCCGCAGCGGGCGTCTCCCACCGCGACGATACTGTTGATACTGGCAAGTTGATACTGTGTCGTCTCGTGTATCCTCAGGTATTGGCCTAAATCTCATATTCTCATAAGACCCAACAGTTCTTCAGCAAAACATGAATTTTGGGACAATTCTGTATGTCGCAGCCCGTGATTGGAACTTCGAGTCTGACGGTGCTTATGAGGGCAGCAATCACAGTGGTGGTGCTTTTGACCATTCAGATGGCGAGAATTGTCCAGCTGCAGTGCAAAGGATTGAGAGACGGCTCCATGGCTCTGTGGCAAAACCTAAGGTAAATTTCGTCCACGCCAAGTTGGTTGCCTGGAAGGATGCAAAGATTGCAAAGCTCATAGACAAGTAATTCTCCTTATCTATTCTTTCATAATCATAACCTCCAAATTTGTTAGCAATTAATTTAGGGCTTCCCCAGAATCAATAATCCACATATAACAAGAATGTATTGATTCAATGATGATGAGATCTGAAATTGCTTGTTAGATAATTACATGTAGCATAGTTGTATAGTTAAAATTTTTAAAATTTCTTTATGTATGTTAGATAATTACAATTTTAATGCGGTTATTATGTATGTTGTATAGTTATGCTAATTTTTTAAATTTCTTTTTTGCTTACTTGCTTATATGGGTTATATCTGAAGCATGAAGTGAAGACAGGATGGGTGGAAACTGAATGAGATTTTTGCTACAAGAATCGTCAATGGAACCTACCTTGCATTGGTCACCAACTCACCATTTTGTTCCACTGGGCAGTCAAAAGAACCACAATTAGCCAGGAAGCTGGAAGAGGAACTTGATGGTTGGCTGAGGGAGGCTAGCCTCACCAAGTCTCCTGATGTTAGGGCAGTAATTGCACCGTAAGTTGGTATTTATGGTATGAAGGTGGAATCCTGTTGATTACTTTTCTATTATAACAAGTTTTACTTGCCACTACAGACCATCTTTGGTTATTCATACTCGGTATTTGTGTAAACTTATGCTTTTGGCAAGATTGATCCAACTAACATGTGAGTTACTTAACATGTTACTATTGTTTTCTCTTAACATTCCAGGTCTAAAAGCATTCACTGGTCTTGTTGTATTGGTAATACCATGAATGCTGTCAAGTAGCACATATGTGTATGTAAAGCTAGAAATTAATCAGCACGTTACTGGTCATTCATTGAGGTGATGACTTTTACAATTTATCAACCTGAAGTTTGCTTTCATTGATAAAGGTGGAGTGATATCTGCGAGTGATGCATGCATTGACAACCTCAGTGCATTGACATACATTGATATTTGTCTCATACGATTCGTTTGCTTGCTAGATGTTACTCTCTTTAAATTCTACATTGGCCAGTTCATCCATGGGAAACCTGAATTTCAAGACAGTTCAGCAATAAGTATTTTCAGCTCTGCCATGTTTCTTGGATCAGATGAAATCAACTGGCGTACTTGTGAGGATTTTCAACACCGGGCATTGGTGGACTCCCACCAAATTGTTTGATATGTAAGGTTTCTTGCTTGTAGCTCTAAACATCATATATATGCGTATCGCCAATGCAATAAGTAGATAGCCTCACAATTGGTGAACGGGAAACCAGAAAGGTTCGTTTCTAACCATATCCTTTATGAATAAAATGTGTATGCTCATGTCTGAGTATTTAACAATAGCAGAAATCACCAGGGACCATAAATTAATGGGGGAAATGCAAGTGCCTTGCAGCTATTGTGATATGCTAGGGTCCAACAAACTCCTCTGTGTTCTATGTTTGCATTGTTGTCTCATACTTGCATCCTGATGTTGATTTATAGGCCACTTCATCCAAATAGTGGTTAAGCACGAACTTAGATGATGGGATTGTTGAATTGACAATGTGAAAACCCAAAAATTCAGCAGGTTCTATTTGGTGGATGTTATGTGCCTTCCATTCAACCTGTTTTCTTTTTCTTTTTAAAGTAGTGATGTGTTAGCTGGTATCTGAGAACAGTGGGTACATATTGTTTTTTTGCCATGTTTAAGATCATGACAAAATTTACCCAAGTTACTATTTCCTTGTTCTAGCATCAACTGAGTGACAACTGACATAGCCTTTTTTTCCTTTTAAATGTTAATATTGTATAGGCAAGCAAAGTGGAACGAGCAAAGGCTTTCTATAGAGTAAAAAAAGGGTTTAATAATTATTTTACCGATGTGAGTTAAAGCCAACTGGAAAAGAATATCGTAGTTTTTTCTGACTTGGTTTTCCTAATAGGGGTTGTTATTTTCAGGCTGGACATGCTCTTAAACTAGGTACATTCATCGATGCTGCTTTCAGGATGGCATTGGAGACTTGGGCTTCGTGGGTGGAAAAAAGAGTTAATTTAAATAGAACACATGTCTTCTTTCGCACATATGAGCCATCCCATTGGAGGTGTGTTGTATAGCATATGCAGAGAACTCTTCTGTTGTGTACATCCTACTATTGTTTATTGCTTTATAAGTATAATTGGAAGTGAACATATAGATGCTATGTCTGCATGCATTTTAACTGTAAGCAAGTGTGTGAAAATAGTTCTGTGAAAAGTTTGTAATTATTGGAAAAGAAATACACAGATCATTTATGTTTGATCAACATATGAATTTGAACAAAAATATCTTTATCTCACATGTCAAATGTGGATATTAAAAATCTTTATCTTGATCCAAACACTTCAATATCTAAAAATGACATCGATGTAAATTCAAATTCTATAGGTCTAATGCCTTTACTGTAATCATGGGTAAATAGATAATTGCACCAATTTAATTATTATGGTATTGAGATCCCTGTCCATTCAAATACATACTCTGCTATACAATGTGGATAAGCCGTTCCTCTGTCCAGAGAGGACCAAGTTAGTTAAGATAATTTACATAGGTGATTTTACATGATATGGCAAAAGGTTGTACAGCACACCCTACAAACTCCAATTAATTTTAGTGCTTACTATTTGCAGTTGGCCGAGCTGCTATCTTCTAATGTAATACTAATCCTGCAGTAGAATATTGTGCAGCTTTATGTGATAAAAATATTTGGTTATACAATATATGAGATGTGAATCTTAATGAATCTGATTGTTCGTTTTATTTTTTACAAATTTTATCTTGTTTTGTATTTATCGTAGCGTTAGCACGGGCACACTACTAGTATATATAGAGAGAGAGAGGAAAAGGATCAACAATACAATAATAAAAATAGTAATTAAAGAAACTGAATGACAGATAGCCAGTGACACTTGTAGAAACAACCATGAGGTCCACGACCATCAAACAATAAAGTCATGTATAAGTTAATAAGACAAAATCAAGAAAAAACGTAGTGCAATTACAACAGCCTAAAACCTTAAATACATTGTTCTAGCTAACATTTTTTAGGCAAATAATAGCTTTCGAGTTTCAATCAAGGGTAGCGTTCCCATGGCTCACGGTCATTAGACTGTAGATGTTGAGATGGATCATCATGATCTGCAATGTCCATATCTTCTCCAACATTTGCATTAGAACTATCTCTGTCAATTTCTTGATTACTGACTCCATCTTGTTCACCATCATTTTTAAGAATATCATCCAAATTGAGCTCATCTAAATAAAAAAGAATTAAAATAGAGCTTTATGTTTAGAAAAGCATGGCATTGTCAATTTTACAGAATATATACCCATGTACATATATAGTACATACCTCTGCCATTGCTTCCATTTGCTTGGACAGTGTAAGATGACAACTCCCTATGAAATGTCTCGAGTTCTTCCATAGTTAAACTAGAAGGCTCATCCTCCAAAACCCATTTTGAATTAGCAGTAAAGTTCTCAAAGTCAAATGGATCATAACTTCGAGTCTTGTTGTTGCATCTATATTTGAACACAAAAGCTAAAACAAAAATTACATAAATGATATCAGGGTAGTAAGTGACATGTACAAAGGAAGTGATGTTTAGTTCTCACCTTTGTTACAGCCTTAGATTATAGTGTACATAAACAAGATCATTCAACCGTTGATGTTCAAGTCTATTTTTCTTCTTTGAATGGATATGCTCAAATATGCTCCAATTCCTCTCACATCCAGATATGCTACAGGTTTGGCTTAATACACGAATTGCCAAATTTATACACGAATTGCCAACTTTTACAGATCTAGAGCACTTGAGCCATAATTCAACCACCATACATCTTCATATAGGATATGTTAAAAGTAGAGTTAACAGCTAGCAAAGAAGAATTGAGCCTAAGAAAATAGTAAAGAAGAGTTAAAATTTGAATGCACACATATGAAGGTAAAAAGAGATATACCAGGAAGCAACACATGGTGATAATTTATGGTAGATACTCTTTCGATAGCACCTCTAGATCTTCTAAATAGACTCAACCCTTCTGTAATACTGCTTCGCTATGAAGGATTTGCATGAGTATACCTCTTAACTACATCTATAACTCCATCAGTAGCCCTTCTTATGTTTTGTGTTTCAGATGGATTGTACTCCAGCAGCGTGGCGATCCTTTTTGAGCTAAAAATCCCATCTCGTTTCAATAATTTTCAAAAATGGTTTGCCACAATTTTTCTCCTCTAAAATCTTCTCCTAATTTCATCTTCAGCCACTTGAATAGTACAAATATCCTATAGCAAGCCTATCATTGCTATCAACAATTCTTAACACTCTAACCAAAGGCTCACACAACAAGCTGACAACGGCACATTTTCCTTCCAAAAACCAGCAATTAATACAAACTCAACATACTTCTTAGCTTGACTTCTCTTGCATAAGTAGAAGACGCCACTCCCTTGATGTGACCATAGCACATAATGCATTTTTTGTTGGTAGATGTTTTGTAGCACAATAAAGTTGGTAGCTGTTATGGGTACGAACCAAACAGTAAAGAAGCAGACTAGCTAGAAAGAGCTGGGGAGTAAGAATGAGTGGATCTCCCCTCAGGCCCCTCTTGGGGATTTATATACATGAGTGGGGTAGGATGAAAAATTCTCATCCTACCCCTTAATAATTACAAAAGGTAACCGTACATTTGTACATTCCTCTGTACTACTAGGCCTATTATATATTGGGCCAGTTGTAAGGCCCAGTCACGAGGGGTTGGGCCACCTCCACAACAGGACTCCCTCGACAACAAGCGCGGAGGTCCCGATGGGCGAGCTTACGTGACCAACTATCCTACCCCCTGTCCCCTGACAGCAAGCACGAGGGTGCCGACTGGTGAACCGATGCAACTGGTATCTTGCAGCCCCCTGAAAGAGGGTTTTTGCTTTACTGACCATAATGCAACTACAGAGTCCACTGACAAATCAGGGAAGTGGAGCAGGGGTGGGCCGTCCCTCCAAGGCGACGCCTACGAGGAGGTTGGTGAAGTCCCACGCTGGAGCCAAGCCATCCCGCCGAGGCGCTGCCTACAAGGCAGGCGATAAAGTTATGCCGCCCCACCAAGATGATGCCTCCAAGGCGGGCCGTGAAGTTATGCCTCCCCGCCGAGGCGAAGCCTCCAAGGTGGGCGATGAAGTCTCCCAGCAAAGGCATGACATCCCACCTAGGCGATTTCTATGAGCCGGACGACGAAGTCTTGACCATGAGGTGGTCGGATGATGTCACGATTGCGAGGCAGTCAAACAAAGTTTTGACCATGATGCAGTCAGACAAAACATCAACCACGATGTGGTCAGATGAAGTCATGACTGCCAGGCAGTCGGATGAGATGTCTACGACCTCATGCGGTGGGACAAAGAGTCTATGACAGTGAGGCGGCTGGATGATGTCACGATCGTGAGGCGGTCAGACGAAGTCTCAGCCGCAATGCAGTCAGACAAAATGTCGACCATGACGTAGTCGGATGAAGTAACGACCACAAGGTGGTCAAACAAGACGTCTACAATCTTGCGCGGTTGGATGAAGCATCCACAACCACAAGGCAGCCGGATGAAGTCCTGAACACGAGGCAGCTAGATGAAGTATCGATCATGACATTTCATTTGACTATGTTGCAGCCGAGACTTCATCCGACATCCTCATGATCATGACATCATCCAGCCACCTTGCGGTCGTAGACACTTCGTCCGACTGTGCAAGGTCATAGACGTCTCATCCGACAGCCTAGTGGTCATGACTTCATCTGACCATGTCGTGGTCGATGTTTTGTCTGATTGCATCACAACCGAGACTTCGTCTGACCACCTCGCGATCGTGACATCGTCCGACCATGTCATGGTCAACGTTTTGTCTAACCTCGTCACGATCGCGACATTGTCTGACCACCTTGTGGTCATAGATGCTTCGTCCAACTACGTGAGATCATAGACATCTCGTTCGACCGCCTGGCAGTCATGACTTCATCCGACCACATTGTGATCAACGTTTTGTCTAACCGTGTCTAGGCAGAGACTTCGTCCGACTACCTTGCGATCATGACATCGTTCGATCATCTCACGGTCGAGAGTTTGCCGTCTGACTTGTAGACATCACCTTGGTGGGATGTCACGCCTCCGTTAGGAGACATTGCCGCCCGCCTTGGAGGCTTCGCCTTGGTGAGGAGGCACAACTTTGGTGCCCGCCTTGGAGGCAACGTCTCAGTGGAGCGGCATGACTTTGTCACCTGCCTTGTAGGCAGCGCCTCGGTGGGACAGCCTGGCTTCGGCATGAGACTTCGCTTGCCGCCTTGTAGGCAATGCCTCAGTAGGATGGCCTGGCTTTAGCGTGGGACTTCACCGACCTCCACATAGGCGTCACCTCAGAGGGACAGCCCCACCCCTGCTCCGCTTCCCTGATTTGTTGGTGGACTCTGTAATTGTGTTATGATTAGTAAAACAAGAACCCTCTTTCAGGGGGCTGTAAGATACCAGTTACATCGGCTCACCAGTTAGCACCCTCATGCTTGCTGTCGAGGGACAGGGGTTAGGATAGTTGGTCATGTCAGCTCACCCATCGGGACCTCTACGCTTGCTGTCGAGGGAGTCCTGTTGTGGGGGTGGCCCAACCCCTCGTGATTGGGCCTTGCAACTGGCCCAATATGTAATAGGCCCATTAGTACAAAGAAATGTACCAATGTACCCTTACCTTTTGTAATTATTAATTCCCATCCTACCCCGCTCATATATATAAACCCCCCAAGAGGGTCTTGAGGGGATATCCACTCATTCTTACTCCCTAGTTCTGTCTAGCTAGTCCCCTTCTTTATTGTTTGGTCCGTAGCCACAACAGTAGCAAAGAGAGTTAGAGCAGGGCACAATATCTCTCTTCCATTGGTGAACTTTCTCATAAGGCACAATGAAAAATAGTGATCATACAGATACGTGGTTATTTTGGAAGCATGTTCCACAACCTCACTAACTTCATTGAGCTTACCAACATTTGACAACAACAAGTTCAAGCAATGTGTTTTCCTTGGATTTGGATGTGCTAGCAAGAATTTTTTGAACTTCATCATTGCTATGATGTTCTTCATCTCTTCTTTGACTAGATCCATATGGATTGCATTCATCATATGCTTTATGCGCTTTCCTCTTCTTCTCTGTAGCACTTTCAATATGTAGATGCATGATATGCCTAACATCTGGTTTGACCTTCTTGCATCCTTCTACATCTCCTTTTAATTCAGCTAGGTGTTATTTGAATTGATTTACTCTTCTAAATTTATTTTGACAAAATGAACAAATGATAGTCTTTGATTTAGCATCAATAATTTGTGTACAATACCCCCAAGTAGGATCTGCCTTCCCTCTAACTAATTTGACCACAGAACAAGTTGGTGTTTCAGCTATATCAACAATAGTAGCTGGTGTTCCATCAGTAGCTGGAATATTAGATGATGCCCTACATCAGCAAAAGATTTTGCTATAAAATCCTCATCTCTAAGTTCCAATAGGATGTTACAACAGTCAAGCAAAGCAAGTGAGCGATACAAGCTAGCCATGAAGCAAAGTACCTACTGTAGAGGAGAAACACACTTACATCTTACTATATTCATCTCTTATTACTGATTAGAAAATAAAATGGTAAAAAAAATAACATGTGCATCTTAACTAACAAAAGAGAGACAAACAATAGAGGAAAAGCATCTCAAGTTTTTAACTTACATCACTCGAGAAGATTGAAGTGAATCACCACAAGTAGACTAGTAGAGGTTGCAGAGTAGCAGATGAGCCGGCGTGCATTCCCGCCAAGCACAACCAAGCAATTAGCTACTATAGGTTGATGTTGCTATAAATCAATTGCTCAGCCTGCAGGCGTTTGTCGCTACCAAGTCGATGTTCCAAATGGCCAGATCTAGAGGAGAAACTGAGAAAGAGTAGCCATGGAAATTTTTTAATGTGCAGCCACCAAGTTCCATTTGGAATGACCACTAATACCCTTGTAGATCCCAAAAGACAAATATCCCCATCACTTTTTTCTCGAAAAGTTGTTTAATTTGAGTGTAATTTTGTCTTTTGGTCTCATGACAAAACGTAGCTAGGTCGATACAAATCGGGCAAGTCAACTAGGTCAGTGAAAACCGGTCGGGTTGATTGGTTTTCCTAGGTCAATTGCATCCCCGGTCCTATGAGTGTGATCGGCCCAGTGTAGCTTCTGGGTTCGAGTTTTTTTTGTTCAACTGTCGGGCTGGTCCAAGTCTAATAACACTGCTCCACACATGACTCAACATGATACACATTAAGAACTAACATATATCATGTTTCTTTTTTCTTTCTTTTTTTCATTTAGTTGTAGTTTTTTGCTTCAATATTATAGGTCTTCTTTGTTCTTTATTATGTTCAATTTTGTTCCTCTATAGTTCTAATAATATTTTTTATGGCTAGTTGTCTTAATTTGTCTCCCATCCAGCCAATTCACTTTCCTTACCATTGGAACATCGTCGACGAAACTGTCAAAACACTAAAACCAAATGCATGTATCATTGGTTCATTCCCCCTTAGAACTTAATGCAAGAACATCATCAACAAACTATTGGAATATTGAAATCAAACACAAGGAACATTGGCCTATTCCCTGTTAGAACTTAATGCACAGAATATTATCAATAAATTAATGGAACAAACGTGGAATATTTTATTTTACATACTAAAACATTCAACACCTTCCCTGATTCATTCACCCTACCCAATTCAAAAGATCCACACTAAAACATTGTCTATGAACTACTGGAAGGAAGACATGTGTGGAACATTTTGTTTTATCTGTTAGAACATATAATATATGATATCATTATTAAGGTAAAATATATGTAATTGGGGTTTTGTCCCGAAGATTTTGTGTAAGGAATAAAAGAATACGATGACTCGAACTTGTGAAATGGACATTTGCTTTGAAAGGTATGACTTGAATTTTCAAATTGAAAAAACACCTCGAACAGAGTGTCTGTGAGTCTAAGAGCAACTCCAGCAGTAGCCCTCAAAACAGGGCCCCTACTTTTTATTTGAAGGTTCTCCCTACTTTTGAGAGCTCTGTTTTTTGGGTTACACTCCAGCAGGAGCCCTCAAAACAGGACTCTCAAATTTATTCTTAGAGGGGATGACACATAGGGCCCACCCGTCATCCTCATCCTACTTTTGAGGGCCGAGGGGCAAAAAACTCACTCCAGCAGAGCCCCTACTTGAGCCCTCAAAAGTAGGGGCTCCCTCCAGACCCCCCAGGAATGAGGGCTCGAGGGGGAGATTTGACGGCCCCCTACTTTTGAGGGCTCAAGTAGGGGCTTTGCTGGAGTGAGTTTTTTGCCCCTCGGCCCTCAAAAGTAGGATGAGGGCTCAAGTAGGGGCCCTGCTGGAGGTGCTCTAACGGGCTGAATAGTGTTGTGTAGCGTGGGCCGTGCAGGTGGGTGGCACATGGCTACTTGCGGTGCGAGCGGGTAGTGCTTGTTTGAGCTTAAATTTATTGTTTTTTGTCTTTCCGTTGTTTGAGGCCTTTTCACTGCAGCCGCTGATAACTTTTCAGCATAATTAAATTTAAAAAATTGAAATGGAAAAAATGTTATTTCGTCACGGACAATGAAAAAAATATAGGAAAAAACAAAAAAGACCCAAAAAGGCAGAAAAAGATGAAACTAAAAAACTTTTTTTTGATAATGGAAGTCTTTATTAATAAACCAAGAACAGTACATCAAGATGATACACAGTCTTGGAATAGAAAACTCCCAGCCTCTGCCTCACTCAGAGACACACAGCTAAACCAATGAAAATAAAACAATCTAATGGCTATCAATCCGTAGACTAGATCGCCACCCATATGCCCGGGAGTAAAAATCCTTGGCCGCACGGTCCAAATGTTGTGAGGCCGCCACAACCTGATCCTGCAAATCCGTTCTGTGAAGGATAGCCCAAGAACGGAGTCGTTGAGAAGCCGCATAAATAACCTGCAAGGGAGAAAAAGTTTGTTTCTTTTCAAAAATAATGTCATTGCTGTGTAACCAAATTGACCAAACGATAGCTGCTGCCCCAAGCAGAACTAACGATTTCAAGTTTTTAGTTACACCAGTTAGCCAACTTCCAAACATGTGTGATACTTTTTGGGGTTTCATTATGTTGAAAGCGATTTGGGGGATACTCCAGACCGCTCTAGCAAAACGACAATAAAAAAACAAGTGCCTAATTGTCTCGTCTTCGTGACAAAAGCAACATGTTTTGCTTCCTTGCCAGTTACGTTTAGCTAGGTTATCTTTAGTCAACACAACACCTCTCCGTAAGTACCACAGAAAAACCTTCAGTTTCAGTGGTGCCTTTAGTTTCCAAAGTCTCTTATTCAAATTAGGCACAGCTGAACGGATCATGGCTTGATAGAATGATTTCACCGAGAAATGTCCTTTTGGGTGTAAGGACCAGCGAAACACATCCTGTCCTTGGGACAACTGTATATTAGTCAAACGAGGAAGAAGATTATTCCACGCCACTAACTTGGGACCAATAAGGTCACATCGCCATGATAAATTTGGAGGATCAGAGTTTAGCACTTCCGAAATAGTTATGAATTTTGGTCTTGCAATATTATAGAGACAAGGGTACTGAAATTTTAAGGGAGAGTTACCTAACCACTTATCCTCCCAGAACCTCACTTGTGACCCGTCCTTAATAATGGAAAAACCAAAACGGAAGAAATCTTGTTTGATCTTCAAAAGACTGGACCAGAATTGGGAGTCCCCTTGCTTTCTTTCAACTTGAATAAGTGGTTTAGTGCCTAGATATTTATTTCGCAAGAGTTGTTGCCAGGTACCGTCCGTCGTGAGAAGCTTAAAAAGCCATTTACCTAAAAGGGCGATATTTTTCAAATGCAAATCATGAATCCCAAGACCACCTTGGTCTTTTGGCTGGCAAAGGATATTCCATTTAACAAGACGGTATTTCCTCTTTTGTTCATCACTTTGCCAATAAAACCTAGAGCGATAGTAATTTAGCTTTTTTAACACCCCCTTAGGTATAGCGAAAAAGGACATCATATACATTGGAAGACTACTCAAGACTGAGTTAATAAGTGTCAGCCTACCACCTATCGAAAGGTGTTTGCTCTTCCAACTACTAAGTCTTTTCTCGAACCGCTCCTCAATTATCCTCCAATCCGAAATTTTGAGCTTTTTGTAGTGAATGGGTATTCCAAGATATCTTAAAGGAAGACCACCAGCTTTACAACCGAATAAATCTACATATTGACCTATAGCCAACTGAGCTTCCCCAAAGCAAAAAATTTCGCTCTTATGGAAGTTTATTTTGAGACCTGAAAGTTGTTCAAAGGCACAGAGAAGGAGCTTCACATTTTTTGCCTTATGTAGATCGTGATCCAAGAAAAGTATAGTATCATCAGCATACTGAAGGATAGAGAGTCCATCATCCACCAGATGAGGAGCTACTCCACGAAACTGACCATCTTCTTTGGCCTCTTCTAATCAAAATTGAGAGCATATCTGTGACTATGTTAAAAAGCAAAGGGGAGAGGGGATCTCCCTGTCGAAGACCTTTCTTCGTTTAAAAGAAATGCCCAACATCATTGTTAACATTAATCGCAACACTTCCTCCCGAAATGAAAGACTGCACCCAAGTGATCCACTTTGGTGCAAATCCTTTCATCCGTAGAGTTTGCATCAAAAAGGGCCATTTTACCTTGTCATATGCCTTTTCAAAGTCTATTTTAAGAATGACACCACTTAGATGTTTCCTATGTAGCTCGTGTATGATTTCATGCAATATGACGACACCTTCCAAGATGTTCCGTCCACGCATGAACGCTGTCTGAGTAGGACTTATGACACGATCTGCCACCGAATTCATCCTTGTTGTGGCAACCTTAGTAAAAATTTTGAAACTGACATTAAGGAAGCAAATAGGTCTATATTTCTGGATAATATTGGCATCTTCAACTTTAGGCACTAAGGTGATCACTCCAAAATTTAGACTGAACAACGGCAAATTCCCCAAAAAGAAATCATGAAACATGGTCATTAAGTCATCTTTTAAAACTTCCCAGAATTTCTGATAGAATTCTGCTGGGAAACCATCTGGACCAGGGGCTTTGTTATGTTCCATGCTGAAAATAGCACATTTTACTTCTTCCTCAGTGAAAGGAGATATTAAGACATTGTTCTCCTCTTGCGATACCTGAGGGATATCTGAAGTCCGATCCTCCCACAAACTAAAGGAATTTTCCTCAGGCTCGCCAAAGAGTTCCTTATAGAAGTTAGTAATGTAATATTTTAAATTCTCTTGCCCCTCGATTTTGCCATTATCATGATCAAGGGAGAAAATCCGTTTTTTCCTATGCTTGTCGTTAGCGATCATATGAAAGTACCTAGTGTTGTTATCCCCTAGCACCATATCCTTTACTTTAGCGCGCTGCGCCCATTTGATCTCCTCCTCCCTAAGAAGCTTGGTTAGATGATCCCTAGATTGAGCTAATAGATGACGCTCAAAATCAGTCAAATCCCGAACCTCAGCTGTGGTATCCAAAAGCGTAACAGTAGATTGTAAAGCCGATTTTTTTTGTTTGTAGACACCATTCGAATGGGCAGCCCAGCCCCGTAAGTATCTTCGCAATGCGCTCAGTTTATTATTCCAGCGTTGGACTGAGTTTTGTCCTTTCACTGATTTACTCCAGATATTAACGACTCGATCATGGAAATCGTCATGAGTAAACCAACTAAGTTCAAAACGAAAGGGTTTTATGAGGCCTGCGTAAGCTGGTTCACCCGTGTCTAGGAGTAAAAGGGTATGATCCGAAACCCCTCTATCTAAGGCCTGTACCGACACCAGCGGATATTTAAATTCCCACTCCGTTGACATGAGGACTCTATCCAACTTTTCATACGTCGGATTAGGCAAAGAGTTAGCCCACGTAAATTGTCGACCAGTTAGCTCTATCTCCCTTAGATCAAAGCTATCTATGATCGCATTAAACAGAAAAGGCCATCGATCATTAAATCTATCATTGTTTTTCTCTGTACTTCTACGCAAAATATTGAAGTCCCTTCCTATTAAGGTTGGTAAAAGACTTTCCTGGCAAGCGCGAACCAACTCTGCTAAAAAGGGTGATTTGAAATCATCCTGAGCAGGTCCATACACTGCCATAAGAATCCACTTGAACTTATCTGATTTATTAGTCAAGTGGAATTTTATATAAAATTCCCCTTCACAAATCAAAGACAGATCAAGCGAGGAAGTATTGATCCCAAGGAGGATGCCCCCTGATCTGCCCCTCGGAGGTAGACAATGCCAAACGAAATCCGAACCTCCCGATAGTTGTGTCAGATTCGATTTTGACATATCCTTTTTGCCTGTTTCCATGATCGCAATGAAATCAAGTTTATATTCTTTAACCACGTCTGCTATATACCGATATTTAGCCAAGTCAGAAAGACCTCTGCTATTCCAGTAAAAACCTTTCATTGGGCAACCTCTTTCTGTTTTTTATTTGACTTTTTATCTTTCCCCCCAAAACGAGTTTTCCGTTCTTTGGGGGCCAACTTAAATTTCCGACAGGAGGCTTTCAGATCACAAATCTTTGTGTCCAAGTCTCCATCCTCAAGATCCACTTCAGAAACATCCTGTATGAAGTGCTCGAGTAGGTCACAATCATTGGATTGTGCCTCGTCATCACTTTTGTCTAAAAGAATACACTCGCCAGGTACCAGACCCATCCTATTTCCACCCTGTGTTTTTGTGGCCAGTTCTACCCCCATCCTATCAATTTCAATTCTTTTTAAGTCATTAATAGACTTAATGCATTCATCACAGTTGGCTCCTAACTTGAGACCTATGTTATTTAAGTTTGAGGCACAGATTTCTTCAGGCAGCGAAACAAAAGAAGTAGAGGATGTTGGTATAGAATTACCATTCATCGAAGGAGCCAGGAGTGCAAGCGAATGTGGCAGACCAATGTTGTTAGCCATCGTCTTGTTACCCAAATTGTTCCCCTGATTGTTCCCCTGTAGATTGTCCAGGTTTCGGGCTGCCACCCTTTTCATTTCCTTGGTCACCATATCTTCATCTGCCACTGTTACCCCATCAACAGAAGAGGGATTATGACGCAAACTGCGACGAAAACTGTCAACAGAATGATAATTTTCAACGGCACGAAGATTTGAATATGATGAATAAGTTTTGTTACCTGGTTCCCGGTTTGCTGCTTGAAAATTTGTGGCATCGCACTGGTCACCCAGCACACCCTTTGTTGGCGAGATCGCCACAGGTGCGTAGGTAACGCTGCTCTGTGCCGAGATAGCAGGTGTCGGACCGGGAACGATCGGTATTGATCGCAACACACCATCCAAGGCAGAATCAGTATCTATTTCCAGTCCAACCTGCCGATCTTGCCCTGACTTCTTATCATCCACTCGAACCATATTTCCATCGGTCTTGAAGCAAAATCTAAGCGTGTCTCTGTGTTGTCAAAGTTAAACTTTGAGAGCCCCTCTCCAACTGGATAGCTGAACTATTCTCAACACTTGTGCTCCGACGAAAAGTCTTAAGTGCCAAATCGCACCTGGAATCCATCGAAGACAATCTTTCCCCGTGAACCCGTCGAGACCCAAGCGGTGTGACTGCTATTTGTCCACACAAATGCATGGGAGTCGGGCCTCCATCCATTGTCGCACCCGAAGATCCAGCCGGCTCATCACATTTCTTTTGTTTTTTTGCAAACTGATTTCCTCCTTGCCCTCCTGCATTTTGATCCCCAACACCATCCTCATTACAATCCATGGAATCAAAGTCTGCTGGATCAGGGACGGCTGGCACAAAATCTTCATGCTCCAAAGTGAAAGTGATATCATATCCAACTTTCCCAAAAACAATGTCTGGATTTAAAGGGAGAAGTGATTTATCCAACATGCCAACCAAAATCCGAATTACTCCCTTTCTCCGATATGTCAACATGTCAACCTCAAGTGTAGTCCCGATGGCTGCGCCGAGACCCCAAAACCCAAGGAAGTGTCTCCAAGCATGTGGTACACCAGAGACATGAACCCAGACTTCATCCAGATGATATGCTGGAACAGCATCACCATCAGCACTCCATGACGAAATGAGCAAAGTGATCCCATGATTTTTCAAACGAAACTCTACATCAGCCATTCTGAGTAGCTCCTCCTCAGAGGGGAAAGCAACCAAGAAAGAATCCTCACCATGAGGCAGTGCTTCCCAATTCCAATCTATACGTGACAATCTCGCTAGCTCTTCTTGAACCACAGCAGCAGGTAAAGTACCGCCAAAATTTTGACTAAAGCAGTTGGAGCCGGTTCAGGTTCTTCCAACTTAAAATCAAAATCCGGTAAACGGTAAAAACACAGACCTGCTTTTGCGAATCCAAACATTGACGCCCCCGGCTGTGGCAATTTGAGAATTGGACATTTAGCAGCGAGGTGAGAATTCTTCTTGTTACAGATGATACAGTCGAGATTTGCCTTGCACCCTTCCGCTAGATGACCATTGGTCTTGCATCTAAAACAGCGCGGCGGACGAGGCTTTTTTGCTTTTGCTGTCTCAACCGGTGCAGAGCTGTCCTGCCTCTGTTGAATCTCCGCCTGCGGTCTAATTGCCCCTGGCCGATCATCGGGAGATTCCGCCTTGGTGGACCGAAACCTTCCCTGCCGTATCCCCGTCCAGGACCATGCCCTCGTCCCGCCGGTGGCCGGAAAGTCGGCTGCCGATTGTATGGTGGCCGCTGCCTTGCCGTTGGCGGAACATGCTTTTGCATGGGTGGACGTGCCTGGAATTGCGGCGGTTGAGATTGAGGGTGGGTTGCCGGTTGGCGAGCGGAAGCAGGCGGGCGTGAAGCCATGGCTGCGTAGCTAGGTTTGTTTTGCTTTGCGCCACCGGCTAGGGCGATGGGTTTAATCTGAAGTCGATCCACCCTAGGACCCAGCCTTGGCGTATAGTCCCTGGACACTCCGTAAATTCTAGCGCGAGCAATTAACTCAGCCCGGCTGTATTTAGCCGAAGGCCCAGTCCCAAGCTGAGAATTCAGGTTCGCCCCCGATTCGATCTCCTCCGAGGTTGCACTTCGGTTCACAAGCGACAATGGCAAGAATGCCTTGAGCGTGATTTCCGATGGCTTCCTCTTCGGCAAAGGTCCTTTCCATGGTCGAATTTGGCAACCACGACTAGGGACAAAACATCTTGATCTAATGGAAGATTTTAATGGGACGGAAATGGTGGCAGCGATCTGTTGACCGACATTCACGGAACTAGCGCCGCCACAGGTTCCATTCCCCTCTCTGTTAACCGGACCAGAAGCAGGACCCAAAGAACTGGCAGAGCCGCAATATCCATTCACCGCCTTGGAATCCAGATCTACCCCAGAAACAGGAGAAAAAGGTGAAAAATTCGAATTAAAAGTTACCTTACACTGCGAAGAGAATCCCCCGTAGATTGAAGTTCCCCGTACTGGTGATCCCCTTGCCGGAACCGTAGCCGACGCCGGAATCAGTGGAGAAGATGGCCGAGGGTTGACGGAAATACGCCCCTCGGAATTGCTCTCCACATCGCCCACTGGATCTCCAGACGGTGAAGGGGATGACCGAGGAAAGACGGATGGGCGCCGCTCGCCCTCTGCATCACCTGCTAGAGCATCGCCAGATGGAAGGGGATGCCCGAAGGGTGGCGGAAGGATGCCAATCGGAATCGCCCTCCGCATCGCCTCTAGACATGTATTAGGATTAACTAAAAATCTAAAACCTAGAAATAAAAGACTGAAGCCCAAATGAGCAATGTGGATTAAGATAGCGCGTGCATCGAGTTTTTTTAGACCGTACTTCTTTGCGAACAAGCCTGGTAAATTAGGCCCGCTTGGTTTACATGTGCAGACTGATCAATTTCGTGTCACGTTTGTGCAACTAATAAGCTAGCCGTTCCAGCCAACTTGTTTTGCAGTTGCACTTTCCGGCTGGGCCTTTTCGACCAGCGGATGGCCTTGTGAATACACGCCTGACTAAGTGACAAGAAACACATTGATTAGGAGAAGATTCTAGAGACAGATGACCCAAAGACAAAGCGTGTGAGGTATGAAGCGTAGCTCTTGATTCATGGCAGCACGTGTTTATTCTACTGCATGTTTATCCAATAGAGGCTGGAGCTAGATTTGGTAAGGTAGGTGTATCTCTCCCGAGGAACCAAGGTCAGAGGAAGGACCCATTACCATGGAAAACCATCAAAGTTATGATTCAGTTTTCTTTTGTTTCGTTAGCTATGAACATCGTACATGTAGTGCACAAGCAGTTCAGCTAGCATGCTATGTCGTTTAAACTGATTTTATTAAGCCGAAGGCTGATGCACTTATCAGTTATCACGACTTAAACAAGAATATGTTCTTATCTAAAAAGAAGCAGCAGCTATTCCTACAAGACCCGAACTCATCTGGGCTCAACTTCTGTGACGGACACTTCACTAGACGACACTTTTCTTGAGTTGCCCGGCCACTGCGAAGCTGTCAGATTTTGCTCTGAATTTACATCTGAGTTGGCACCAATCTCCTGGGTGCAAAAGGCTGGCCTGGACAGGGCAGGTAGACGGACATTGTTACTGCTAAGCATGAGATTTACCGCTGACATCAAAGGTCTATCTGCAGGTTTATGCTGAACACACAATAGCCCGATGTGAATGCACTTCAACAACTGGTCAGTGGGACAGTGGCTTCTCAACGATGGATCAATCAACTCGATGGCTTTCTCCCTCGTCCAGTGCTCCCATGTCTGCATCAAATTGGTAAATTATTGAAAAATTACTGTAAAAAGTTAGCCGTGCATGTATAGACTCTTATGAATAGCGTATGTGCTCACAGCGTTTATGAGATCAGCATCTTGCTCGGAGTCGTAGGTTCCACAGTTTCTTCTTCCGGTGACAATCTCTAAAACCAAAACACCGAAGCTGAACACATCTGACTTGATCGAATATTGACCACGCATTGCGTATTCCGGCGACATGTACCCACTATAACAATATGTAGCATTACTTTTACCACCTGGTCTAATCTATTTGATAACTTACTAGGGTAATGCTGACCATACTTACTACGTTCCAGCAATACGATGAGTGACAATTTGTGATTGATCCCCTCCAAATATCTTTGCTAAGCCGAAGTCAGAAATCTTAGGATTATAATCAAAGTCTAGAAGAACATTGCTTGCTTTGAGGTCCCGGTGAACTATCTTCAATTGAGAATCTTCGTGAAGATATTGTAAGGCCCGAGCAGTTCCATTTATAATCTTGAATCTCTTCCCCCAATCTAGCTCCTTGGTTTTCTCATCATCTATCACTCAAAACAAGAAAAATCAATTATCGTCGCATTGCAGTTTGATGGCACTGGCACTATCCTAGTGAGATTTTTTTCCTTTTTAAAAACAACCGGTGAGAAATTTGTACCAAATAGAATGGTATCAAGACTTCTATTGGGCATGTACTCATACACGAGTATTTTCTCATGTTCCTCCAAGCAAACGCCAACTAGCCTGACAAGATTCTTGTGGTTCAGCTTAGCAACTAAAAGTAGCTCAGTTTTCAGCTCTTCTATTCCTTGACTGGAAGTCTGTGAGAGCCTCTTCACCGCTATTTCTTGACCTTCAGGTAGGTCTCCCTGCACTCAGGTATAAGAAAAGCACCAATGGAGAGATGTCGATATACAATGCGTAAAGATACATATGGTGGGATCGATACCTTGTAAACTACACCGAAGCCTCCTTCACCAAGCCTTTTGTGCTCAGCAAAGTCGTCTGTAGCAACCCGTAGGGTTGATAGATCAAGAAGGAGAGAATCAATACTGCGAATGTCATCTGGACTAGTTGAATCTGTTGGAAGAGAGAAGTAAACAATGACGAAACAAATGACTAAATATAAGATATCAAGGAAATATGAACTGTGAAGGACCATGTGTCCAGAATTATATTGTGATAAACCATTGCAATTTAGGAGATTGAAATTTTGAATTGCAACCTTTGTTGGAATTTTGGAATGGCTTCCAGACTCAGCGGTTAAATTGGCCAGCGGTCCAACCGGTTCCGGTCAAACTAGGCATGGTCAATGGTTTGACAGATACATGCATCTGGTTAGTGATCTAGGTCAGTAGTTATAGGTTGTATGAGATATTTTACAGCTAACGTGGATCAAGTTGTCAAGATCGTATGCTCAAAAATGATTTATTTGTTTTTGGATGTGCAAGATCGCTTGGAGTCAATCGTAGTCAACGGCGAGGATCAGAGCTACGCTCGTGGAGGAGCTGAGACCCAGAATAATCGGGGATGCTGGGTGAGATAGTTGAGCTCAAGCATGGCACGAGAAAGGTGGGAAATATTGAAAGAAAGTTCAAATGACGGGTTGCACCATATGGCTTAGTCGGTCCAAGTGAGGCGTGATCTGTTGGAACCGGAAAGGGAGATACTTGCCGACACGTGACAAGCTAGTGATGCATATACACGTGGCAAGTATAGTGATTACTTGCAATGGAAGGAGACCGAATCAAGAGACTGGGACAAGAAAGGGTATTTTGGTAGTATGACCAAATTGATGAAAACTATCTTGAAAGAAAACCGCGGCGTTCAATTTAGGTCAAGGAGAAGCTGAGAAGATCAAGTTGGACCAAGGCTAAGGACTCAGTAGATTTGGGCTTTTGCACTTTGAATAGCGTGTATAAGTGTAGTATGTAAATTAAAACCCGTGTGTGGGGTTATCAAGTTTTTTCCATTTGTACTAAGCAGATAGTATCTATTAAGAGTTAAACAGGGTTGGCTAGCTTTCTATTTAATGAGTTGGGATGGAGACTTGTAGTTAACCATCCAATAATTCTCTCTTTAAGATCAAGTGCTCTTGGGTTAGGGTTGGGAGAAGTTGAGTATTGTGGTGTGCTCTCTTGACTTTCAGATGGATTTGCTGTAAAATCTTCATCCTCAAGTAGTAATATATCAATCTTTGTTTATCTTCCATAAATTCACCTTGTGTTGATTGATTCGCTCTTGATTCGGTTGATTTTTCCTCTTCTCTCTCCCCTCTTGATCTTGCTGTGCCAAGAATGTACAAGAGATGAAGATGACATATGAAAATCAATTTCCACCTATCTCAGCACTTAGTTGACAAGTTCATGATGAAACCCGGTTTTTGTTCTTTTTGGTCTCTCCAAGTGATTTCTTGATCCAGCTGTTTCTATCTTAATTTCTTTGATATTCTTGCTTGTTGTGACATGTGGAAACACATTTAGAGTTATCTTGGCTATCATCCACCCATAATCAAGCTATATTCGCTGTTTTTTTGCTCTTTTTGATGCATCATTTCTTCGAACTAAAAAGGTCATAACTTTGATAATAATTTTCTCAATCGTTGTTTGGAATAGGTTTGTGACATTCTAGAGAAAGTGCATGCCAAATTTTATGCCATTTGGATCTACGAATCAAAAGTTTTATGGATTTTTAGTTTTGAAATAGTGCTGAAATTAATATTCCCGTGCTAAAAACACTGTAGCATTCTGACCGGCTACTATTCAATGGCCTGGTGGGGGTTACGTTCATCCGGTCAGGCTGCTAAAAACAGTGAATGTTATTTTGATCCGTTTTTTCTTAGATTTTTCGTGTGTTGATTGGTCTCTAATCTTTATAGTTTCTCATAGCTATTGGAGTGAAAATCGACGAATACTTGCAGGAAAAATTCAAAGACACCATTCACTCTTCTCTGCTGCCATACCGGCCCTACAAACTGCAAGTTGGTAGTAATCTCGTTAATTAATACTAAAAGACAATGGAATAAGACTAATAAAATACATATTAATTTTACCACGGTACTTTTCCCTGCTGGTAGGCCAACTGATTCGTTAGTTGCCGTGCTAAATTTCAATAATTCAAAGGTTAAGAGGATTTACATGGTTGTAATGTTTTTGCTGCTAGTCCCATCCTCTTCCTCCTGCTCCTGCTCCTCCAAGAATAAAACCATGCTACAATGGCAACCAGTACTGCTGCAATTGTAGGCACTGCAATGGCTACTGGGATTGTACTTATCTTATTTCTCGTTCTTTCTGCAAATGAATATCAACCTTATAAGTTCCAAAACATTAAGCAAATTTGCTCCACTTCAGTAATATTACATGTGTTTTTTAAGATTTGTGCAAGTTTGCTCCTTTTTCTGACAAAGTTCTGTGTAATTTTTCAGGAGTATGGAAACACTTTTCCTACAATGATTACATTTATTTTCAAAAGAATAACTGAGTTCAACATTTCAAAGACTTACAACAACGACATTGTTGGAATAGTTCACCACAAATATTGTAATGGTTTGCCAAAAAGATTGCAATGTAGTTTGGTTTAAAAAAGAATATTAACCTATTAGAATTGTTGCAGCCTTTTCATTTACCTACCTATTTAATGTGTTAGTGTAGCAAGATCAAAATATTTTAGAGTAATGCTTTCATACTTTCCACTCTACAAGAATGACACTAATCTCAAAGTACACGGAAGGGTAAGTAATTACTATCCACCATTCAACTCTGCTTTAAAAGTTATGCAAATCACTTTGACAAAAACATAGAAGTACCTCCCAATATTTTAATTGTTCTAGACACACTACTTTAATGTGAGCCGTAATATTCATCTATACAATTACCGCATTGTATTTAAATGTAGTTTGCAAAAATCCAAATAACAAAACTGTCGCATTTTCGAACTTCACATGGAGAAAATTACAATGAATCCTACAATTTTTTGTAGGTTTTATTTTATCATAGATTTATTAGAATGTTTTGATTCCTCACATATAGTTTTGCAACATGTTTCAATCTAGAATATTCCTGGCTAAATCTAGGTCCTCCAAAATTCAATTTACCAAAAAAAATGTTCAATGCATGGAATACATTTTTTATTCTTCGTTTGAATCCATTTTATAGAAGTTATCCGATTCTATTAGGATTTTCTAAGCCAATTTTACATGTTTTTATCTTCCTCCTTAATGGCACGCACTTGTGAGATAAGAGTTCTTGACAAAGAGCATGCATACTGAAGAATAAAAAGTAGATAGGAGTATATTATGGGATATGCCACCAGAGGCGACACCAAGGAAGAGCTCAGCAAACGTGAAGGTGGACTTGATGCTGTCGAGATGTTGATGCAAAGAAAAAGTAGATAGCAGCATCCAGCGGGAGTTGTTCAAGTGGGCAAATGAAGAGGTTGAGGAAAATAAATGAAAGGTGTAGCCTGTAGGGCAGGGAGACCAGGGAAGTTACGGAGGAAGGGTGAAAGGTGGAGTAAGGATACGAGGGATGGGGTTTTTCAGTAGTGGCTAATGATTTATAGTTATATTTGAAGGCTTTTAGTCCTTGCCTGTGCGCTTACGTGGACATGTAGAATACCAATAAATCGATAAACCGTTTTGAAAAAAACTGTCTTAATAAGTCGCCAAGATCAATATCAAAGTTGCAGAGGTGGAAATCATAAGAGAAGAGAAGTTAGGATGAGTGGCTAATTTCTCTTTGAACGAGGATTTTGTGCATACTGCATAGAGACATCTGCTCACGTTGTCCAATTTGTGCACTTGCGTTTCTCCAATAATCACAAAAAATCATGTGGGTGTATATATATGTGTGTGTATATGTGTGTGTGTTGCAGAAATTCAAATACAAATACATCTACGGTGAGAAGCGACAATGGCAAGTTGAAGATGTGAATAGTATATGGAGTATTCATGAAATCTGTGCAACTTGTCGTTTTTATTCTCTACAGTATGGATGAATTTTATATTGAACGTTTGAAGATATATAGTACATCTGAAGTAGTACAAATACTAAAATTTTGTACATTCGGAACAGTGCATCATGCAACTTTGTTGGATATTTGGCAAAAGTAAGATGAGCAACTTACCTGAACATTCCCCGTTCTCCTTTTATTTTAGACTCCACATTCTTAGTTTTTCTTGGGATATATATAGCTAACTAAATCTAAATCAACTGATAATTTCCATCAATTCAAATGACCAAACTATTGTAGGTGAAAACTATTATCAATTCAATTGATAATTTTTCTTGGGATAGTTGTTTTAAAAAGCAAGAATTATGCAATTAGTCAAGCCTTTGGATCATTTAACAACTAAGTGATGCAATATAGCAACTAACCACTCAAAATGGTTAGCCTGTGCAAAGCATGGGGTCAGTCGATCCCCACAACGTTTTGCATAAAACACACTGCATGTATAGAAATTTTCTGAGGAACCGTCAAAATATAGAGAGAGAAACCACGCCCTCAGAGTATCTAGTTTTGGCTCTGCCAAGGTAGCGAAACATAATTGACATTAAGCATCCAATAAATCGACTTCCAACTCACCTCTGGCAGATGAAGTTGGTCTGTCCAACTCACTTCGGGTCGCCGGTGGCGCCGGTGCAGGCGACGGCCCGGGAGGCCCCCGGAGTTGCAGCAGTGGGCGGCCGGAGAAGAAAGGATACGTCTCAAACCGGAAATTGCATCGCACGCCAAAGACTCTCCCGCCCGGCTTCCCGACAAAGTACTTAGGCGTCATCCTCTCAATTACGTCACCCAGGCAGCTTCGGCATTCGGCCTCTGTCATGTCCGGGGTGCACTGCGCCAGCGAGTAAATCTTGGGATAAGTCTCGTCGAACGCCTCCTCCCCCGTGCCGAACCGCCTAAGAGGGTCCTTCGCGGCATATTCGGCGGTGGCGTTGACGAGTCGGGCGGCGGCGGCTTGGAAAGTCGGAGCCACAGCCGAGCTGATATTGTTGTAGTTCCAAGCGACGAACATCCCTCTGTTGTAGGGAGGACTAATCGGGAAGCCCACGTTGGAGAAGCGGAGGATGCAGGGATCGTCGTAGATGGTGACGGTCTTGACGAGCGAGCAGAGTTGCTGCGCGTTCTGGATGGCCGTGGCGACGCAGGAGGCGCAGGATGAGGCGTTAGTGTCGCCACGGCAGAGCGCGAGGGCGTAGATGACGTCCGGGGCGCTGCCCGAGGAGCCAGAGGCGAAGAGGTTGGGCGAGGATGAGGCGTACTCTGGGAGGGAGGTGGCTAGGTATCGTATGTTTGCTTGGTACGTGCTGTTCTCCGTGTAGTTGCCGCTGGTATCGTTGCAAAGTTGCCACGGCAGCGGCTGAGCGGCAGTGAGGGGCGTGTGGAGGAATATGAAGATCATGAGGCCGGTGGCAGCGAGGTAGAAGTAGACCATGGACATGGTGGTGGTGGCGAGTGGCTGGAGAGGAGGGGAGGTCATGTACGTGTCTACTAGTAATAAAGAAGGGTGGGCTAGAGAGTTAACTGGTGGGTTGACTTGGATTGTCACGAACCAACTAGGAAGCCAGTCTTGCCAGACAAGATGGGGGAAGGTTGCATTGCTCCTGTCACCTAGTCTCAAGCTATGCGCACTACAAATAACTTATCCTGACCGTCTATTAAGCAACACTTTGATACTAGTCGAGGATAACAACATCGATATCCACTCTCTCCATCGTGAATCAAATCCTCTATGTTGCAACACCTCCAAAAGAAATAGCCAAGATGCAGTATTGAAGGCTTTTGAAATATCCAATTTTTAATAGTATTATTGGTTTCTTCATTTGATGACATAATTTAGCTGAGCTCTGATCAGTTTTCCGTACCAAGCTAGAGAAACTGAACCACATAGCTAATACAACAAAATAGACTGATTGGTGTTGGGCTTACCGTAGAGGCATGATCGTGACAAAAGCAGGAAAGCCAGCAATGCATGATCGTGACAAAAGTAGGAAAGCCAGCAATGTGATATATTAGTCGGAGAGTATGAGGTGCATTCCAAACACTGGAAAAATCCCGTGTGCTTCTGGTTTGCTTTCTTAATCATTTAGGAGTTTGGTCAAAGGAAGTTTCGCTGAGTAGTTAGAAGTTTGGTCATTTTCGATTCAACACCCTGGCCCGCTTGTCTGGCTTGCTTTCTTGATCATTTAGGAGCTTGGTCAAAGAAGTTTATATTTAGAAGTTTGGTCATTTTCGATTCAACACCCTGGCCCCCTCTGGCGCGCGTGGATGCGGCTTTCCCCCGTATTTTACTTTACCCTTGAAAATCCTATACAAGGAAAAGTAAAATGAGGTTTTAATCTAAATTCAAAATTATCTATGCTAATATTTCCATATAATTTGCACATCTACATGTTTCACAGAAAATATGCTAAAAATACACAGAAATGGAACAAAATAATGAAGAATGCATAAATCCACCCAATGGGCTAGCCGGCCTAACCTAGATTGGTCGACCAACTGGCCCGACATGGCATTGGCAGGCCCAGGAGGGACCACCAGTCGGCCCAACCACCTCTGCAGGCCATGGCCAAGGTAGGCAGGCCTAGGTTAAGGGGTCAAGAGCGGCCAGGCCCACTGACTGTAGGCCCAACTACCTTGGCCCAGGCCACCATTGCCTTATCCAGTCCACACGCAAGTTAGTCCACATCGGGCGGTGCGTGCACATGTTCATGCTCATGACTTAGCTTCGTGCCATCTTTGATGCATCTCAGCAGTCCACATTGCCTCTCCACCAACTTAAAGATGAAGCACTTCGCACATGCATGCCACTTGGCCGACCAGCCAACCGACCTACACCTGCCAACTTACAAATAATCATTGGAGACATCATTCTCTCCTCCATCATCCAAATTGAATAATTCATCCATCAATCCAGAATAATCCACCGCCACACCATCACACTCCATTTAGTAGTGTAGCGACAACAAAGTTGCTAAGTAGCTAGATAGGAAGGTAGGAGGAGAGTTGGCCTGCGAGCCATTAGTTCTAGAGTTTCTCTTTCAGTAATTTGGTATGCGTGAAGCTCCACGTACCTACTTTACTTTGTGTGAGTACTTATCTTATCAATAAAGTGATCATTATTGAGTATTCTCTATTGTCTTATTAGCAGATTAACATAGGACGACTAGTTGTGATATCGCATGACCTATTAGTGGATGGTTAGCAAACTCAGGCCTAGGATAAGTGCTCTCATTGTATAGTTGCCCAAAGGTTACCTAGTGCATGCACACCAACAGCCTTTGCTACAAGCACATTTATCCTGATTCGCCGTCTTTAATTATATGCATACGGAACTTATACCTTTATAGTAGTACATGACTATAAGGTGTTATCTAGAGCTCCTCCAAGACACATCCATCTGAAAGTTAAGCTAAGTTGGTGACAACACTTAGTCTGACTTCTACGGAAGTGATTATTGGTGTGTTGCGTTTTGCTTTCGCTGTATGACAATAGGTTTCCCGTACTTTAAAGAAAAGATCACTAAATAAGAACCATAGTACTAACTCCTTGCTACTGACTCCGAATAGCGACCTATCTTTGGATCACGTTAAGTGTGTGATTTAGTGTGATCATAGCCTGTCATTTATCTTGATCTTTCTCTGTTGAAAAGTCCGAACGATATTTAGATACTTGCTAAACCCTGAAATACTCCAAGATGAAGTGCTACAACGAATCCTGTGCGCTTGTGGATAAATTATTTGTAAGATATAAGAATTGCCAACAACGCGCCATCTCGATCCACATTCTTAACCTTCAGAAAACATTGGATTTCTACTAGCTTGAGTGTAAGAGGCAACAGAAGCAACACATATTAGCAAGTTAAACTCTTACAAGCATTTCATTGAACTAAATTAGCAAGTTAAACTCTTACAAGCATTTCATTGAACTAATGCATGCGCAACAAAGCAATCTTGCTTCAACACCTGCACGTGCATCTTTTATCATCCAAACAACAATGGGTCTGTTTTTTTTTCAGCTTTTGACTTTTAGTTTTTCTACAGTAATTAGTTTTCAAATGGAGTGTCTTTCCAAAGTGAGATCTACAAGTCGATTATAGTAGATACTATATGGACTTTATCTATATGGGCCAAAATCGCACGCGAGTGTCTCTCTTCGTACTCTCTCTCTCTCTCTCGGATAGCCAAAATTAAAAAATTTCAACTATAAACCATAAACCGCAGACCTAAAAGAACAGACTTAATATACCTGCAAAAATTAGCTCACTACTGGTATCAACACCCAAGGAGACATCATCCAATACACCAAAGGAGATCATGTTTGCATGCCATATCAACCATACACTATCCACATGACAATCAGGTGACCAAATAGCAAGCTAGTTCATTAGTCAATCAACACATATGGCAAGATAAATATCAAATCAGCCATTAACACCAAGTTCTACCAAATTTTACGTCAAAATCATAGAAGAAGAAAAACCATGGACGACAACAAAACAAGCAACCCACTCTAGAGATTAAGCAAATACATGAGATGTGAGTACACAATGAAGAGGGGCTCCAAAGCCCTAATTTCACTCTCAAATGTGTGAATTGGTGGCGCTCAACTCCCCCTCTTCTCTGCTCTATAACAAGTCCTAATTTTGTCCGTTCGAGTTTGGGAAGAGTTAAAACAGCATATTTGCAGAAAACGCCTTAAGCTTGCAGATTATTGAAAACAACTCCAAGTTCAGTCTACTACACGTGTATGCAATATTTTTCAAGATGACAATTAGGAGCTCCAAACCAATGCAGCTAGACACAACTATATATGTACGATACGGCACACTCGCTCATCTTGGCTCAAGCTCGGTGATGGACATTTCGTTGGGCGACATGGGCACGGACCTCCCCGTGGACGGCAAGGTCCCCACGAACGACGCCGAGTACGCCTCCGGCCCAGCGCTCTTCTGGATGTAGAACGCCGGCCTGGAGGGGGTCTGCAGCGACACCGTGTTGCTGCTCAGCATGACGTTCACGGCCGACATGGCTGGCCTGTGCGCCGGGTTCTCCTGCACGCACAGCAGCCCGACGTGGACGCAGTTGACGATCTGGCCTCCAGGCGCGCGCTCGCTCAGGGACCGGTCCACCATTTCCGCGATGGTTCCCATGGTCCAGTGTTCCCATATCTGCGCCAAATTAGTATTTTGTTCAACTGCCGTTACAAGCTTAATTTGACTAGCAATGAAGCGTGCAAGTTGTTGGTGCTCACGATGCTTAAAAGATCGACCGATTGCTCGCTGTTGTAGGAGCCGCTGTTCCTTCTCCCAGTGACGATCTCTAGGATCAGGACGCCGAAGCTGAACACGTCTGACTTGCTGGAGTAGTGACCACGCATGGCGTATTCTGGCGCCATGTATCCACTGCAAATTAAAAACATAATTAACTTCACTACATGTGAAACTCTTTGATATCCTGTCATAGTGTTGGTGGATAGCTGAATGTGCTTACTATGTTCCGACAACGCGGTTTGTGACATCCTGCGATTGATCACCTCCAAAAAGCCTCGCTAAACCGAAGTCTGATATCTTGGGGTTATAATCGGAGTCTAGTAGAACGTTGCTTGCCTTGAGGTCCCGGTGAACGATCTTCAGCTGGGAATCTTCATGGAGATACTGCATTCCTCGAGCGATTCCGTTTATTATCTTCAGCCTCCTTCCCCAGTCTAGCAAACTGCTTTTGTCAGGATCTGCCATTCAAATGAGAAGCATTAGAGGCATGAATTGCTTGTTTAATTGGTGTAGTAGTGCTAAATTGTTAGTAGGAAAGGGGGAAATGCACCGAAAAGATGGGTATCTAGGCTTCTGTTGGGCATGTATTCATAGACAAGCATCTTCTCATGCTCCTCCAGGCAAACGCCGACAAGCCGGACAAGATTCTTGTGCTGAAGCTTGGCCACCAAAACCAACTCATTTTTCAGCTCGCCTATCCCTTGCCCAGAGCTCTGTGAGAGCCTTTTTACTGCTATATCCTGACCATCAGGTAGAGATCCCTGCACAAATGGAGATGCCTGTAATTAGTACTTGTTGCAAGGTATGTATATCTGCAAGGGAAATTTTACCATCCTTGAGGGGGAAGAGGTACCAAATTTAAGCCGTTGATCACACTGATCGAACGGCTGAGATTTGGCAGTACCTAGTGGTACCGGACGCGAGGTACCAAGAGGTACAAGGTACCAAGAGGTACCAAATTTTGAGCCGTTGATCACACTGATTGAACGGCTAGATCTAATTTGGTACCTCTTGATACCTTGTACCTCTTGGTACCTCCTCAAGGATAGGAAAACTGCTCATATCTGCAAAGGATCTGCTTTTTCTTACAGTCAAAGTGTTAAATGCGTACGAATACCTTGTAAACAACACCAAATCCTCCTTCACCAAGCTTATTGTTTTCATCAAAGTTTTCTGTTGCGATTCGAAGTGTTGATAGATCTAGGATAAGTGAGTCGATACTTTCGATGCTCTCCGAATGAGATGCAGCTGTAGGAGATCACTTAGGAAGTAAACATAAGGGGAAACCAATCATCTCATTGTCATTACATGGTTTCAGATTTTCAGAGGGCTTACACAGTAGTGGTGCTAGTGGAGGTGTTTTTGCCGGTCTTCTCCTCCTCCAGAAACAACAGCCAGTTACAGTGGCTGCCAGTATGGCAGCAAACACAGGCAGCACAATTGCAAGAATTTTACCAGTCTTACTACTCTTTTTACCTGTAAATAGTATAAAACATCCGTAGCAGCACAGGTTTGTTCGTTAGATACTCAACCCAAAATCAAGAGAAGACAGCTAATGTACCTTTCAAACCATTAACACATAAGGAGAATAGAGCTGAGGCCACACTTGATAAAGCTAAGGTTCCGACTACCGAGTCTTTCAAATTTCCATGTGTAGAAAATTTGTTTTTCTTCTTTGTAAATATGTACTTGTAACCCTTATTATTATTTAATATATATACAATAGGACCTTTTCCTACTATTTTCATATAAAAATTCCAAGTGACAGAAAATTTATGTAAATATTTCAAAAAGAAAACTTAAAATAAAAAGTACCTTTTGGTTTAAACAATAACAATTTCTATCGAACTATATTTTTCTATTTGGAACTTGACCGGCAAAGGAACTAGCTAGGAGCCTTGGACAACCTTTCAGAGAAGTTATTCTGCACTTAGCTTAGTTGGGAGGGTTAGTCCAAGACTACAGCTTTTTTGTTCCTTTTTCTGTTCTTTCAAATGGCATTCCAAACAGGTAATCATGAATGGAAGGGTTAGCTTTCACCTTTATTGTTATGCGTTATGGCCATCACACTGACTGTCAGCGATAGACTGCTAGACTAATGTAACTCACGAAAAAAAAACTTCAAAACTACAGGCTGTCAATCTGACAATTGGTGGGTATGCGTATAGGCCACATATGAACATGACCACAAGTCATAGACGACTCGAAGGATTGGCTAGGTTTTCTTTGCACATGTAGCACTGTTATTGAAATTAGGCAGACGGCAGACTCTGCTATTTACACAAAAATAAAAAATGTACTGAAAAAATAGGAGCAGGATACAAAGGTTCCCCTTTGTCAGTGTACATGCTCAGCGTAAGGTGGAACAATTGGCAAAACGTCAAACAAATGAAGTTTATGCGACTAACAGATTAATGACACAATAAAGAAAGCAAAGCATGAACTACTAGTTTGATTTCGCGTTAATTTAGCTTGTACGATGATTTATTTCCAGATTTATTCTTAAAAAAGTTCCCAAGAAACACCTAGGTTGTCAAAAGTAGACATGGGAAACTGTATGACACTCCGTACGCTAAGGAACTAGCACGGCAGCAACTGGTCTGAAAACTCTTGAGGTTCTTGCTTAAATCATGCAATTGTCTCGTCTGATAGTTCTATATCGTGTTTGTACAATTGTACTAGACGGAAACGTGTTTTCCCATCATACGTCCGCGAATCACACTACCTACGATTTTACACGGAAGAAAGAAAACGAAGCAGATTAATTGCTCCAGTTTCTTCTTTGAAACTGGCAAATTAGTCAAGCCAATTAATCGCGTGGACCACTCACCTCCTGTGGTGCCCGGCACAGCAGGCGGCGCCGGCGCCGGCGCTGCTGCCTCAGCCTGCAGCTGCAGCATCGCGCGGTCGGTGTAGAACGAGTACAGCTCGACCCTCATGTTGCACCGCGCGCCGACGCTCCTGGCACCCTGCGTGTTCTCCTCGAACGTCTGCCACCACCGTCCCACCAGGTCGTCGAGGCACCGCAGGCACTGCGCCGGCGACAGGTCCGGCGTGCACTGCGCCATGGAGTAGATCTTGGGGAACTGCGCGTCGAACCCCAGCATCTCCCCCGTCGCGAACCGCCTGGTCGAGTTGCCCGCTGCGTACGCCGCGGTGGCGTTGAGGAGGCCAGTGACGGCTCTGTCGTAGCGGCCGACGTCTCCCGTGACGTTCCCGGTGTTGTAGAGGTCCACCAAGCCGGAGTTGTCCGTGGAGGCGAGGAAGTTGAGGTTGGAGAACCGGAGGTAGCAGGGGTCGGAGACGATGGACACCTCCTTGTCGTAGGGGCACAGCTGCTGCGCGTCCTGGAAGGTGGTGCCGATGCAGGCGGCGCAGGCAGAGGCGTTGATGTCGCCGCGACAGAGCGCGAGGGCGTAGGCAGCTTCCGGGAAGGTGCCGACGGCGCCGGAGGCGAAGAGGGCGCCGGAGGAAGAGGCGTTCTTTGGGAGGGCGGCGCCGAGCTGGTTGAGGTTAGCTTGGTAGGTGCTGTTCGCCGAGTAGTTGCCGGTACTGCCGCATATCTGCCACGGCTGCGCGGCGGCCAGGGGGAGCACGAGCGCGGCGATGAATAGAACTTATAGAAGCGCATGAACGGAGCCGCCGTGCTCCATGGCGCCAACGGAGGTGAAACAGGCGAGCTAGCTCGGAGTCGGAGGGTAAGAAGAGGTGGTGAGCGAGACGAGCAGAGGGGTGGCTGCAGGCAGCCTGCAGTAGTGCAGTGCGGCAGGGGGGTGAGGGAGGGAGAAGGACTTCTCTGGCGTCTGACCCCATTGAGAACAAATAAGGATAGATACGTGGCACATAATTATAGGCCAGCTGAATCCTCTCTCCAGAATTCCCCTCTACTCTTATTTTTTTTTATCTCCTTGTTGTGTCTGTGTCCGAAACCAAATGGGGTCAGACCCCATATAAGTCCTCTCCCATACTCGTTTTGTCTGAATTATTATAAGCCTAGACTCAAATGAATGTACTTCTCCTTCTTTGCAATAATATTGCGCCTGTTTTTTTTTTAGCTTTGGTTAATGGTTATGGCAAACGCCGACAAGATTCTTGTGCTGAAGCTGGGCCACCAAAACCAGCTCATTTTCAGCTCCCCTATCCCTTGCCCAGAGCTCTGTGAGAGCCTTTTTACTGCTACATCCTGACCATCAGGTAGGGATCCCTGCACAAATGGAGATGCCGATAAGTAGTACTTGTTGAAAGAAGTGTATAGCTGCAAAGAGACTGCTTTTGCCTACAGTTCAAATGTTAAATGCGTACGAATACCTTGTAAACAACACCAAATCCTCCTTCACCAAGCTTATTGTTTGCAGTAAAGTTTTTTGTTGCGGTTCGAAGTGTTGATTTATCTAGGATAAGTGAGTCGATACTTTCGATGCTCTCCGAATGAGATGCAGCTGTAGGAGATCACTTAGGAAGTAAACATAAGGGGAAACCGATCATCTCATTGTCATTACATGGTTTCAGATTTTCAGAGGGCTTACACAGTAGTGGTGCTAGTGGAGGTGTTTTTGCCGGTCTTCTCCTCCTCCAGAAACAAAAGCCAGTTACAGTGGCTGCCAGTATGGCAGCAAATACAGGCAGCACAATTGCAAGAATTGTACCAGTCTTACTGCTCTTTTTACCTGTAAATAGTATAAAACATCCATAGCAGCACAGGTTTGTTCGTTACATACTCAACCCAAAATCAAGAGAAGAAAGCTAATGTACCTTTCAAACTTTAACACATAAGGAGAATAGAGCTGAGGCCACACTTGAAAAACAAAGTTTACTGCCTGAGTCTTCCAAAATTCCAAGTGATAGAAACTTTATGCAAAATATTTGTTTCAACAAGAGAACTTAAAGTAAAAGTACCTTATAGTTTAAAAAATAACAATTTCTATGGAACTATCTTTTTCTATGCGGAGCTTGATCGGCAAAGCAGTAGCTAGGAGCCTAGGACAACCTTTCAGATAAGTTATTCTGCACTTATAGCTAGTTAATCCAAGACCACACCTTTTTTGTTGCCTTTTCTGTTATGTCAAATGGCATTCCAAACAGGTAATCATGAATTATGACATATTGGCGTCATTACATTAACATTCACCTTTATCGTTATGCGTTATGGTCATAACACTGATGACTGTCGGCGATGGACCGGTATGCTACCCTAGCTCCCAGGGCTTGTGAATTGTATGGACTAATGTAACTCAGAAAAACTACTTCAAAACTACGGCTTGTTTTGACCACAGGAATTTCACCGAAAGAATACAATTCCCATAGGAATCAAGAAAACTTCCTACGTTCCAAACGGAGCCTACAAGTTGTAATCTGACAATCACAATCTACAGTTGGTGGATATGTATATAGCCCACATATGAACAGGATCACAAGTCATAGACGACTCGATGGATTGCTAGATTTTCTTTGCACACGTAGCACTTTAATTGAAACAAGAAAAGTTGGCAGAAAATAGACTCTGCTACTCACAAAGAAAATCTATTTAAAAAATAGGAGCAGATGCAAGGTTCCTCTCAGGAAAGTCTGTGTAAATGCTCTGCAGCAGCGCAAGGTGGAAACTTGTTCGCCTTCCTTGCAATCAATTGGGAAAAGGGCAAACAAATGAGTGTTATGCAACTAACAGACTGACACAATAAAGAAAAAAAAAGCATAAACTACTAGTATGATTTTGCATTAATTTGGCTTGTAGGATAGGTTGTGTAACATCCCAAATTTTAGAGAGTTAAAAAATAAGTATAATTTTTCTAGAATTTCCTTGGTTTTTACTGGAGTTTCTTTGGAAAAATAATTTGCAAACACAAAATTTTGGAAAAGAAAGATACGCAATTGATAGAATTCAATTTAAATTAAAAATCGAATATGAAAAGATGATCCATAAGTGGCATAGGAGAATTTATAGTAGAAACCAATTCAAAAACTCAGAAATATATTCCTGGTGATGGAAATAAAAATTTGAACATTTTTTAGCATGTTCCTAAAATTACTTAAATCAAAATATTGCATGTTACACAAAACAAAGACATTCCAAGAATTTTACAGAAAAATAAAAAGAAGAAAAATTCTAGAAAAATTACACAATAATCTACACTATGTCAGAAGCCTCAAAAAATTTTTATAGTTTTTAGAGCTAGTTTTCTATGTCTAAAATTTCTCAAATCTCTTAGCCGAGTCGAATATGCTTTCTTCATTTGACTTTTCCGCTTGCCTTCCGCGCAAGCGTATTCTTGAAAACCCATCTTCTCTCTAACCATTTAAAACCTGACACAGACGAGTGGGACCGGACCCACCTGTTAGGATTAGGGGTGAAAACGGGTCGGGTTAATCCCGACCGATCCGGCACCGAATCCGATTGGTACCGAATCCGACTAGTACCGAATCCGGAGAAAAAAATATGGGTTAGGATATGGTAACAGCAATATCCGTCCGAATCCGAATATCCGTCCGAATCCGATACATCTTCAAGTTTGAATTCAGGTTAGTGCTACTATTTGACGTTTCATTTTCTTTTGCAATGGTAAAATAAAATCTTCCACATCAGCTATTAAATAGTAACATCAAGTCAGTGCGTCCTACTCCATTTATTGCATCGTATGCATTCCTTACAAACAAGTAGGGTGTAAACGAAATGGGTTAATCCCGACCGATCGACCGATCGATTTTTACGAATCCGATTGGTACCGAATCCGGAGAAAAAATATGGGTTAGGATATGGTAACAGCAATATCCGTCCGAATCCGACCCGTTTTCACCCCTAGTTAGGATGTTGTTCCTTTGCTTGCTGGCGTGCTAGGCCCAATTGCAGGAATTGTCTTCCACCTCCGGCGCTCATGCCAGCTCCGCCATGGCAGTGCCCCTGGAATTTGATGCCTTGCTAATAGCATCTCCCTAGTGCTGCTTGCACCTCGCCTCGCCTCGACGTGATGCATCCTTGCCCTTTATCCTCTTCTGTGCATCGTGCTCCGCGGAGAAAAACCAAGCTATTCTTCTTGCCGAAGCTCGTGAGAACTCACGAGTTGTTCTTTGTCGTTTTGTGCCTACAAAGCCTCATCAACCGTGTCATTGTCTTCCTTGTCTCGCCCTCATCTCATTTCCACAAAAGCTGAGCTTTTCCTTCCTCATTTCGCCCAAAACACGCCATCGCCACCAGCGCCGGTGAGTGTGCTCCATCGAGCTCCACCGTGGCCCGAGCTCTCCAGAGATCCTCTTGCATTTATAATCATGTCACTTTGTGTTCTACATCTCCTAGAGTATTTTCCCTCAACTCATTTTGCAATGCGTGCAGACACTCGTCAGAATTGAGCTGTCTTCCTCGGGTCTGACCAAAACCGCTGCTGACGACGCTATTGCCTCTGTGGTGAGATCTAGCTCGATTCATTTCTCTCAGAGCATCATTGACCATTTCTTGAGCTAATGCAACTCTCATTTGCAACTCTCTTCACCGTGGAGCTCTCTCGCCGTGGACATCCTCTGCGCCGCCGCTGACTACGGGAATCATCCTTGAGCAATCATCCTCCCATCCTTGACTCTTTGAAGAAGTTTGCTGAACAGCTAAACCAGTTGTGTACTGTATTTCTAGAAATAAACTTGGTGATGTAGGGAGAGGCCCTACTGCATCAACGTTATTGAATCTTACATTGTGGCTGTGAGTAGAATTATTAACCCGGTATGATCAGGGATTGACTAGCAGAACAATTGTTAGACCATGTGGCTAGGTCTAAGATATTTTAGTGATGAATAATTGACAATGGTTAATTTGTGATGATGAATAATTGGTAATTTTGTTTAGCGTTGTTATGCGAGTTGTGTCACGTGTGTGCAGATTGATGTTGGTCAAGTTTGGACAAACTTGTGCCGGAAGAATGTTCTTTGGTCTTTGCATGTGCAGGTTGGGCGTGGAGACGGACATGGTCATGGTCGGTGACGAGGAAGACCGGGACTAGGAGGGGGAAATCTGAGGTCCAGGTGGTCGAGGATGTCATGAGGTGGTCGGCTCACGCTGGAGCATATGGAGATCAAATGTGGATGGTGCGTGGAGAAGCTACAGGAGGTGCGGTTCTAGAGGCTTCGACACGTGATGAGTTAACAAGTCGAAAGTACAAAAACCCGTGTTAGTAAGGGTTTCGGGTCCCTAAAAATTAGTGGGCCAAAAGTCTAGTTGAGATAAAAAAAAGCCTAAGTTCAGTTGAACAAGTTGTATTAGGGTTTTGAGTAGATATTGAATAGGAGAGAATCAACTATATAAAAGAAAATACGCTGCTGCGATGGGACGTACTGAGCGAAGAAAAAAAGGGTTTTGGCTGTGTGCTGTTTTTAGAGGGCGGCTGTGGTTTTGGAACGAAGAGAAAAATCTGTAGCGCATCTCATTTTCTTTGCTTCCTGAGGCATCATCGGCTCTGTCCATGAACCTTGATCTCTGTGCACTCACGCGCAGAAAGTAATCACAGCGTTGTTTCCTATGCAGGCGTGCGTCGCCGATCTCAGTCTGTTTTTCTAGCAGCGTCTTCACGTGCCATCTATCTACAGATGAGTAGTTGGCGAGTCCTCTGCATGTGGTGAGTATACTAGCTAGTTGTGCATTAATTACCGTCACCTTGCGACTTGAGGAGAAGTTGTTATGCTTTTTGTTGGACCAAGAGAAGCATGTGAAGATCTTTCATCTATTAGTAATGCTTTCATTATTCTCAGTGGTAGGTGAAGTCTGACTATGACTCAAGTCATCCTAGGTTAGTCTAGTATTCATATTTGATCAAGGTGATTAGCATCATTAATTAAGTTCGGATGGCCATTCGGTTTAAATGCCAGTGTCTTCATTTTTTTATGTTTAATCAGAGTCGCTACAGTACCCAAAATAAATTATTTTTTCTGTGATGTCCCTACTTTAGTTTAGTTGCCACACATAGGTTTCTACAGTAAGTCGAGGAAAAGCAATCTAGTTTTACTGTCTTTTTTGTTTTTGTGCTTTTGCTGTGATTAGCAGGTTAAAAGATCAGAAGACAGTAGGTTTGAGAAAAAGTTTCCGCTACGCACTGCAATCATTCACCCCCTCTGATTGACATCGACGATCCTACAAGTGGTATCAGAGCAGGTTGCTATGGCGTAAGAGAGATATGTGAATCATCCCCCATGCTAAATGGTACTGATTTTGCTTTTTGAAAGTGTCAAATGCAAGCTTATATTGAGGCTCAAGGTAGTGATGTTTGGAAAAAAGTTTCTATACCATATGAGGTTCCTGCTACTATTACTAATTTAAATAAAGCAGATGTTGATTTAAATGCTCAGGCTCATAACTTGTTGTTTCAAGGAATTTCTCGCAAAGAATTTGATCGCGTAGCTCATATTAATTCTGACCATTTAATACGGAAAACTCTCTGCGATTATCATGAAGGAACCATTAAAATTAAGAAGGTGCGTAAAAATCTTTATCAAATAGAATATTCTGATTTTGCTATGAAGCCTAGTGAATCCATTGATGATCTCTTTGCTCGTTTTGAGAAAATCTTGAGTGATCTGTGCGGTGTTGGTGTTATTCCTACTGATGAAGATAATGTAACTAAAATTTTGAGATATTTAGGTTTTGAGTGGTTGATGGTTGTCATAACTATTAATCAAACTGTCGATCTAGATACTTTAACTATGGATTATCTTTATTCTAGATTGAAAACCTACGAGATGGAAGCTTTGCCATCCAAGATTGATAAATCTTTACCTTTAGCACTTGTGACTAACCCCGTGTAGGATGCTTTGTCGAGTGCTTTGTCTTGTGTTTCTTTGTTTGCCTTGTCTTCTTTTTCAGAGAAACAGTTCGAGCAACTTCCTGAAGAGGACTTGGTGTTGATCTCCTCATGGGCATACAAGGCACTTAACAATGTGAGAATGAGAAAGCAAGGTGGCATGTCAGGTCCAATCATGTGCTTTGAGTGTGGAGAGCCAGGCCACATTAAGATGGATTGTCCTAAGCTCAAGGGAAAAGTGATGAAAGAAGAGAATAATTATCGTCATCGGCCATCCAAGAACAACAACACCAAGGGTGGCAATTTCTGTCGCAAGCTTGCTGAAAAGATCATATCGGTTATTGAGCATCTTGATTTGAGCGATATGGAATATGAGAGCTGCGATGACGATGACCACGAAGATGATGATGCTAAAGGTAAGAAGAAGAACAATGATGACTTCCCGAGCATGTGCTTCATGACAGGCAACAACAATGATAATGGCGACAGTGATCCCGATGAGGTAAGACCATCATATGATGAGATTGAAGATTGTTTGATTAAACTTGCTATTGAATTAAAAAAGACAAAACAAAAATTGAAAGAAAAATAATTGTGTTGTTGAAAGCCTAAATTCTGAAATTAATAGACTTAGAGCTTTAATTCCTGATGACGAATAATGTTAGTCTTGTCAAGTTTTACATTCTGAGTTGGAGGTCGCTAGGTCTATTAGTGCATCAAACCTAGTTCAACTTAGAGATGTAACTGACAAATTTGATGATTAAAATTGATACATGATTCTTGTGATGAAAAATTAAAATTTGCTAATGATGAAATTGATAAGCTCAAATCTAGTTCTTTTACATGTTTAGAGTCAAGTATTTCAAATACTCAATCTAAAGCTTGCTCTAATTGTGAATTGCTAGAAGCTAGACTTAATTCATCTCAGAAATTTATTCAACAAATGCTTTATTATGAGAACATGTTTTGCTCAAATTGTACTAAGTTAAATATTGAAATTGATGCTTTAACTAGGCAATTGAATGATTTTGCTGAAAAAGAAAGATTTGCTCAATCTAGTATTTCCAAGAATTTTGTGAATGAACCTGTTAAATGCACTGCTTGTTCTACTTTGGCTAAAGAAAATGAGTACCTTAAGGACACTTTAGAGAGATTCTCTTTTGGTAAGAAAAATCTGAATATGATTCTAGATAAGTCAAAAACAAGTGTGAAAAATCGTGGTCTAAGATTTAATTTTGTTGAGCATACCAAGAATAATCCTCCTGAGATTGTTAAGGTTCTTGAACCTGGAAAATTTGAAGTAAAAACTGAACCAAAACAAACTGTGTTTAAATCAGCTGACTTTATGCAAAGTTCATTGAATAATAATGTAGGTGCTAGCTCACCATCTCAAAAGAATTCTGATTATGTTAAATTTCATTATACCTACTATGGAAGAGATGGGCACTTACATGAATTTTGCTTTAGGCGTGCTAAGAAAGAGACAAAGGAAAGATTAAATGGTTTAAGACAAAAACGTGCAATCTCTTTTATTCCTAGAACTAATATGAAAGCTAAGTTTTTAGAGAACTTTTATGATGATTTTAAATCTGCGTCACATGTTAGTTTGGGATATAATTCAAATAAGTCACGTTCTTTTTGGCAATTTGATCACCCACATGCTCATGTTTTTGGCTCTAGATTTGTTGCTGGTTCTCAACGTCTTGTATCACAGTACTGGATTCCTAAATCTTATTTCACTAACCCCAATGTTGTGAGACCAATGTTTCTTGTGATGTAAGAACAACTGATAGGGATGGAGAACATGAGCTAAATTGGGTTCCGATCTTTTACATCATTGCTTGGTTGGAACACTTGATGATTCTTCACTTCTTTGATGGCTTCCAAGAGATTTCACTTTTTGAGAGACCATATGGAAAAGGTGGTGTAGTCTTACACGTTATTGAGTTGGATTCTCAGGTTGCTGATATTCTTTCAAAACCACTTGATTCTGCACGTTTTGCTCTTTTGCGAAGTAAGTTGGGCGTGTTGCATCCTATATGATTATTCTGAGGGGAAGCTTGATGTTTAAGAATTTAGGAAGTTTTGTTTATTATATTTGTTAATTAAATCAACAAGTCCAAACCATCAAATTTAAATGAGTTGCGGAGCTCTCTTTATCATATTTACTCATATGCTGTGTAGTTTTGATCATAACTGGTTATAATTAATTTGTTGCACATGAATTAAAATATGACATGGTGAAATACTTTGACTAGATTGATTATAGATAGTACTTTGTGATGAACCATGTGGAGGTGACCACATGTGCGTGATGAGTAATTGACATTAGTTTGGGTAAGTCGAGTTTGGTTTGGGTGGTTCGGACCTAGTCGTTGCGTGGTGCAACGGGCTCGGTCGGACTGTGGTCAAACTTGGTCATACGGGATTAGGACGCTGATTCTTTGATCTGACAGGTTTGGACTTCGTCATGGTAAGTATGATGGTATTTGTGCTTTCATGTATCGAGCGGTGCTATTTGATGTGTTCTTTGTCTGTGTGGCTGCAGGACATCGGGTGGAGTCGTGGCGAGACACGGTGGATCGGACTAGGCGCAGGTGGCGCTGAGGTTAGAACGGTCAGGATGTGTCGAAGACGACGTGGACTCGAAGTGGTTGCGAGACGTGCGAGACAAGGAGCGCGGAAGCTTCCCAGAAGGTGCAGGAGGGGCGAAACGGGAATTTCGCAAGGCTGCACAAGCGGGAGCGGGCTCCGTTGGAAATAGCGGGCGTAACGGGGCGGAGACCCGTTAGCTATGGGCTATAAAAGGAGTGGAGGGGCTGCATGCCCACTTGAGCACTCCATGGGTTTTAGGGTTTGTTAGAGTCAAAAGAGGCTTTGAGGGCTTGCTTTGGTTTTAGGCTTTAGTTGGTGAAGAGTGGGGTGGAAGAGCAAAGTGTGTTCCCTCTGTCCCCCTTCGATGTATTCCAAAGAGTGTCTCCCTCCTGTGTGTTCTTGAGAGACTTGAGAGATAGGAGATGGGTTCTTGATTTGTCAAGCATGTATGGGGTTGTAGGGATGGTATGAGTTGATACTTTATGCAATCATGTATCTCTCTTCCTCATTATCAATCCAAGATGGTGATTGTTTCAGATTTGAGCTCTCTGTTCATTTTTCTCTTCGATGCCCCATTCTGTGATTTTCACTCTTTTTGAGTTTCTTGTTAGTTCTTGCTGGAAGACCCAAAATGGGTTGCTTGATGATGGGGTGTTACTTTTAGACCATTTGGTCAGGTTTCCCTAAGAGCAAGTTGAGTTTAATCTCAGTTTTATTCCTTCAGCCTGCTCTGTTCTTCTCTTTGCGTTTTAGGGTTTTGGCTCTTTTCTTGATTCCTTTGGAGAGATGGCATGAGATTTGGTCTGAGGGATCCTATTGATATTGCTAACATATCCCTAAAATCTCATGTGCAAAAGATCACTGAGTAAGGAGTAACTTGGATTTTGCTTGCTCTTTCTGAAATTTTGAATCATCTCTAGGGTTTTGGTGGAATTTGAGTTTCTCTCAGAAAGTTGGCCTGAAATTTGGGATGGAGAGTCTATGGACTATTAATTAGCTAGTCTCAAATTTTCATGGCCAAAGGATCTATGGTTTGAGAGTAATTTGAGTTTTTTTTATTTCAGCTTCCTGTAATTTTCAGGCTTTGGGCATAATCTGAATTTCCAAGCCTTCAGTTGATTTCTCATGTTATTTGCTCTCTAAAAGTGTTTGGAATAGAACCTTGAAGTCTTGCCTTAAAGAGATATATTTCATTTGTCTCTCCTACTTGATTTTGACAAAAACTCCTCTTGCAAATCTGAAAATCAGGAAGTCTGTTGTCTGAACCCGAAGGCCGGGCCGACTTACACTTGTCGGGCGGTCAGACCGGCCGGCTTATGGCGGTCAGACCGGCGGCACTGGTGCGGTCTGACCGCCCGGGGCATTGAAGTCAGACCGCCCTATGGGTTTTAGCTCCCGGATTCTTCCTTCCTCTTGGTATTTCTTGGTGGCTTGTTTTAGTTCTTATGTCATGATCTTCCTCTCTGAGATTGCAAGTTTTTAGTAAGGGGAATCTCTGTTTCATAGCTTATCATAGCTTTTGAAAGAGGCATAGTTTTCTGTGAGCGTTCATTTGCATATCTCAGTTCTTCTTGAAGTTATTCACTGTTTACTAGCTCTGTAGCTACTGGAGGGTCATCTCTTTCGTGAGTACCTTTCGAGGGGTTAATTTTAAAGGATCGACATTCACCCCCCCTCTGTCACCATTTCGGTCCAACACTTTGCGATTTTCATAAAAAAGGATTAGATTAATTGTAAGTCTTATTTTAAATCTCGGCTATGAGGCTCACATGTTTCCTATTACAATCTTTTTATGATCATTCAATTTAGCATGTTATAAAAAATGAGAAAGAGACGTTTGAAAAGATGTATACTCCAAGCATGCCGTGGTAAACAAAAAGAAAGGCACAAAAAGTGCACAAAATGAAAAAAGTATGCTTCAAGCATGCCACTATTTACAAGAAGTAAGCTATTATGAAAAGAAGTATACTACAAGCATGTCACATGCGTAAGAATTGAATGTGGAGTAATAGGTTGCTATATGAGACTGCTAGCTCATTTAGATTAAATATTTGCTTCACTTTTGGGCTGTGAGTTTTTGTTGTGATATCTCATTGTGCTCTTTATAATTAGTTTGATCATTGTTGATATGCCTGTCATTGATATGAATTGCTTAATCATATTGAAAACTTTATTTTGATATTGCTATATGATATATGACTTTATATGATCTAGATAGCTCTAGTCAAAAAATATGGCTTAGTTAAATTATTAAATCAATTCAAAGTGATTTGGATGATCTACAAAGTTTCTAGATTTTTATTCTCATTGCTTCTTCTTAGAATAATATTTTGTTGATGTTTCTTAATGATTACATTGCCAAAGGGGGAGAGATTTGGTGTGATTTGTGAGATATTGGAGAAATTTGCTAGAACTACATCTCTTGTGTTAAGGGGGAGAGCTTTGAGACTTGTGTCTTGAAATGCTTTTTTGGCTTCAGTTCTTCACTTATATCTATTTGAAGCTATTTCATCATGCAATCTTCTGATGTTGTCAATGTATTCATCAAGGGGGAGATTGTTAGACCATGTGGCTAGGTCTAGGATATTTTAGTGATGAATAATTGATAATGGTTAATTTATGATGATGAATAATTGGTAATTTTGTTTAGCGTTGTTATGCGAGTTGTGTCGCGTGTATGTGGATTGATGTTGGTCAAGTTTGGACGAACTTGTGCCGGAAGAATGTTCTTTGGTCTTTGCATGTGCAGGTTAGGCGTGGAGCAGTCATGGTTATGGTCGGTGACGAGGAAGACCGGGACTAGGAGGGGAAAATCTGAGGTCCAGGCGGTCGAGGATGTCACGAGGTGATCGGGCTCACGCTGGAGCACATGGAGATCAAAGGTGGATGGTGCGTGGAGAAGCTACGGGAGGTGCGGTCCTAGAGGCTTCGACACATGATGAGTTGATAGTCGGAAGTGTAAAAACCCGTGTTAGTAAGGGTTTCGGGTCCCTTGAAAATTAGTGGGCCAAAAGCCTAGTTGAGATAAAAAAAAAGCCTAGATCTAGTTGAACGAGTTGTATTAGGGTTTTGAGTAGAAATTGAATAGGGAGAGAATCAACTGTATAAAACAAAATACGCTGGTGCGGCGGGACGTACTGAGCAAAGAAAAAAGAAGGGTTTTGGCCGTGCGCTGTTTTTGGAGGGCGACTGCGGTTTTGGAGCGAAGAGAAAAATCTGTAGCGCATCTCGTTTTCTTTGCTTCCTGAGGCATCGTCGGATCTGTCTATGATCCTTGATCATTGTGCACTCACGCGCAGAAAGTAATCACAGCGTTGTTTCCTATGCAGGCGTGCGTCGCCGATCTCAATCTGTTTTTCTAGCAGCGTCTTCAGATGCCATCTATCTACAGATGAGTAGTTGGCGAGTCCTCTGCATGTGGTGAGTATACTAGCTAGTTGTGCATTAATAACCATCACCTTGCGACTTGAAGAGAAGTTGTTATGCTTGTTGTTGGACCAAGAGAAGCACGGAATTTTTTGTACGGATAATCCATTTTTTATTCGAAATTACAGAAATATACCTGTGAAATTTTTTTTACAAAAATAGGCTCCAGTCGCCCAATGGTTGGGCGATCGAGCCTTCTCATAACCCAAAGAGCGACAATCGGAAAATCGCCCAACCGTTGGGCGATTAATTGCGATCGCCCACCGTTGGGCGACTTTCATCCATTGCCCTCCCATTGGGCGATCAGATGAAAGTCGCCAATGGTTGGGCGATCGCACTCAGCCCCGAGAGAAAAAGAGAGGAAAGAGTCTATCTTTGCGAAATTTGGAAAGTGCATCAAACCTTCGCCAAAAATAGTGAAAATTGGTGAAGCTGTTCTTCATACATCCAACAGCCTCTAAAAAAATTTGAGCAATTTCGGCCACGGGATCAAAAGTTATAGCAGTTTCGATCTGTTTCGACACACCTTGATGAAACGGGCATAACTTTTGCATACGGTGTCCGTTTCGACGTTCTTGTACTCGTTGGAAAGCTAACGACGAGCCCGATCCAATAAAAGCGACCGGCTTGTGCCAGTCGCCCTCCAAGACCTCAAAAATCGGCCATCTTTGGATCTAAACCTGCGTCGCAAGTTTTTGATTTCTGTTTTTTGTCTTTTTTCTTGGTCTTTCTTTCAGAATTTGGATTTTGCTTCAACTGAAAAGTTGTAGATCTTGTCGAAACCTTTCAAATGAGTATATATAAGCCATATAGAACTTTGCTATTGTATCTTTTCAGACTAGTTGTTTATATTGCATCGGTATATAAAACGATCGGTACATACGGTTTTGTCGGCCCCTGAGTGCAGTCGCCCAACCATTGGGCGACTGCATAAAAGTTGCCCAATGGAAGGACGACTGGATGCAGTCGCCCAATGGGAGAGCGACAGGAACTTTGTCGCCCCCTGGTTGGGCGATAGGCTCCAATCGCTCTCCCATTGGGCGACTTGAGCCTATTTTTGTAAAAAAAAATTTCCACAGGTATATTTCTGTAATTTCGAATAAAAAATGGATTATTTGTACCAAAAATTCGAGAAGCACGCAGGGGCAGACCTACCCTTTGGGCGAGCCCGGGCGGCCGCCCAAGCTCCCCTCACCACGTGCAGCGTATCATACGTCTCACTTGGCTAGGCGATATGGGAAGCGACAACGCTGTTCTTGACCTCGAGCATGTACGACGAGTAGCAGTAGTAGGTAGTACTGGCGTTAGAAGGGTTAAACAAGCGATAAGGCCGGTCGGTCACGACCCCTGTTGGTAACCCTGGGCGTTCGGTACTACCGAACCGATCGGTTCGGTTCCTCGGTACCCATACAAATTCGGTTCCTGAGAATCTCGGTACCGTTCGGTTCCTGAAAAGGCTCGGTACCGAAGAAATTCGGTATCGGTTCTTCGGTTCGGTTCGGTATTTACGAAATTACCGAACAGGTACAACAAAGACATGTAACATCAAGTTCAATAGCCAATTTTGTGAAATGTAACATGATTTCATATAGAATAAGTGCCAAATTATACAGAGAAAAAGCCACAAATACATAATATAGTCATCGACAATAGACCCATCCATAATATTACATATTACTTAGTATTCACTACTCAAATACAACATGTTATTCCTTGTAGTTCGGTATTTGAAATGGCAAGAGTCACCGAACCGAATTTCTCGGTAAATTCGGTTCCTGAGAACCTGGAACCGAACCTGGAACCAAAATTTTTGGTTTCGGTACTTTCGGTTCGGTTCTCGGTAAATTCGGTTCGGTACTCGATTTTCGGTTTTTCGTGCCCAGGGTGACCTGTTGGTCACTCACACCGGCACCGAGAAGCCTCACCCTTCTCTCTCTTTCTTTAGCATTTTCTGTGAGGCCAATGCCAAGGACACATGCAGCCAGCAGATATTAACATCGCTAGCTTCAGACCTTCAGTGTTAAATCTTAGCTGTGATATTTAATTAAAAAAAGTTATATCTCCTCAGATATTACAAACAAAAAACTACATTAAAAATCAATATATCTAAAATATCTTTTGATTTCAGTTTCTGAAAACTAAAATAAAGAAGCCTAAGGCCCCGCTCATTTCGGCTTGAGCTTCCGATCATGCGGCTATCAAGGATCAACTTGAAACCTTCATTCTTCATGTGCGAAGAATTGATGATTTTGTTACTTGTCATAATCTTGGAAGTCTGGCCGTGAAGTTGGTTGAAATTGAAAATCATATTGCATTTCCATTGGTCTACCACCTCATTGAGTTAGCATTGCTACAACCGGTGGCGACAGCATCGGTTGAAAGAGCCTTCTCGGCTATGAATATTATCAAGACCGATTTGCGTAATAAGATGTCCGATGATTGGCTTAATGACTTGATGGTGTGCTATATCGAGCGAGAGATATTTAAAGGACTTGATCATGAAAAAAAATCAAGAAACGATTTCAAGACATGAAAACTCGAAGAATGAAAATGCCTCGTTCTCCTAGACATACTTAGTTATTTACTGGTATTTTTTTGTCTTCTTTTTTATTGCATCTTTTATATTCTATTATCAAATTGTGACACTACTGATTTATCTATCTTTCACAATTGACAGGTTATTTCTTTTACAGCTCATCTACAATTGTGGATTAAGCTTCATTAGTGAGGTATTTTTCATTGTCCTTCCGTTATCTACATATGTTAACATGCGAATTGTAGTTGTTGTTTCTATTTCGTATCACATACTTTTATTAGTGTGATTGCAACATAGTTTGATCATGGATTGTTTTGCTTTTGAGTACTACTGTTTATTTCACGCTTTCGACTTCAGCCTACCTAGTTTTTTCCTGGGTCCACATTGGACTTCGCCCTACCTATATTTTTTCCTGGGTCTGCCACTGGAAACATGTGAAGATCTTTCATCTATTAGCAATGCTTTCATTATTCTGAGTGGTAGGTGAAGTCTGACTATGACTCAAGTCATCATAGGTTAATCTAGTATTCATATTTGATCAAGGTGATTAGCATCATTAATTAAGTTCGGATGGCCGTTCAGTTTAAATGTCAGTGTCTTTGTTTTTTGTGTTTAATCAAAATAGCTACAGTCCCAAAATAAATTATTTTTTCTGTGATGTCCCTACTTTAGTTTTGTTGCCACACATAGGTTTCTACAGTAAGCCGAGGAAAAGCAATCTAGTTTTTGCTGTCTTTTTTGTTTTTATGCTTTTGCTGTGATTAGCAAGTTAAAAGATCAGAAGATAGTAGGTTTGAGAAAAAGTTTCTACTACGCACTGCAATTATTCACCTCTCTCTGATTACCATCGACGATCCTACAATAATAAAAATCATGTTGATGCTGGTGTATGGCATGATAAAAGTCGTCGCTAATGTCAATTTTGCTGTTGAATAGTATATGGGGAGTGATGCGGAAAGCTCTGCCTTTTCTACGGAACTATTCCAGGGAAGGACTTGTTTGCTTCCACGACGCGTTCAACAACACACAAAGCTGTGACAATGATACTTTTCTGGGAGAGTGCGAATCGGTGTCGAGGGAAAAAGAAGTTTTCTTGTTGAGAGTTGTTAGGGCAGTCCCAATGGTGTATTGATGATGGTTTCTATCCTCATTAAATGACTTGTCACGTAGGCAAAATGCTGACATGGCAACGTAATTAATGATGAAAGAGAGCACAAATCCTAGAAACGGTTTCCTCATGAAGAAATCAGGTCTTCACTCCACCCAATGCACCAAGAAACTATGAAATCGCCATTGGGAAGAAACCACCAGTTTCTAGGGGGCTCGTGGCACACTCTCATTGGAGGAAGAAGATAGAGTTGGGAGAGAGAAAGAGAAAATAATTATTACTCGAAGACACATCCACTGTGGAAGATAGTTTCTATAGATGATTTCTTGTGCTATGGAAATCGTGTCAGTTTCTTCCATTGGGACTGCCCTTAGAGCACTCCCACTGCAGAAACTATGGATGGTTTCTATGGCATTAAATAAGGTGCCAAGTAAGCAAAATGCTGATGTGTCATTGGAGTTAAGGAGGAGAGATAAGGAAATAGTTTCTTATATAGACACCATGTCTACACAGGAACCAAGATAGAAAGAGCTGTGATAGGTAGATGATAGGAGAGAGAAGATAGATGATTGGATGAAAATTTTATTTGTAGAAACTATCCATTGGGAGTATAGTTTCTATGGGTAGTGTCTACATTAATTAGCAAGTATAGAAGCTATCTCATAGTTTCTGCATTAGGAGTGCCCTTAGCCACGGCCCGCGGCCAGAGAGGCAGAGAGCACTGAGGTGAGATTATTCTTTCCACTCAAAACCTATCCGTTCCTCTCGCTCCCCCAATCAGCGATGGCGGCTGAGATACTACACCACACCGTGGAAGCATCTCCGCACACAGTGATGGCGTTTGAGTGATTTGGGAGTTTGCAACTTGTCATAAATTTTCTTTGATGAGATGTATCCATCACGTAATATATGATCTGATTCAAGATTCAGTTATATAATCATGGCTACCTGCTCCTTCAAATCATACTAATCATCGTCCTTCATACTTTTTGGCTTTGTTTCACACAGCCCCTTCGAACATTCTTGTTGTGCCGACACATCCTTCACCCTTATATGCCATAATCCGACGTTCTATGTTCCATCGAATTTCTCCGCTTTGAATCAAGCATCTGGTGTCGCCTTCTCAATAGAGTTCTGATACTAATTGTTGAAGCTAGTAACATCCCTAGCACAATAGAAGAGAGACACAAAAATTTATTTAAGACGTTTAGCAATGCTTACACCTTGAGAGCCATATCGTGGCAGTTCCGTTCGTATGAGGAGTTTCTTATCACAATTACTATTATAAGAGATCGACAATATATATCTATACCTTGATTATATTTTCGTCTCGGACACCTAATCCATACCGCGGTCCGCAAAGGCTTCACCCCTTGCAGCCCAGCCCAACATTTTCCAACAATCAACGTTGAGGACTGTTAGACCATGTTGCTATGTCTAGATTATTTTGGTGATGAATAATTGACAATTGTTAATTTATGATGAATATTTGATAATACTGCTTATCGGTGTTTTGCGAGACGTGTGGTGTGCGTGGATTAACGTTGGTCAAGTTTGGACAAACTTGTGCCGGAAGGATGTTCTTTGGTCTTTGCATGTGCAGGTTGAGCTTGGAGACGATCATGGTCGGTGACAAGGTAGACCGGGACTAGGATGGAGAGATCCGAGGTTCGGACGGTCAAGGAGGTCACAAGATGGTCGGGCTCATGCTTGGGGCACATGGAGATCAAAGGTGGATGGTGCGTAGAGAAGATACAGGAGGTGCGGTCCTGGAGGCTTCGACGCGCGATGAGTTGAAAAATTTGAAGTGTGAAAACCCGTGTTAGGAAGGGTTTCGGGTCCCTTAAAAATTAGTGGGCTAAAAGTCTGGTTAAAGAAAAAAATCTAGGACCAATTGGACGAGTGGTATTAAGATTAAAAGCTGATATTTGTTTTTGGTTCCGGAGGTCTCGTCGTTTTAGAATAGAAGGTGAAACCGAGTTGTAAAAGAAACGGAGTGTATCTTGTAATAAAAGGCGGGGGCTGGCCGAGACATCGGTACGGCTTTTTGAACGCGCTTTTGTTTGGGCAGTGAAAAAGGTGCGGTGGTCGTGATTGAGCGAACAGAAGAAATAATCCCCGGTATTAAAGGTGGGGGGGTTCCGGCGCTCGCACCCCCTCCACGTCGCCTCCCCATGCGCGGCCGGCCGACGGGTGTCCCCCGGTTTTTGGTACGGCCGGGGGAGGCAAATCCTTCACTTTTTCGAAATTACGTAAAGGTCCTTTTTCCTCGCGAAAAGTCCTGCGTCGATTTTTCAAAAATTTTGGATGGCGACTGCGGGTTTCCAAAATTACGTACAGGTCCTTATTTACTTACATCCAGGTCCTTGCAGGTCCTCGGTTTTTTTACGGAAAAGTCCTTTTATTTTTCCGAAATTACGCACGTGCCCTCGATTTTTTTTCAAAGCTCCCTGCGAATTGTCGTCTCTTTTGCTTCGGTCCACACGGTGGCTGGCGTGGCGTGGCGCCACGCCTACGTGGCTAGTAGTAAAAGTGACCGGCGGTTTCGTCCCTGTCTCGGGCTGCACGTCGCGTCGTCACGTCCACGTCAAAGCACAACGTCGCCTTCGCTTGATTCACGCATAAAATCTCCACGCGTGGCGCAGTTTCGGCCGAGCAAAAATACAGCGGCTTCACCCTGCTTTTTGGTCACGTGAAGGACCAGGTGAGAGTGCTCCTCGATCTCAACGTCCAGTGTGCTGTCTTCTGATCTCAGTTGCATGCAGTTGGAACATTTATCTTGTGATTACATGCATGCATTATTTCTTTGGACATGACGTGTGACTAGAGTTGATGTGATTAATTGCATGATTAGTGAAAGGTGATTACAGATTGTATGCATGCATGAGGTTTGAACGTGAGATCAAATTCTGTTGACTGCATGCAGTGAGTTTAGTATTTTTTAATCCTTGACTCTCATGATTAATTGTTTCATATGGCTAGTTATTCCACACAGTTAGCTAAGAGCAATTAGTTTTTTAGTTATATTTTTTTATTAGTTGCTACAGTACCCGAATACATATATATTTTTCTTTGCTGTTTTCTTTATTTTATTTTATTTTTGAGAAAAAAAACTTCCGCTAGAATTTACAATCATTCACCTTCTCTGATTGCTATCGAGGCATCGACGACCAAACAAGTCGCGTGACTCCAGGCCTCCAGCCGAGCGAGCGCCTGCCAACCCGCAGACCCCCAGGCCCCAGTCCCTCCCGACGTTGCTCAATGGCCAACTCCACGCCGTGGCCCGGCCAAAGAGGCACGGGGGACCCGAGGGACACTTCTCGTCTGCCACCAGCAAAGATCTCGTCTTTGCACTGAAAAAAAAAGCTTCTGTCTCCTAATTTTTTTACTAAAGCATGCCAAGGTCCATAACAGCTAACACAAATTACACTGGTTTAAAAACACACAAATTACACTGACATATTACACTTGCTTCTCTGGATTACAATACAATATGAAACAAACAAAGCAACAGCATATTGCGATCCACAAAGCGGGCATGCGTTAGCATCCGCTATTTCGTGGACCAATTATTGTCAGACAGTACTGCAAGAGAGCTGAGCTTCCATCGAAGAAAAAGTTGGTCCAGCAGGTGCAGGGCGAGAACTAGTAGTCTCACTGTTCAGCATCACATGATATCTGCCATCCTAGGTCTATCTACAGGGTTCTGTCGAAGGCACAAGAGGTTTCTGTTCCCAGGAGTAGAAACTAATATAAGTGTTCTAATTTCTATAAATCGTTTCCATCATTCATTACTATTTATCAATCATTATATTTTGTTTTCATATATTATAACGTATTTTGTATTTTATTATATCATAATTCCGTAAGTTGCATGACGATTTGAATATTGTAGTGCTTTTCTTGTACCATCTTTCTTACATAATGTACTATTATTTATCAGCTACTATTATTTATCAGTCACTACTATTTATCAGTCGTAACTAAAAACCAATATAAACATGCCCTAAGTTATTTCAGCTCCTCGGCTCCTGGTAGTTTCTCCCCAACGAATGATCTATCATCTCTGCAATTGTCCCCTCGGACCAGCGCCTCCATACACATTACAATTACATCTCTTCAGTACAACATGCAACAAATTACTATTCTCTAAGCCCAATGTCTTAAGAATAATAAGTCTTACCAAAGTTGCGTAGCAAAATAATAACTAGAGACTATGATTTATTATAACAATTAGCCACACAAGGATATAGTCTTTAGTACAAATACTAAGTACAAAAGGGAGATATATTATTTATATACTCTATCTCTCTGCAACGAGGCACTACAGGTCGTCTACTAGTCCCAACTACCGAATAGGTCACCCACCTCTCTTTGGTCCTCAACACGATCACCCCCGTCTTACGTGGCATCCTCAAAACCTAGGTACCCCACGTCCCACTCGAGATATTCCCTGGTTGGACTGAGATCTAACAAGGTAATTAATAGCAAGGGTGAGTACAAACGTACTCAGTAAGCGTTAATAACAATAAATGCAACTATATGACTCATCTCTTTATCATCATTTCATTTTCTATCTCTTCCCTTCATAAAACAGATTATCAAATTAAGTGGAATTTACAGGTTTTAGTATTTTAAATACTACTAGTCACCTGGTAAGAAGAAAGATCTCTAGTGGTTTCCGTAGCCTCCAATCTAAGAGACACACATGAATTTATGATTTATTTTAGCATTGCGTAGGCTTGTGTCACCTTACCCATAACTACTCCGAGCTCTTTAAAATTAAGTCTTCCATATTTTCTTAGATGTGGTGAAAGTCTAGGTACAAAATGTTTTACCTAGTTCTATTATTATATTTTTTACTCAACTAGTCATAGCCGATGAGGGAGGCAACAACGGCCACCGACGAGCCTAAAAATGGAACCCTTGGGCCGAGCCGCACCCTTGGACGAAAAGGCGTGGCCCAATTTGGTTTCCGCGGTGGTTGATAGCGAGCCAAGTGGCAACGATAGCTCGACGCATGGCACCACGGTGAATGGCGGCAAGTTAGGGCAATTAAACTCTAAGAGGGCATCTAGGGAGCATGGTGAACTCACCGGAGGACTCGGCGGGGAAGGAGGGGAGGTGGAGTGTATTGGCGATGTGAGCCCACAGTGGCTGAAAGGGGGATGCCGAGGTAGCTCACCAGAGGGGAGTAAAAGGGAGGGTGACGCTGAGGATAGCTTCAGGGGTCCTTGATGGTGCTTTGGGTGCACAAAATCGACTAATGGCGTCGATGGCGGTGAAGTAGGCTAGAGGCGAAGGGGATGGCGGCAATGTTAGGCTTCTAAGCTTCGCCCAAGCTTGGCATGGTGAGAAGTGGTGGAGTAGAGGTTGGTAAGGGCATGGGGAGTGAGCTCGGTGGCTTTTATAGTAGATGGGGGTGGTAGCCATTGGGCATGCACAGGGAGGCGTGGTGTGGCACTATTCATGTATAGGTGCGGCTTGGCATTTGAGGGCAGCACAGCTCAACATGCGGCACAACATAGGGTGTGCATTGATGGTGTGGGTGCGACGGAACCGCAACAGGTAGACACAGAGGTGATGGGCACAGCTCTAACAATGGCGGGCAGCGGGAGCAAGCCGGGGCATGTGACAAGGAGAGAGGGGAGGCCAGGGGATCTTGTGAGGCATGGACGTGGATCACGAGGGCAATGCAATGCTACAGTGGCACATCACTAGGCGAGGGAGTGCACATCAAAGTGAGCATGTGTGCAGGGCGCGCACGACACCAGTCTGGCATTGCCAGAGCAGGGAGGGAGGAGATGGGCCAGGCTGGGCTAGCTAGAGGCCAAGTGGGCTAGAAGGGAGAAGAAAAAGGCTAGCTTGGCCCAAAATCAATTTCAATTTTTGGATTTTCAAATTTGGGTCTGAGTTTGAATTTCAAATTTTGAATTTGAGCTTTGGTTTGAACTTTTAAATTTTGATCTTAAGTTAAAATTTAAGATTGAAGTAATTTTGTTTTTGCCAAAACGAAAATTCAAAAGGAGAGAAATTTAGTGATTTTATTCCCCAAAATTTTTGAATTCCCCAAAATGGGATATTACAAATCCTACCCCCTTAAAGAGAATGTTGACCCCGAGATTCCATCTAGTTGGAAAACAGATAAGGGTAGTCTATCCTCAATTGATCTTAATGCTCCTAGGTGGCTTCTCTCTTAGTGTGGTTGCTCTATTGGACTTTGTAGAGACATATATTTTGATGTCTTGTTTGCTTCTCTATGATGTCGAGGATCTTGGTCAGATGCTCTGGATAAGTTAGGTCCTTCTGGAGCTTGATGGTTTCTACTAGGGCTTGGTCTTCGGGCACTCTGAAGCACTTCTTGAGCTATGAGATGTAGAATATGTTGTGCATGTCTACCAAACTTGTGGGTAACTCCAGCTTATATATCTTGGTGCGATCTTGCCTTTAACTTTAAATCTTTATATTCCTCAAAGGGGTGATACCTTAAGATCTTTAACTTTGAAGTTTAGTTCCCTAGGATGATTGTCAACGTAGCTCCTTTGTCTGGATTGGTTAGCTTGTAGTTGGTCTTTGATCAGGTGGACTTTCTCTTCTACTTGCTTTAGGGTCCCAAAGATATAGCCTTCTCTTGCTTTTGCCCAATAGAGGGGTTTGGCACTTTCTACCGTAGAGGGCTTCAAATGGAGACATCTTTTGGCTAGACTGATAGATGTGGTTGTAAAATAATTCTACATAGTGTAGGCATTTCTTCCAGTCGGTGAACTTGGTTCACCCACTCGGTTTGCCATTAGTCTGAGGGTGCAATGTCATGCTACAGGCCAAGTAGGTTCCAAGGGCTTCGTGAAAGCTAGCCTAGAAGTGCAAGGTAAATTGAGAACCTCGATCTGAGACTATTCTTTTGAGTACTCTGTGTAAGCACATAATGCATGCCATGTATAGTTTGGCTAGTCGGTCTCCTTTACAGGTGGTCCTGATGAGATAAAATGAGCGACCTTAGTCAATCTGTCTACTATGATTCCATATGGAGTCATATCCATATTTGGTTCATGGTAGGCCAATAATTAAGTCCATTCCGACTTCCTCTCACTTCCACTGAGGGATTGTAGTGGCTGTAGCAAACTTGCGTGTCTCTAGTGCTCAGATTTGATCCTCAGGCATATATCACAACAACCCACATACTCGACGATGTCTCTCTTCATACGTGGCCACCAGTATTGCTGTTTTAGGTCTTGATATATCTTAGTACTTCCTGAAAGTAGGGAATGCACTGAACTATGGACATCCTGAGTATTAGATCCTTGACTTTCTTCTAGTGGGAAATAGAGAGACATTCTCTATACCATATGATTCATTGTTGATCTTTAGTCATTTTGAGGGCTTTACCCTTGGCCATGAGGTTCTTGAATTTTTAGACACTAGAATTTCCCTCTTGGAGGGCTTTGATATGTTCTTCTAAGGTCGGGTGTACTTTCGTAGTGACTATGGTGCATTGCTCTACTATCTCTAGATTGAGTGCTTCCAACTCCCTGTAGAGCTCAGGTTGTAGTTCTTGGACCATGACGTTGCTGCAATAGGACTTACAGCTCAATGTATCGTCCACTACATTAGCCTTTCTAGGATGTTAATGGAGGTCTAGATCATTGTCCTTGATTAGCTCTAACCATCTTCTCAGCCATAGGTCAAGGTTTGACTACGTGAAGATGTACTTAAGGCTTTTGTGGTCAGCGTATATGAAATAGTGGTTTCTAATCAAGTAATGCCACAAAATCTTCAGTGCATGCACTACTAAAGCTAACTCCAGGTCATGAGTCAGGTAGTTCTCCTCGTGAGGATAGAGTTGTCTTAATGCATATGCCACTACTTTTCCCCTTTGCATAAGCACGCAGCCAAGACTTTGACGTGAGACATCATAGTAGACTTCAAAGTCTTTATGTATGTTAGATAAGGCTAGCATAGGAGCGGAGGCTAGCCTCTTATTTAACTCTTGGAAACTCTCCTCACAAGTTTCTGTCCATTCATACTTCTTTTTCTTCTTGAGTAGGTGGGTTAGCAGTCTGGCAAGCTTCAAAATCCTTCGATGAACCACATGTAATACCCAACCAGTCCAAGAAAGCTATGCACTTCAGTCACAGAAGTGGGTTACTTCTATTCTAAAACATCTACTTTAGCTGGGTCAATTGCTACTCCTCCAGCAGACACAATATGTCCAAGAAAACTAATTTCATATAGGCAGAACTCACATTTGCTATATTTGGTATACAATTGGCGTTCTTTAAGCTTCTTTAGCACCAATTGTAGATAATCAGTATGTTCTTCTACATCCTTAGATTAGACAAAGATGTCATCAATAAATACCACCATAAACTTGTTCAGATATTCCATGAATACCTTATTCATGTAGTTCATAAAATAGACGAGAGCATTTATCAAGCCAAAAGATATGACTGTGAACTCGTGCAGGCCATACTGGATGATAAATGTCATTTTTGGGATATCCCCAGCCCTGATTTTTAACTGGTGGTATCCTGACCTCAAATCTATTTTAGAGAATATTATGACTCTAGAGAGCTGGTAAAACAGGTCGTCAATGCAGGGTAGAGGATACTTATTCTTAATGGTTACATGATTCATGGACCTACAATCCACGCACATTCTTGTAGTACCGTCCTTTTTATTCACAAACAATACTGGCAAACCCAGTGTGATGAGCTAGGTCTGATAAATCCTTTGTAGGATCGGATATGGCAACAGAGGGGGGGTGAATGGTACCTCTTTAAAAATTGCGCCCCTCAAGTATCCACATGAAAACTCCTCTCCAATAGATATGAAATCTATGAAGAGAAGGATTCAGGCTCTCTAGAAATCATGCTGGAAACACATGAGAAAGAACATGGAATAACAGAGCTTAAGCATGAAAATTACCAAAGAAAACAGAAATCAGCAAAGCTTGCAGGGGCGCCGGTCAGACCGATGGAGTTGGGCCGGTCAGACCGCCTACTGCCAGCCGGTTTGACCGCCTGCTGCCGGCCGGTCTGATCGCCCCTCGGGAGCAGCAGGCTAAGAAGCTTATTTTCAGACAGCAAAAACTGAGATCTTCACACAAACAGAGAAATTTACAAATTCTAGCTAGAACCCTTGGACCACTAGGTTAAGAGCTTAAACCAAATACCACTGAGGCTTAACCAACCAAGGGAAAACATCATTTGATCAAGAAATCAAGGTTTGGACAAAAATCTGAAAATAGAGTTGAGGAAATGCTAATTTTCATATTCCTCTTTATTCTTCTTACCAATGCTTATGAACTTTTGCAATTTGCTTAGCATTGGTCTCAGGACTTCAAAACTCAAACCTCAAGCCATCTATTGAAGGGAATGAGGAGAATCAAGCATGCCCTGACATGAAACCCTAACTTTCTCAGAACAGAGGAATTGGGAGAAAAAGGAATCTTTGATTTTTTTCCATTGAACTCTTGGGAGTTTATCTGACCAAATGGTCTTGAGGTATCATCCCATCACAGAGCAACTCATTTTGCAGCTACTTAACAAGAATCAATCTCTAGAAACCAAGAACTAGAAATCAGCAGAGAAGGCATAAAAACAAACAGAAGCTGAAATTGATCACAAAATGAGCACGAAATGGAAACATCCCAACGTGATCCTTCTCATATTGATATTGAGGAAGAGAGATGGATTACAAGGGTTTTTGCTCACATCTCACTACATGCTTGAGAAGGGAGCTCACATACTACACACGCAAAGCACACTGCTCAACTCAAGCTATTGAGTCCTCTCTACAGGATGCTCTCTACACTGGAATGGATGCCCAACTACTGCTGCCTTGCCTCTCCTTTTAACCCCCAAAACTCACACCAAAGGGGGAATTCAAGAAGTGGCATACAAAGCACACTCCATGCCTCTCACACACTTGAGACAAAGAGTCAAACCAGATTTTTGGAGGGAAATATGCCTCCACCTCCATTTCTTGAGTCAAATTACCATTTTGCCCTTCAAGCTCCTTCCCGGAAGCTTCCCGCAATCGGTACCTTTGACCGACTGGACCTCGACTCCTACCTGAGCCTAATCTGGTCTGCTTCGCTGCACACGACCGCACCCGGCATCCTGATCGTCTGGACCTCAACTCCTCCCTGAGTCTAGTCCCGATCCTCTCGCCGCTGCCCGTCGTGTCCACCCGACACCGACCGAGACCTCCGACTCCACCTGAGTCTAGTCCGGGTCTGTTTCGTCGTCTCCATCGCCGGTAACTCCAGCTCCGGTTCCTCGTCTCCCAACTCGCAACCACCTCACCAGCCTCAATTATCTTCGACATCACCGACCGTCTGGACCTCAACACCTCCTGTGCCTAGTCCCGGTCCTCCTCGCTTCACCATGACCTAGCTCCGAAGTCCTGCAGTCACACAGACAATCAAACCGTCACATAGCACCGCACGAAACAGCATAATCGATAATAGCACAAGTAAAGGTACTCAACCCTAGAATACCCGAAATAAACTCAAACTCACTAAACCAACCGTCAATTACTCATCACCAACATGGGGATACCTCCACATGGTCTCTCATCCTTTATATTAAAGTTTCTGAATTTGCTTCTTTAGCTCCTCAAGTTCGTCGATAGCCATCCTATATGGTCTCTTTTTTCAATTGGGGTGGTTTCTAGTTTTAGGTTAATTACGAATTCTATGTCTCAGTCTAGTGGCATACTAGGCAAGTCTTTTGGACATACTTTAGGGTAGTCTTGAGCTGCTAGCATTGCTTCCAAAGGTACATCCTCGAAATGATAGACTGCTCAACCCCAACGGTAAGGTCAATCTACCTTGACTTCTATGGCAATTCCAGAGCCCTTTGTAAGCACTACATTTCTATTGGCACAGTCTGTTATTCCTTGGTATCTTACCAACCAGTCTATTCCTAAAATAATATCCAATGCATGGGAACTCAATATCATCAGGTCAGCTAAGAATCCTTTTTTCTTCATGGTGATTAATACCCCAGGACTTACTAGGATGGTGATTAGAGGTCCTCCAAGTGAGTTAAGTACCTTAGGTTTCTTCAGCCTATAGGTTGGCAACTTAAGTTTTTCAACAAACTTCCTTGCTATGAAGGAATGAGAAACCCCAGAATTAAAGAGAACATGTGCGGGTACTAACTTAATAGAGAACGTACCCATTAAGACTCATATAGTCTCCTGTGCTTTCTCTGCCGTGACATGGTTCACGCAGCCCTGATTTTGTGTTGATGCTGCTCTAGATGCTTGTGGTGTCTGATAACCCTTGCTAGGCACTGATGTCTGACCATGGGTTGGAGTGACTCCTAGGTTGAACTTCACTGGTGAAACCTAGCGATGCGGGTAGTGGTTGGCAAAGTGCCCCTTCTCTCCATAGGTAAAGCAATAGAGATTTGTCGTAGGATTGATTGTGGTGGATTGCATTGCAAGTTAGGGGTGCAGGCAATGCTGCCCCTTGGATGTAGTGCTGGAACTAGAGCTTTCGGTGGTGAGGCTGCCATTGGTCTGGAGGATGAAGGGTTCCTATAGAATATTGGCCTCTAGTGGTAACTTCCTTGTGGCCTCTGGGCAACCAACTTGCGCTTGCGGCTTGCTTCCATATTCCCCCTCTCATTCTCTAGAATGAGAGCCTTGTGTGACAAGGTGGTGAAAGTTAGAAAAATCTTGAATAATTAGTTGCACCCTCATATCTTCATGCATACCTTCTAGAATTGGTCAATCTTTTCCTCCTCATCCGCTACATTTCCTAGAGCGTAGAGAGCCAGTTGGTTAAACTTGGTGAGGTGATCGTTGATCAACATGGTCCCCTGCTTTAGTGATCTGAATTCGTTCTTCTTCATACTCATGGTGCGAGCAGGTACAAGCTAGTTCTAAAGGTGGTCTTAAACTCAGTCCAAGGGATATCTTGGTCTATTGGATCAGCTACCTCTTTTGCTTGCTCTTCAACATTTTATTCCTCTCCTTATACTTGCTACTCTTTAGCCTCTTCTTCCTCTTCGGATGCTTCCTCAGCTACTAGGCTTTCTCCTCCTTGAGCTACCAAGTAGTTCTCCCACCAAGCAGCCATGGTTTCCTTAAGTTGGTGAGTGGCAAAGTCTACTTTGTTTTCTTCCGTGCATCATGCAAACCAGAGCTTCTTCTCTATGTCGCGGAGCTAGTCTTCCACTTCTAGGGGTTCATTGGCCGAAGGGATTGTCAAGGGTCGAGTTTGTAGAAAATTGGCTAGCTTGGAGTTGTAGCTAGCTGCCCTTGCTTGTTGACCGGTGAAGATGGCTTGTAGGATTTGTGTTTGTTAAGTCATTACTTGCACCAGGGTTGGGTTGACTGGTGGTGGAGGGAGGTTAGACCAACATCCATGGCCTCTCCCTTGGCCTACGGGGTTTGTGACTTGGTGATTGGCGTTGCCACGCCCTTCAGCGGCTTTCCTAGGAGCCATCTGTGAGGACATACCTATTTAGTATTATTATCTATGTATGAGGGCTATTTGATCCTCTAAGAACACATTGAAAAACAATTCAAATAAGATAAACGAGGAAATACAATACAAGGCTTAGTGTGTCCACATAACATTCATAATAGTTGATAAGTATTACATGACGACTAGTACACAGCATATAGGCCATGCTTAGTCATGACACTTCATACCACAACATCTACTTGACTATTATAGGAGGGGAGTGCTTGCAACCCAAAATATTACTCCTAGCAAGCATTGCTAACTAGCCTGACTCTTGACTGTCTACCCCTCTATGAGGTCGTGGCCACAGCAAGTGGTGCAGTCATCTGGTAAACGGGAATGGGAACTAGAGCGACTATAGGTGGGTGAATAGGAGTAAAAACAAGAATAAGAGAAGCTGCAGCCACAGCTGGTGTATCTGATGTTGATGATGATTGACGGGCTGGGCTATCGCATGCTCATATGCATAGTGGTCCTTAGGCAGGGTCCTCCAGTGAAGGGTCAAGTTGAAGCGGGGGTGTTGGGGATGATGGCAGGTCCAGGAGGTGCTAGAGTCTGAAATGCTACTGCCACTGTAGTCTGCTCAAGCTCTCTGACTGTGGTGGCCCTCTCATTCTCCATGACAGCTAGGGCCCTCCCACAATTAGCGAGCTAAGTACGAAGGGTATCGATGTGGCTGTAGCTAGCAGTGAAAAGCTAGCGGAGGTCTGAGATCTCCTCTAGAGCTTCTATGTATGTGGTTCCCATAGCTCAGGTGAGTTGGACCTGGTGTGTGAAAAGTGGGTCATCCTCCCTGGCAATGTAGGTCTCGCAATAGCATCTTCCCTCTCAAAGGTACGAGTAGTAGCGAAATGGAGAGGTTAGTAGAACGGCCTTGTGAATCTCACACAAAGCGAATAGAAGCCAAGCAGGCTACATCCTAGAGAGCATATGAAGTAGAGCTAAACAGGAGAGCACCTACAGTAGATTGAAAATAAAATGAGGATAAGTCAAGAACTAAGAGTGATGAATGAAAGTGTTATTATGCTATATTTTGTTTAAATTTTTTCTTAGCTTTTGAAAATAAGAACCAAGTCCATAGATACAACCATTCTAACTAAGGCTTTTTATCCTACAGCTGTATACTCTAATACTAGCTCTATCAAACCTAGGTTTTGTTAATCCAGAATCATTTGTGATTCCATCATACTATTTTCTCGATCAGTAGATAGTGCTTACAGATACATCACTGAATCATTTAATACATAGAGTGAACCATACCATTCATTAATATTACAAACCTGAGTTTAAATAGACCACATCAGGCCAAGTTTACATAAGGGTCGATTGGGCCAAATAGATACATTACCAAAAGCGGAAGCAAAAATGACAACAAAAGGGGTGAGACCACATCTTGCCACAGGCAAGCGATAGAGGAGTAAAAGAATGCCTTACTACTTTCCAAGAATTTGGATAATAGATGTGAATACAATTTCCATCAGAGTCTGCCTATCTGAGGTAAGAACTATACTACTAGAGAATATCCTAGTCTCCACCTCTTCTTCTCCGTCAAGTCCTAGAGCAGTGTAGTATGCATAGTAATCTTGATCCATGGGTTCTGAGGTATTTTAGTGAGCGAGGGTGAGCACAAACAATCATGCTCCATGAGACAACACACAGAATATAATATTATAAATGCAAGGTTCAACAAAAGGAAGGCTTGGGTTCTTTTATTTGCTAAAGGCATTAGTTGAAAGCTACAATAAATATGAAATTCCTTGCAACCTAGCATTTTTAACTAAACTTTGTTTTTATTAAAGATTGTTAAAGTGTGCAATATTAATAGTAGTGCAAGTTCCATCTACCGTATGTAAATTTAGGGTTGCATCCACCCATTATCATCATTGGATTACACCTGCCTAGGGGAAAACAATCAGGGATACATCCACCCAACGAGTTTTTTTTATCCCACCCACAAAATTTTAGCAATAGATACTAACATAAGTAAATTCCCATGCCCACCCATGACCGTGGGTATGGCTCTTCGAACAGTTTTCACTCTGTAGAGGTCATACACTTTACCCACAAGAGATAATCGATTTGTTATATTTCACATATTTCCTTCGACATGCGAATTAAGAAGATCACAACAATACCTTTACAATGTATCTTCTCAATGAGCTATGCCCGCTAAGGTTTCTTCCTCTATGGAGTTAAGTTAACCCACGCTAGAGGCCCTCTCTTGCGCCACACGGCAGCTTAAATCCAGTGGCACGACCCATGTTCAACCCTTTTCGTATAACCACACTAAGTCGATGCAAATTAATTAGCTAGGTCATGCCATTATAGACTTGTGGTTGTATTGTTTTACATTGAAAAGGGGTTACAAGATAAAGTCCTTAGGGTTATCTAAACGGTGCTATCATAAACTACACATTCTCGTGCTACATCCACACCAACACCTTTTATCATCTATCTAGATATGTAAAGCAAGTTTTAGGGTTTTAGGAGCATAAAATAATTAAGTTTAACATACCAGCCACTTCCCTCCAGTGACTGCTCGAAACAAGTTTTCATATTTGAAATGCTGTCAGGGTAGATTAATGACCCAATATCTAAGCAAGGCTAAGCATGATAATTAGATTAGATACAACTTATAACTAGTGCGGCTACCATTAGATTTCTAGAGTGACAAGGTTTAAGTGTTCAAATGCCCAAGGGTGGGGTATAGTAGTACAATGAGTGATAGGCATGTATCTATAACCTTAAGATGAACATAGATTTGTATAACAAATATAAGCATGCAATTTGATAATTTAAATAAACATAACTTGTGGAAAAAATATATGTTCAATATGATTAAAGTATTGACTCACCTAACTCACAAGTTGGTTAGTCTTGAAAGTTTTGACTTAGCAAGAATTACGGCTCATCCGGGTCCTCGTACTCTATTCAAATGATCGCGATGGAAAACTAATAAATATGAAAGCATACAAATGAATTCAAATGAAAATCCAAATAATCTCCAACTTGATGATTTTGCTGTCATATGGAAGATCTTGTATTTAGATGAATTTAGAAACAAGTTTAATTCAATTTGGATTTAAATGAGTGAAAATGGGCATTCTAAAGTTTAAATCAAGATTAAATCCTAAAATAAATAGAGGAGAGAGAAAGAGCTCTCTCACTAAAAGGTGGGGCTCGACGTATTTTAATTATATTTTTTTATTTAATTTTCTACTAGAAAAGCTACAAAGAATGATAGGTAGGACCCTCTGGGCTTTTTTAATGAATTTTCTAAAAAAAGTCTAGGGGCTCACAGGTGGGTCTAACACTATGCAAGTCAAAGTAAAAGGGGCCCGCATGTCAGTGGCTTATACCCTTTAAACCGAATTTAAATGATTTCCTTAATCAGATTGGGCCTATATGTCATAGAATAATTAACCTAACAAATGACAATAATTAATTCACTTTTTTAATTAATAATCCAGGAATAGTGTTCCCTAATGACCGAAGCATAGCAGTGGCTTGTCGTACTTACCACTGATGAGCCTAAAAATGGAACCCTTGGGCGAAAAGGCGTGGCCCAATTTGGGCACCATGGTGGTCGGTGGCAAGCCAAGTGGCGGCGGTGGCTCGGTGCAGAACACCACGGCGAATGGTGGTGAGCTATGATAATTAAATGCTAAGAGGGCATCTAGGGAGCATGGTGAACCCACCAAAAGGCTCGGTGGGGAAGGAGGGTCGGCGAAGTGTGTTAGTGATGTGAGTCCATGGTGGCAGAAAAAGGGACACTGAGGAAAGCTTGTTGAAGGGAAGGAGAAGGGAGGGTGATGTCAGGGATGGCTTCAGTGGTCCCTGGCGGTGCTTCAGGTGCACGGAATTGACCGATGGTGCACCAGAGCGAGGATGGCACCAGCGGCGATGAAGTCGGCCAGAGGCAAAGGGGATGGCTGCAATGTTGGGCTTCTGAGCTTCGCTTAAGCTTGGCGCGGTGAGGAACAATGGAGTGGAGGTGGGTGAGGGCATGGGAAGTGATCTCGATGGCTTTTCATATCCAAGGAGGTGTGGTAACCATTAGGCATGCACAGGGAGGCGTGGCATGGCACTATTCACGTACAGGGGTAGCTCGACATTTGAGGACAGCATGGCTCAACGTGTGGCAAGAGCAGGGCATGCATTGATGGCACAGGCACAACAGAACTACAACAGGTAGACACGGAGGTGACCGGCACAGTACGCAGTAGGGTGGCACACGTGGGCCAGGGCACGCAGCAAGGAGAGAGGGGAAGCCAAGGGGTCCGGTGAGGTGCAAATGAGGCAAGGATGTGGAGCAGGGGGCGGCACAACACTATAGGGGCACAACGCCAAGCGCGAGCGCACACAACACGATGAGCACATGTACAGGGCGCACATGGTGTGGGTCTGGTGTTGCCACAGTAGGGAGGGAGGAGATGGGCTGGCTGGGCTAGCCAGAGGTCAAGTGGGTCATAAGAGAGAAGAAAAAGGCTAGTTCGGCCCAAAATCAATTTTGATTTTTAGGTTTTCAAATTTGGGCCTACATTTGAATTTCACATTTTGAATTAGAATTTGAGATTTTGTTTGAACTTTTATATTTTGATCTTAAGTTAAATTTTAAGATTGAAGTGTGGTTTTGATTCTTAATTTGTATTTTGAATTCCATTTTTAAGTTTCAAATTATTAATTTTGTTTTTGCCAAAAAGGAAATTCAAAAAAGAGAGCAACTTGGCAATTTCATTCAAAAATTTTGAATTCCCCAAAATGGGATGTTACAGCCGAAACGGAAGCTACCAATGGACTAGGACTAGGCTTAGGGAGAAGCCAAGAACCTGTGCGATCAAGGAAACCAAGTGACGTCATATGCGAGTAGAAGTATGTGGTATGTTAAGTGTCTTGGGTTGTTTGCAAGTGATGATGGTTTGATGGGATCCGGATGTGTAAAAGGTTTGGTGGTAAGGCATTGGGGCCACATGAAAAATGACAAAGCATGGGCGATGCTTCTAGCAAAGGAAGCGAGAAGTTTCGCAGAAAATGGTTGTGTGCAAAACTACAGGTTGTTCTAAGTGGTTTAGATCTCGTATGTACTAAAAATGTGAAGTGTATCAACTATTTATTTACTAATGGATTAATGAATGTATGCACTTTGAGAAGTGTACATGTGTAAATGTAAAACCTGATATGGTATTGGATTAATGGGTTAACCCATTTAAGTTGATGAAACTCAACTAAAGATGCTAGTTAGAGTTCCCTAATGATTGTCCATATATAAAGAGTGAGATATGTAGGTAGATTAAGCTTTTGGAGAGTTTAGTCTAAGCCTTTGGAGAGAACCTTGTGTGAGATGTGAGAGGCTTTTATAGCTGAGCTTTTTATCATCCTCCTTAGATCTTATGTATGGCTAGGGAGTAGCTGTAAATCTTGATTTGGTTTGATTTTTGGTGCTTTCCCATACCCTCTTGATCTTGTTGTGTGCCAAAAATGTGTAAGTGATGATAATATCTTTTGGAGACTAGATCTCATCCATCTAGACACTTGTTATTTGTAAGTTCTTGTGATGGTCCAGTTTTGGCTCAAGTAAGGGTAATTTTGGTGTTTTTGTCTTGTGAGAATTTTGGCTTGAGTTCATACTGCAATCTAACTTGCCATGACATGCAAGAACCCATCCAAGATCGTCTAAATTATCAAGAACTCTTGAAAAAAGCAGATCAAGTTTTTCCTCTTTTGCTCAGTTTTGGTGCAACCTTTCTTCAAACGAAAAAAGGTTGAAACTTTAGCAAAAATTTTCTTAATCATTAATTGGAATATGTTATTGACATTCTGTAAAAGATGTATACCAAATTTCAAGTGATTTGGTGATTTAGTTTGAGAGTTGCCTCAATTTATAGTTTTTGCCCGATTTTGATGCAACAGAGGTTGAAGAGACAATAGATCCCAATTTTCTTAAGTTCTTTCAATTTATTTGGTTGGAATATGTTTTCAAGGTCATAATCTAGTTTTGGTTCAAGTTTTACGTCTTTCGGAGCTGTGGATCAAAAGTTTCGTCGATTTGAAATAGTTGTAAAAATCTGCTATGTTCTTGGTTAGAAGTCAGATTGTCGGGCATGTCAATGCTCTTTTTTCTTGGATCTTTTCCAATGGATGATTGGTCTTTGATCTTCATAGCTTCTCATAGCTATTAGAGTGAAGAGTTTTGTTCCTCCTTTACAAAATATTTAAAAACTTTTAATCGTGTTGGTTTCTATTCACCCCGTCTAGTCGTCATTCTCAGTCAAGTTATTCTCATCACAATGGATACGTGGCACCAGAATAGGGGTGAAAACGGATTGGATAGTGCTCAAATCATATTCGCATCTATATTTTTTTCTCGGGTTCAAATACGAATACAGATCAGACAAATGTTGCATGTGAATTTGGTTTGGATTATACTCAAAATTAGATCAGATTCTAATAATTATTCCTAGCCTCTCCTATTTAAAACATGGCATCGAATTATTTTAATATTTTAAATTGATAAATAGATAACTCTAACATGTAACTATGTATTAAATGTTGACAGCAACAAATGAATCATTCATCTCACGTATTTGTATAATGCAGCTTCTAAGGATAGCTTCATATCCTATGGCACAATAAAGTTTAGTAAATTAACACCGGTTCTACAGTAATATTTATATCCCTTTTTCTCTAATTTATCACATAATTATTGATCATTGGTGCTATTTTATCACTAATTCAAGATATATTGCAAATAAATCGATTATAAACATATTAAATTTGGCTAAAAAAGCTTTATTGGGGGATATGCCAAAGAGAAAAACTATCGAACGGTATATCATTTGATAGTATACCTCCCCTCTCTCTCATGCTCTTCTCCCTCCTAAAGCGCTGCTGCTACCTCTCGCTCTCGTCCGCCGCTCCCTTCCTCCTCACCACCGTCATCCCCTCACTCTCCTTTGCCACTGGATCCGCCCCCGCTACGGGTTCACCCTTGCCCCTAAGCATAGAAGGAGGTCGGGGGGAGGCTGTGGCCCGGCAATGGGCGGTGGCGGGGCGATGGGCAAGGTAGGAGGGTGGTGGTAGTAGCAACTGTGGCAATTAGGATCCCGACAGCATACCGTACTGTAGTCCCTGCACCGACCCGTCCGCTGGGTGTTCCGGCGGCCCCAACAGCACCTGCGGTGAAAGGCGCCATACTAGCAGCCCTCAACGCATTCCAGCGGGAGCTAGGGGACCTTCGCGAAGCCGTTCGAGATATGCAAGAGGCTCGGAGCCAGCAGGCCGCGCCAGTAGTCGCGCCCGAGCCCACGTCGGAAAGGGCGGACAGTCGCGAAGCCCCCACATCTAGCCGCGTGCCGCTGCGGCGCGTAGACCCGGAGTCACCGCTTTCGGCGGGGCTGCAGCAGGCGGCATGGCCTGAAGACTTCAAGTTTCCTAGCGCCATCGACCCGTACAAAGGCGACACGGACCCCCGCGAGTTCGTGCGCATGATCTGGAAACCATGATCGGCTTGCGCGGCGGAGACAACACCACAAAGGCGAAGGGGCTCCCCCTCGCGCTGCAAGGCGTGGCGCTCTCTTGGTTCTTTACCATAGAGCCGGGCTCCATCTATGCGTGGGAGCAGCTCCGCGATCGCCTTCACAACAACATCCAAGGAAACTACGTCGAGCGAGTCGACGCGGACCAACTTTTCACTGTGAAGCAAAAACCCTCGGAGAAGCTCCGGGACTACTTCAAGCGCTTCGCCAAGATTCGATGCTAAGTGAAAGACGTTAATGAAACCACTATCGTTAATGCAGCCATACAGGGCCTTCGTCCGGGCCCAATGGCCGAGTACAATGCGCGAAAGCCAATCAAGACGGTGGCGAAGCTCTTTGATAAAATGGAGGAATACGCCAGGGTGGAAGAAGACGCGCGGCGAAGGCAAGGTGACGACTCCAACACCAACCAGGCCGGAGCCTCGGCAAAAGCCGAAGATCTGCCAAAGGACGGTTCTTGAAGGGAAGCGTGGCGTGAGTCGTCGAGGATGCACCGGCGAAGGGCGCCTCGCACAAGGAGTCGTCCGATCGGCCCAAGCACGCCACCAGCCGATCGGCGAGGCCGGTACGTCCTCGACATTGAGGGCGGTTCCGACGAAGGCGCTCCTGCGGGCCGAGGCGGTCGGGGGCGCCGTGGCCGGGGGCGTGGCCGTGGCCGGGGCCGCGACGATAAAAGCCGTGGAGATTACGACGACCAGCACCAGGGACTCTGGTGCGTAGTCCACGGCCGCGGCAACCACGATACCCGCGCCTGCACCTCCATCGCGGCGCTCCGCGATAGCGTCGCTAGGGACAGGAACCCGGAGACATGTCCGCCCGCCGTGGCCCACGTCCAATTCCCGTACGAGGCCCCCATGCAGGTACAGGTGCAAGGGATGCAACCCTAGGAAGGCCCCTTACGGATCCAAGCTCACGTACAGCAGCCTCGGGAGGGCCCCCTGTCGCTGCAGGCCCCGGAGGCAACCCACCGCAGGGTCATTAACGTCATATCCGGAGGCTCTGCGCTGGAATTTGCCTCAGCACGGCAGCAGAAGGCCTATGCGCGAAGACTACATCACATGGCGGCATACCCAGCGCAAGCACCGCCGGACTGGGTGCAGCACGAAGTTATATTCACACCCGATGACGCCCAAGGCGTGGACTTCCCTTACCAGGACCCCCTGGTCATCCGGGTCACTATCGCAGGATGCGGCGTGGGGCGTGCCTTGGTGGACGGCGGTAGCTCCGCGAATGTATTGTTTGCGGCGGCCTTCGACCAGATGGGGATTCCTCGAAGCCGCCTAGGGCCCTCAGGAATCCCATTGCAGGGCTTTGGGGGACAGCCCCTGCGGGCGCTGGGCCAAATAAGTCTTCAAGTCTCCTTCGGCCAAGATGACAATGTGCGGACCGAAGATGCCACCTTCGACGTGGTCAACCTTTCGTACCCCTACAATGAAATATTAGGGCGCCCAATCCTCAATTCCTTCGGCGCGGTACCACACCACGGCTATCTATGTATGAAGATCCCGGGTCCCTGGACCATCATCACTGTCCGGGGTGACCAGGATATGGCCCGGCGCATCGAGCCAGGCACCAAGTACCCGCGTCGCGAAGCCCAACGGCGCTCTTAGAGCTGGCGTCACAGCGCGGGGGTCCGCGGGGCCAGTCAGAGGTGCCTTGGCGGGCCCTGCAAATGTCTGGCGACTGGAGGCTTCGGCCGCACCAAGGACAAACGGTTAATTGCTTACCCGCGCAAACGGGGATGTAATGAAGGTCGCCGTTTGTCACCAATCTTTCTTCATCACGCGCAGAAATGCGGCGGGCGCGCGCGCAGCTTGGCAGCGCGCGTCCCAGATATAAATCGAAGTCGCACGTTTGCGTGTGCACTCGCCGTAGCCAAAGGTGACGGGCCTGAGTATAAACAAAGACGCACATTCGCGTGTGCACTCGCCGTAGCTAAGTGCGGTGCAGTATAAATCGAAGTCGCGCGTTCGCGTGTGCACTCGCCGTAGCCAAAGGTGACGGGCACGAGTATAAATAAAGCGCGCGTTCGCGTGTGCACTCGCCGTGGCAGTGCGGTGCGAGTATAAATCGAAGTCGCGACGTTCACGTGTGCACTCGCCGTAGCCAAAGGTGGCGGGCACGAGTATAAACAAAGACGCGCGTTCGTGTGTGCACTCGCCGCGTAGCAGTATAAATCGAAGTCGCGCGTTCGCGTGTGCACTCGCCGTAGCCAAAGGTGGCGGGCACGAGTATAAACAAAGACGTTCGCGTGTGCACTCCGTAGCGAGTGCAGTGCAGTATAAATCGAAGTCGCGTTCGTGTGCACTCGCCGTAGCCAAAGGTGACGGGCCCGAGTATAAACAAAGACGCTGCGTTCGCGTGTGCACTCGCCGTGGCGAAGTGCAGTGCGAGTATAAATCGAAGTCGCACGTTCGCGTGTGCACTCGCCGTAGCCAAAGGTGACGGGCACAGTATAAACAAAGACGCACGTTCGCGTGTGCACTCGCCGTAGCTGAGTGCAGTGCAGTATAAATCGAAGTCGCGCGTTTGCGTGTGCACTCGCCGTAGCCAAAGGTGACGGGCACGAGTATAAACAAAGACGCGCGTTCGCGTGTGCACTCGCCGTAGCGAGTGGTGCAGTATAAATATAAATCGCGTTCGACGTGTGCACTCGCCGTAGCCAAAGGTAGCGGGCACGAGTATAAACAAAAGACGCAGCGGGGACGCCGCGTGCGCACGATCCACGGACTCTAAATAAGACGAAGCGCCGAGGTGCGCCTCGCGCGCGCACGATCTACGGACTCTAAATAAGACGTAGCGTCGAGGTCCGCCTCCGCACGCGCACGGGCCACGGACTCTAAATAAGACGTAGCGTCGAGGTCCGCCTCCGCACGCGCGAGTCTCCGGACTATAAAGAAAGACGTAGCGTCGAGGTCCGCCTCCGCACGCACCAGTCTACGGACTCTAAATAAGACGTAGCGTCGAGGTCCGTCTCCGCACGCACCAGTCTACGGACTCTAAATAAGACGTAGCGTTGAGGTCCGCCTCCGCACGCACCAGTCTACGGACTCTAAATAAGACGTAGCGTCGAGGTCCGCCTCCGCACGCGCGAGTCTCCGGACTATAAAGAAAGTCGTAGCGTCGAGGTCCGCCTCCGCACACGCCAGTCTACGGATTGTACAAGGGCGAAGTGCCGAGGTCCACCTCCGTACACGCCAGTCTACGGACTGTAAAAAGGTGAAGTGCTGAGATACGCCTCCGCACACGCCAGTCTACGGACTATAAAAAGGCGAAATGCCGAGGTCCGCCTCCGCACACGCCAGTCTACGGACTATAAAAAGGCGAAGCGTCGAGGTCCGCCTCCGCACACGCCCGTCTGCAGACTGTAAAAAGGTGCGGCGCCAAGGACTGCCCCCGCAAGCGCTGCTCTTGGGAACCCTTGCGCGACTACTTCGCCAACGGCGTGCGTCGAGCGCGGAGATCCTGTCCCCGCGCAGCAGGTGGCGCACCGGTGAACCCGAAGTGGCATCAACGCACAGTGCATATCTTAAGATGACAGAAAATCTGCATATCGGAAAAATCACACAAGTACAAAGATCCGGCGGCATCCTTGCCGCTCTAAGCCGCTATCCCGCGGGCTCGTCCTTAACACGCGCTAAAGCTGGGGCCTCGCCAAGAAGGTCGGCTGCCCAAAGTTCAACGACTCCTCGGCCCTTTGCGTCGAAGAAGGCGCCCGGCCGCAAGGCCGACGCGGCGATCGCCCCAGAAGGAAGCTGCCCGGGATGAAGGCAAGAGATCGGTTCGTGAAGCAAACACGCACTTTATTCATTAGATTAAGGCGGGCGCATAACGCACACCTAGCCACATTGGCGCCAAGACTGTGAGCCTTCGGCATCTTCGAGGCCTTAGCGCCACCTCGTCGCGCGCGCGGACGTCGCCCGAAATTGGCCGAGGCTCCCCACCACGGAAGGACTTCCGGCTCGACCTCGTGGCGGCTATCCGGTGTAGTCCCGCATCCGCTCGTAGAAGAATTTGACGGGCGCGAACGGCACGGATTTCACCGGACATCACCCCGGCCTACCGGGCATCTCGATTGAGGGTTCTCGGCTCGGCGACGCGCGTGCAACCACGGTGCCGAAGGAGGGCGCACACCAGGCACGACGCCACATAGGCACAGTGGTCGCCAAAGTTTGTCGCAGCCCCGCGCGCAACGTCGGCGACATCGTGAATCCAGCGAAGGGCCCGCAGCAACTCCTCCGGGCCGAAGGCGTGGTCCGGCGTTCCAGCCACAAGTCTCTGGAGGTGGACTTCCAGCATTTCCAGGGCGTCCCACGCAACCACCGAGGCGTCGCCAAGCGTCTGGTTGCGCTCCGCTAGAGTCGAGGCAAGCTCGCCTTTTTCCTTCTCTAGCAAGGCGACCTGTTCCAGGAGCCCGTCCCGCTCCGCCGCAAACTTCTGTTGAGCAGCTTCTGCGGCCGCTTCCCGCACCGACGCAACAAGTCCCTCGGCGTGTGCTCTCGCTTCGGCGCATTCCGCTTCCAGCTGGCGGATGCGGGCGTCCTAGGCAGAGCGGGCTCCAGAGGCTTCGCGCAGCTCCTCCTCGGCGGCCCGCAGCCTATCCTCGAGCGTCTTTCGGCCACGAGTATAGGCCGTCTGCAGGGCCTGCCCCAGCACAAGTGTCTGCAGAATGGAAAGACTTAGCAAGCTCAGCCAGCCCAGGCGTTGTCGCATGAGTACTTACCCTCACCCCAGACACCTCGAAGGCATCTTGAGGCGCCCGCCCGTAGGCTCGCGGCACTTGCGGGTCGACGCTGGTGGCCGCGTCATTCACAATCCCGCGCCACGCCCTCAGCGTCTCCGGGGGCGGTACGAAGTCCGCAGGGCCTACGCGCGCGGAGGTCCCGTGTCCCGCCAAGTGCTCCCCCTCCGGAATGAGCAACGCTGCAAACAGGGCTGCAGGTGAGCACCACAAGGCATGAAAGAATACACCAGAGTTAGCTAAGCCACCTTACCTTCGGTCGCAGAAGGAGGGTCTCGGGGACTCGCCCCCTCATCCCCGGGCGGGGCGGCGGTGGCGTAAGCCCCCGCAGAAGGAATGGTCCCGCCGCGGGCAGCGGCGGGCGGCGTGGCCAGGGGGGCGAAAGGCGCATATGCCGCAGGGTCTCCGGCACTTGAACTGGACTCCCACAAGCTTCTGACGCCCGTGGCCACGACGAACCCCCGCGGTGTCCGGTGGAGCTCCGGCCGCACACACGGCCGTTTCCCCGGGGCAGCCAGCAGCGATACCGCCCCCGCAGGCGCGGATGGGGAAGCCCCCGCGGTTGTAGCGCCCGGGGGCGAAGGCTCCGCGGTGGCAATTGCTGCAGGGGGCACCTCGGTCTCTGCCGCCGTCGGTAAACGCAGCATGACTCCGTGCGCCCCCGTGGAGGGCGCCTCCGGCACCACAGCGGCCACGGCCGAAGGCTCCACCTCAACATCGCCGGTCCGCACGGGTTCCACCTCGGCGACGTCGGCGGGCGGCGAGACGTCCCCCTCTGGCCGCTCGTGGCAAACCCGCCGTCCGGGGCGCTCGCCGAAGATACCTCGCCTTCGGCGTCTGCGCCACCCAAGCCTGAATCGGCATACCTCGCCGAGTCCGACTCCGCGCCCGCCAAGCCCTCGGGAGCACTAGCAGCGGCAGCTACCGCACCAAGCGCGGCGGGCGCCTCGCTGCGGCCCCTCTTCCGAGATGGCGTCTTCTTCTTCTTCGCCGCACCGTCGTCTGGAGCGACGCGGTCCGGCACGGCAAGGCCGAGGGCCTCGCACACGCGGTTTATTCGCCCCAGCCCCGCCTCGGCGATAGCAGATGCGCGCTGCTCGTGCTCCCTGCCGGTGTACGGCCCTAGGAATACGCGCGCGGCTTGCTCCGCCTCCTCCAAGGAAATCCCTGAGGCAAAGGAGACAGCATCAGCATATAACGCACTTCGCGTGAACAAAGGAGAGACGTAGTCGAGGTTTACGAAGATTGGAGGGCGCCGGCAGCAAGCAGATCGATGGCGAAACATTGTCGTCTCGACGCTTCTCGGTGGCAAGACGCCAGTCGCGGGCAAGCGGTGCCACGCCGTACATCACGTACTCTTCGGCGAGGTCGCGCATGTTGAGGTGGGCGGCCACGCCTACGAGCCGCTGGGCCCTCCGCCTGTCCTCGTCATCGAGCGTCCGGCCGGGCGAGGGCTTGAACGCGATCGGTCGGCTGTGCACTCAAGGCGCTCCGCTCTCCACACGGTGGTAGAACCACCGCTTCATCCAAGAAGACTCCCACTTCCCGCGAGTTGAGTTCGCAGGAAGAGCTTCTTACGCGACGCAGACGAAGAATAAAGGTGACGCTACCGGCTCGACGGCGCCCCGTCCTTCCGATCCTTGGCCGGCACCGTGCCTCGTGAAGGTAGGCGAACAACGCAGGCGCTGGGCCAACACGCCCGAGCGCAAGGCCCACCACACACCGCGAGCCGCCACGGTGTTCGAGTCGATTGCGCCACTCGGCCGAAGGTCCGCAAAGACGCCGCCCACGATAGCCGCGGCTGGGATGCGGAGCCGCGTCGAAAAGGCAACGAACACGATCGCCTCCGACCTCTCGGGATGCGGCTCCGTCTCATCGGCGGCGGCAATCGTCTCCCGGCGCTCGGACAACTTCCCACGCGCGAAGCCCTTGGATCGTCTTTCGGTCACGAGCGAGGGGCCTAGCTCGCCGGAGAACGTGCCTTCCTCCTCCGCCACCAACCGCTCCTTGTCTGCCGCCGCCGGGTCACGCTCCTAGAGCGCGTATTTCACCTCCAACAGCGAAGACCGCCGGCGAATGCCAGAGCCACTAACCGCCTGGCCGCGCTTGCCACCGGAGGCCATCGCTTCCCACGGTGAGATTGAAGCGATGAAAATATCGCGGAAGTGTAGAGGGCAGAGCCGACAGGAAGCAGGGCGTAAAGGTGCGGGGACGCGGTTACGGGGGGGCTATTTCAAGCCACCTCGCCCATACCGCCGCTACCGAAGCGTCGCAACGATCCGCGACCCGTAACTGAAGACGGCGAGTCGTGGCGATACACGCTACACGCGACTGCAGGACCAAGGACCGTCAACGCAAGCGGTCACGCCACGCGATCTCGACCCACCGCGGCGCTCGATTTAGCAAGCGCGCGCGTGCCTCACCACGTGAACGGACCCGACGACGCAAAGCAACCCGCCTTTTGGCAAAGCTGGCGTCGATGCGATCCCGGCCGCCATTAAAGGCGCCTACCGGACCGGCAGGGCAACCTCCAATCCGCCTCGGCTCTAGCAAGAGCGCGAGCGTCTGCCGAGCTGGCGCGGCTCTGCCGCCACCCGCTCGAGGTGACGGGACGCGCGCGCGTCTACGCCGGCAGGCGCCGGCTCGCGCCACCCGCTCGAAGGGTAGGGGACGGAGCGCGCGCGTCTACCGGCTAGGCGCCGGCTCGCGCCACTGCTGGGTAGGGGCGGAGCGCGCGCCTTGCCGAGCAGGCGCCGGCTCGCGCCACCCGTTCAAGGGTAGGGGACGAGAGCGCGCGTCTCGCCGGCTAGCGCCGGCTCGCGCCACCCGCTCGAAAGGTAGGGGCGGGAGCGCGCGTCTGCCGGCTAGGCGCCGGCCCGCCGCCACTGCTCGACGGGTAGGGGCGGGCGCGCGCGTCTACTTCGGCTGGCGTCGGCTCCGTGCCACCCGCTCGAAGGGTAGGGACGAGAGCGCGCGTCGCCGGCTAGGCGCCGGCTCGCGCCACCCGTTCGAAGGGTAGGGGACGGAGCGCGCGCGTCTACTTTGGCTAGGCGCCAGCTCCGCTGCCACCCGTTCGAAGGGTAGGGGACGGAGCGCGCGCGTCTACTTCGAGCTAGACGCCAGCTCCGCTGCCACCCGTTCGAGGTGACAGGACGGAGCGCGCGCGTCTACTTCGGCTAGGCGCCAGCTCCGCTGCCACCCGTTCGAAGGGTAGGGAACTACGCCGGCTGGCGCGGCTCGCGCCACCCGTTCGAAGGTAGAGGACGGAGCGCGCGCCCTACTTTGAGCTAGACGCCGGCTCGCCGCCACCCGTTCAAGGGTAGGGGCGAGCGCGCGCGTCTCGCCGGCTAAGCGTCGGCTCGCCGCCACCCGCTCGAAGGTAGGGACGAGCGCGCGTCTGCCGGCCAGGCGCCGGCTCGCGCCACCCGCTCGAAGGGTAGGGACGGAGCGTGCGCGTCTCGCCGGCTAGGCGCCGGCTCTGCCGCCACCCGCTCGAAGGGTAGGGGACGGAGCGCGCGTCTACGCCGGCTAGGCGCGGCCCGCGCCACTGCTCGACGGGTAGGGACGGAGCGCCTGCCGAGCTAGGCGCCCGGCTCGCGCCACCCGCTCGAGGTGACAGGACGGAGCGCGCGCATCTACCGGCTGGCGCCGGCTCGCGCTACCCGCTCGACGGGTAGGGGATGGAGCGCGCGCTACTACCGAGCTAGGCGCCCGGCTCCGCCACCCGCTCGAGGTGACGGGACGGAGCGCGCGCGTCTACCGGCTAGGCGCCGGCTCGCCGCTACCCGTTCGAAGGGTAGGGGCGGGAGCGCGCGTCTACCGGCTAGGCGCGGCCCGCGCCACTCGCTCGAGGTGAAGGGACGGGCGCGTCGTCTCGCCGGTGGCGCCGGCTCGCCGCCACCCATCCGAAGGTGGGGATGGAGCGCGTGCGCCTACGCGAGGCGCCGCAGGCGAGGTCTTGTCGCAAAGTCGCCTCGTTTTCCTTAATAGGCCACCTACAGTGCATCAACATAAAAGGTAATGCCGGCGGGCTCCATCAGGAACACCGACTGTAGGTAGGCCTGCTAAGAAAAAGAGGGCAGACCTTGCCGCCGCCGCGGAGCGCGGCGCGAGGCGTGAGCGCGGTGATTGTCGATAATCGGCTACGACTAAGCTCCCAAGAAAAAGGACCTCATACGTGCATCAACATTCCCCAAGCCGCTCAGCGTCACCCAGGAATGTTGATGCACGGTAGGGGCCCATTTTAGGGGAGCAGCTTCTGTCACAGTATGCGTAGGAACAACGCCGCACCAGCGCCATATATATACCCCATCACCAGGGTAGCCAACCGGCGGAAGGCCAATCGGCAGAAGTCCAACCGCCGGGAGTCCGCCGTCATATAAATGGTCACGACGCCTCAAGGCCCGCACCGCGTCAAGCACGCTTCACCACGTGGGACGGCCGGAAGAGCGGCGCCGCAAAGACGCCCTTATCACTTAAGGCTCACGCGGTGGCTCGAGGCCCGCCACGCTTCGCTGTGCTAGTGCGGCGCCCGCGCGCGTCCGCCGGCTAGGGCCAACTTCACCGCCGCCCGCTCGAAGGGTGAGGGACGGAGCGCGCGCGTCGCGTCGCCGGCAAAGACGGCCGGATCAAGTATGGAAAAGCTCACAAGGCCGCGGGGACGGAGGGCCAAAGGACTCGGCAACATGGCTTCGCCCGTGAAGCCCTTTACCATGAGAGGCTCTGTCGTAGGGGTGGCCCCACCTAAACCCAGTGGCACGGTAGGAGGTTATAAGGCCCAGAATAGGCCATGTGTAATGACATAACGCGCCTCGAAGGATAACAGATGTAAGGGTATAAGCGAAAAGCATTCCTCATGTGCATATATATATATGAATACAGGCCATGGGGAGGAGGCAGGCCAAGATACCCATCTTCATCACTCTCCACTACCATCTCCCTCTCTGTTTGGCCCGTAGCCACAACAGATACATATTAATTAGTTGTTGCTACTATACCTGCTGAATCTAGATATCCGACTCCAAATCAGGGTCTTATTCAAATATTCGGCTCCAAATTTGCACTAGGCCATACCGAATTCACATCCGACATTTGGAGTTTCGCCAGTTCAACATCCGAATTCGAATCTGTTTTCTATCTAGATTCAGATATTAAGTATCCGAATTCCATAAATCTAGATTCGGTAACCGAATAATCCGAGCGAATCTAGATCTGTTTTCACCCCTACGCCGGAATACACCACGTGCGGACAGTATTCAATAAAGTCGGACGCGTTTAGCTTCGCCGTTCCTCTCGCTGCCTCAGTCAGTAACGGCGTTAGATCCACCGTGGAAGCTTCTTTGTTATTTTCCTTGAGATCATGGAGGCTTCTTTGCACAGGTGCACCTGTGCGAATTGGGAATGGTCAAGAATCTGATAGGCTCCCAGATTCATCGTACATAGCGCAAAGATTACAAAAAACAAAAACAAAAAAAAAACGGGGGACTAGCAAAACAAGGCCGAAACACCTAGCCGGGTTTACGTCGGGCCTCTTTCTCACAAAGGCCTTGCCCGGGCTGCAGCGCATGGCCTGATCTGGCCGAAACAGCCCAACCTTAAAGCTCCAATTTGTAGATTCTTTTTGTTTTTTCGAGATTAGAAAGGAGATGGCTGATCGCGAGTGTGCCTAGCCGCTTCAGCCCATGTTTGTAATTGGTCAGCCCACTTGGTTTCCCACCAGAGCATCTGGTCTCGGCCTTTTCTTCGTTTAGGCCGGCCTATTTGGAAACTTTCGGCTATCCTCTAGGTCAGGTCCCCTCAATAAGAAAATTCAGCTTGGTTTCGTCTGGAGAGTGTGTTTATGTCAAATTTTAGCTTTGGTTTCGCCCGCCAGGTTCAGCACAACACATTTACAGCTTTACACACCACACCAGTATACACACATCGAAATCAAAATATTCTGACAACCGTAATGCGAAATTAGAAAACTACAGACGCATCGGATAAGATATATAAATCAGGAGATTTAATTTTAATTTATAACACAACGTTACGCGATCGATTGCGTAATTGCTTCAGAGGCTCATCGACACCTCATTCACCGGCACGGCTTTTGACTTTCTGCTGTCGCTGGTGGACTGAAACGCCCTTCAATACACTTCCGAGTAACCCACAAGCAAGTAGTTTACGAAGTTCGATTTTAATGTAATCTTCTATATTTTGAAAAAAGATTGAAATTTTGGTCAACATACATACGATCTTTTGATAAAATATATTTCTTAGACTCACCAAGGTGTGTGAAAAGTTTCACATTATTTGGATATGGATTAAAAAGTTTGTACTAAAATTGGTTTTGGCCTGAACTGATTTTCTATTCTAGGAACTGGGTAGCATAAGACCACTTCTAGGCCCTGTCAGACTGGCCGCCATTCAAACAGATGGTTTGGCTGGTCAGAATGACCACCGGTCATATCGCACCTTCAGTGACAGCCTCACTAGTTAGATGCTAAATTTGTGAGTCCCTATTGTTTTAGATTATTGTTTAGATTTAAGCCATCAAATTTGATCTTCTTAACTCTGAAGTGAAAGATTTCTAAATACTTAAGAAAAAATTTTATGAAGTCATAGTTGACCCTCTCTATTACTGTGGCCGGTCCTACAGTTTATGTGAAAATTTAGCTTTGGTTTCGTCACCAGGTGCTGCACAACACATTTACACACCACACCAATATACATACATCGAAATCGAAGCATTCTTACAACCATAATGGAAAATTAGACAAATACAGACGCATAGGGTATGATATATGCATCAGGAGATTTAATTTTTATTTATAAACAACATTACGCGATCGATTGCGCAATTGCTTCAGAGGCTCATCTCGGATCGAGCTCCGAGAGCGACACGTCATTCACTGACACGGCTTTCGACTTGCTGTTGTCGCTGGTGGGCTGAAACGCCCTTCGATACGCTTCTGAGTCCACGCCCGAGTCGTCGTCCATCTCCTGGACGCAGAACGTTGGCCTCGACGGAGCCTGCAGAGACACCGTGTTGCTGCTGAGCATGACGTTCACCGCCGACATCGTCGGCCTGTCCGCGGGGCTGTCCTGAACGCACAGCAGCCCAATGTTGACCAGCTTCAGCATCTGGTCGTTGGGAGAACGGCCGCCCAAGGATGGATCCAGCAGCTCTTCGATTGTTCCCGTGGTCCAGTGCCCCCATACCTGCATGCACGCGCACATTGGTGTTGGTATTGGAGTGTTATTTTGAGAAGAAAGTTTTGCATTGGCCTTTTGAGGAGCACAAGAGGTACTACTACTCACGAGGCTTAAGAGGTCAATGGATTGCTCCGAGTTAGCGAAGCTACTGTTCTTCCTTCCAGTGGCAATCTCTAAGATCAGAACACCAAAACTGAACGCATCAGACTTGGTTGAATACTGCCCGCGCATCGCGTATTCCGGTGCCATATATCCACTGCAATACGAAGAAAATCTTATTGTATACATATCCTACTCATATATGTTATCGTGCCAAAGGAAATGCAGACCGTACTGTACTTACTATGTTCCAGCAATGTGACTAGTAACGCCTTGTGACTGATCCCATCCAAATAGTTTCGCTAGTCCAAAGTCTGAAATCTTAGGATTGTAATCCAAGTCTAGTAGCACATTGCTTGCTTTGAGGTCCCGATGAACTATCCTCAATTGAGAATCTTCGTGGAGGTATTGTAAGCCTCGAGCAACTCCATTCACAATCTTGAGTCTCTTCCCCCAATCCAGGTCTTTGCTTTTCTCGGAATCTGTCACTCAGACGAGAAACATCAGAGCCTGCAGTGACAGATAATGTTTCGTTTTCGGAAACGGTTAGTGAGAGAATTGTACCGAAAAGAACGGTGTCGAGGCTCCTGTTTGGCATGTATTCGTACACAAGTAGTTTCTCATGTTCTTCCAAGCAGACACCGACGAGCCTCACAAGATTCTTGTGTTGAAGCTTAGCTACTAAAACCAGCTCAGTTTTCAGCTCTTCTATGCCTTGCCTGGAGCTGTGTGAGAGCCTCTTCACTGCTATTTGCTGACCTTCGGAAAGGATCCCCTGTGCAAGTGAAGATACTTACTAATCAACAAAGATACATACAACCAACAGAGTTACATGTACGGTGGTGCGATTGGTACCTTATAAACCGCACCGAACCCTCCTTCGCCAAGCTTGTTGCTTTCAGAAAAGTTATCTGTTGCAGCCCGTAGCGTTGCTAGGTCAAGAAGGAGCGAATCGATGCTTTGAATGTCGTCTGGATTAGTTGAATCTGTTGGAAGACAAGAGGTACAGAATGATATGTTCACAACTACAGGATTTGATTTTCAGGAAATGTGATTGCATTATAGGCTGGAAACTGTTTAATTTTAGGAGATCTTGAACTTTGAATAAATTAAAGCAATCGATATAACGAAGTGAAACACCATTCCCATGTTGGTAGGCCAATTGATGATTTCTCTTGATTCATTGACTGTGCTGATATAGGTTAATGATACTGAGGACTTACATGGTACTGAGGGCTTTCTTTCTGCTTGTCTTCTCCTCCTCCAAAAACAAACGCATGTTACAATGAGAAGTAGTATTGCAGCAGCTATAGGCAGTGTAATGGCCAAGATCCGTCCTGTCCTATGTCTTGTTCTTCCTGCAAACAAATGATGTGAATTGCAGATGGGACACGTCTTAATTAGAACTTCAACCAAATGTGAACATGTCACATTAATTTGCCTCCATAGAGTACGTATATATGCAGTATTGCAAATAAGTGTTCTTTCATGCTCTCTCCCAAAAAGAAAACCATTCAAGTTTTTTTTACAAAAAAAAATCATTCTAAGTTTCAAAGCAATTAGCAGCAAGCAACAATCATAACTGCAACATAAGTGATTTATGTTTCAGCAACTCACCTTCTCGTACGGCCGGTGGCGTCACGTTCACTGGCGCCGGTGCTGGCGGCGGCCCGGGCGGCCCCGGGAGTTGCAAAAGCGGGCGGCCAGCGAAGAAAGAATACGTCTCAAACCGGAAGTTGCACCGCACGCCAAAGACTCTCCCACCTGGCTTTCCGACGAAATACTTGGGCGTCATCCGCCCAATTATGACCCTAAGGCAGCTCCGGCAGTCGGCCGCCGTCATGTCCGGCGTGCACTGCGCTAGCGAGTAAATCTTGGGGTATGTCTCGTCGAACCCCTCCTCCCCCGTGCCGAACCGCCTGACTGAGTCCGCCGCCGCGTAGTCGGCGGTGGCGTTGACGAGCCGGCCGGAGGCGGCGTCGAACGCCGCCGCCGCCCCCGCGCTGACGTTGTTGGAGTTCCAGGCGACGAACATCCCCCTGTTGTCGGTGGTGTTGAGCAGGAAGTCCCAGTCGGCGAAGCGGAGGATGCAGGGGTCGTCGAACATGGTGGCGCCCTTGTTGAACGCGCAGAGCTGCTGCGCGTTCAGGAAGGCAGTGGCGACGCAGCTCGCGCAAGAGGAGGCGTTGGTGTCGCCGCGGCAGAGCGCGAGGGCATAGACGACGTCCGGCGCCGTGCCGGCGGCGCCCTTGGCGAAGAGGGCGGGGGAGGAGGAGGCGTTCTTGCGGAGGGTGCTGGCGAGGACACGTATGTTGGCTTGGTAGGTGCTGCCCTCCGTGTAGTTGCCGGCCGTGGCGTTGCACAGCTGCCACGGCAGCGGTTGCGCCGAGGCGAGCGGCGCGCGGAGGAAGACGAGGAGGAGGGCGGCGGCAGCGAGGCAGTACGAAAGAGTAAGATGGCGTCGCATGGCCATCGCAACCGCCATGGTGCATGGTGGTGATGGTGAGGAGGAGGACGAGGGAGGTGTACTAGTAACAGAAGAGCGGTGAGGCAGAAGAGAGTTGACTGGTGGGAATTGTGGGTTGACTCGGACGGTGGCGTGTACAAACAGGCCCCGCATCCGCAGTGCACTGTTGTTGCCTTGATGCGGCAACTGATAGCGCAAGGGTACAGAGAAGTCATGATCAAGAAAGAAAATAATCAGGTTGCGTCGCGTCCGGAATTGGTCCACTGAGTAGGTTTCTGCATTTTTATTTTTGTTCGGCGCAGAGATGTCTTGTCCGGAATTAGGTGGCGACTGATGGATGGCTACGGCCTTAGAGCAACTCCAGCAGATCTCTACTTGAGCCCTCAAACCTCATATTTAAGAGTTTGAGGTAAAAATAGGGGTCCAGTATGACCCCTACTAGAGCCCTCAAATTTGAGGAGCCCCTCAAATCCCTCCTTCAGCCCTCATTCCTAGGGGCCCCTACTCTGACTCTTATTTTTCAGCTCTGCTCGTTTTTTTTCCCGCACGACTGAAACGTCCCCCGCCGCGCCCCTCCTGCTCGGCCTCCATTCCTCCGCCGCCAGATCCCTTATGCTCCCGCCGCCGCCAGATTCCCCACACTCCCCGGCGTTTCCTCCCGTGCCGCCACCGCCCTCCTCGGCGGCTCCTCTTCCCCGGCTCCCGACGCATCTCGCCCGACGCGCCTACGCGACTCCCGATGAGGGAACTCCGTGGCTCCCGTCGATGGAGAAGATGGAGTGGTGCCCAGCGGGAGGACGGCGGTGATGGCGCAGGGGCGATGTAGAAGGAGTCGGTGTCGATGTTGATGAAGCCGAGGCGACCGCCCGTGAAGAGTAGAGGCGGCAGTGAGCGGATGATGCGCCGGCGGATCTGGTGCTTGGTGGCGCGCAGGAGATGCGGCGGCGCGGCCGAACCGAGGAGAGGAGGGGCGCCGGAGTAGAGTGGTGAGGGCGTTCGGGTGAGGGCGCCGAACCGAGGAGAGGAGGGGCGCCGGCGGTGGGATGTGAGGAGGAGGGAGGAGGGGGAAGCGGAGGCGGCGGGAGGTGCGAGGCGGAGACGGAGAGGTGAGGGGCAGGGGGAGAAGAAGAGGTGGGGATGCCTGGAGAGTGGAGACGGCGGGGGTGAGGGAGAGAATGAGGAGTGGGTCCTATGTGTCAGTTGTAGTGGAATGGATTTGAGGGGTGCTGTTGAAGTAGATGCAAAAAAACTGGGTCCTCAAAAGTAAGGGAAACCCTCAAATGAAAAGTAGAGGCTCTGTTTTGAGAGCTACTGCTGGAGTTGCTCTTAGGGGACCGACGGCTACAGGAGTCAAGCTCGACATCGTGTGATTCCAGCGCACGTGGGAGGCGTGGATCAGGTTGAGTTCTCTTAAGTTAGATATTTTTTTACTAAATTGATACATCTCATTTGTTTTCACAATCGTATGATTCCCAAAAGAATTTATCCAATCCAATTTTAATGTTTTGTGTCTCTTCGCCTCATTTTTTATTCATAAGCCACGTGCTATTATAACTCATTTGGAACACGAAAAGATCGTGAGAATTTATAAGAAAGTGTATTTTCACTAAATATCTAGTTTTATATGTAATTTCTATGGGATGGCTATTTCTAAGATGGCTTATTCTTTCTTTAAGTATAAGTCACTTTTTTAACAATAGAATCAAATCAGACTCAGACACACATGCCTACAAACTATCCAAGGACCGAGAAACACGACTTAAAAGTAAAAAAAATCAGGCAACTTACGAACAGTAAACCCATATTTCTATACGAATCCTACATACAATACAGTGACAAAGCATTTTGTGGTGGGCATTAGGGCTACCAACAAGCTAAGTTTGAGCGAGCTTGGCATCCTAAGCTCGAGCGAGTCTGAGTTAGAGTCTGAGCCTGCTTAACTTGAGTAAGCTCGATAACAATAAAAAATAATTCAACATACACTAATTTTTAACAATAGAAAACCTCAATTTTGAGTTTGGTTCAAATAAACTCGTTAAGTGTTAGTATGTATCTAGCGCTGTAAGAAAAAACGAAATGCTCGAAAGCTATTCAAGTTTAGCTCGTTGAAACTCACGAGCTTGAGATTAAGTTCGAACTCAGCTCGTTTAGAGCTCGAGTCGAACTCCAATCGAGTTTAGAGTGAGCTAAGCTTGACAAGCTCACAAGTCTCAAGCTTTTTTACAGTTCTAGTGGGCATCCCCCCACCTTGTCTTGTATTGACCACGATCCGGCCTAGCTTGATTTTTCAGGCTTAGGTCTAGATTTTGGCCTGTGGGCCCAACCTAAGGCCCAAAAATGTCTTGTGGAATTAGTTAAATAATAAAGAAACATTTTATTCTATAAAATAATTAGAATTTAATTGTTTGCTCAAATAAAATTGTTTTTATCAAAGCATAAGGGAATAGATACTTTACATTGGAGAACAGAATTGCAGAGAAGCTACAGTGGTGTGAATTAGGGCATTCATTCAAAGGAAGATCAAAATTCAAGGCTTCAACCATGTTTGTATTGACTTTTGATTTTTTTAGACAAAAGCTAATAAAACATCCGGTTTCTCAAAATGGTTCCTCCATTTCTCTTACTACTGTCTGCTCCAGGGAGAAGACATGGGTCACAGATGTATACACCCACCCCACCCTACTCCTCTCACTCCTATCACATACACGTATATATGTCTTATTTTTTACTGCTTGCTCATTTTTTCTAGAAGATATTTATTTCAACCAATACTATTTATTTTCAGAAAAAAAGCAATACATCGCCCCCTCAGATCGGCTACTACCGTGCTTTCCGTCGAGTTGTTCTGGTTCACAAATCTCACCAATCAATCTCTTTAATTCGCTGTCAATCAAATACTACTTACTACTTTATGTGGACGTTTTGATCGACTTGTGTTACAACAGGTTTTATTGATTTACTTGGTGCCGCTCAGTTGGGATAAAATAAACTGATTTACAGTTAAAATTGTATTATAATTGGTTAAAATTTTACTGTAATTGATAATGACTTATTTGGTATAACTAAATTTAAAAAATAAAAAAAATATGTTAGCCCATCACCGACAATGTAAACGAATACAGAAAAAATAACAGGCAAAAAAGCTCAAAAAGCCAAAAACTAGAAAAAAAACGAAATTTAAGAATAGTAAAAAATACGCTAGAAATCAGAAACTTAAATCGAAATAAGAGGGACCATTCATGAATTGTCTACGCGAGACAGTAATCTCTATGAACTTGTTACTGCACTATGGTGTAATCTCTATGATATGTACTCACTTATATCTTACTGTAATATGGCTGCTCTTTTTTTAGCTTAAGACTTATTTTGTATTGTAGTTATTTTTATTTTGTACTGTAGCTGCTAGTAGTTTTTAATGTAATTAAATTTAAAATTTTTAAAAATAGAAAAATTAAGTTAGACCATGACGATCTGATAATGTAAACGAATATGAAAAAACTAAAAGTCCAAAAAAACGAAACTAAAAAATATTAAACTAGTAGTCAAAATTAAAAGCTAAAGCCCGGGCCAAATCGGGAGGGGCCAACTCTAATCCTGTAATCCAGTAGGATCAGCCTATCAGGTAGCCGCCGTTCTTCTATCAAACAAAAAAAAGGTAGCCGCCGTTCTTTAGAAAACACATACCTCGCAGATTTTCTACGGCTGCTTCGGATGGGTTCGCCACAGTAAAAGGCAACCAATCTCCCCAGTCCAACTCCTCCGATCCGACCTGCTATTGTTTCACCCGATCCTTTTCTCCTCTCACCAGCTCCATGGCCACAGCACACCGCTTTTCCTCCTACCTCGCAGGCGTCGCCGCCACCTTCCTCCTCGCCGTCCTTCATACGCCCCTCACCACCGCCCAAGACCAACCGCCGCCGTGGCAATTATGCGGCCCCTATCCCCCCACCGGCAACTACACGGAGAACAGCACCTACCATGCCAACATCAATCGCCTCTCCGTCACCCTCCCCAAGAACGCCTCCGCCTCCCCGGTGCTCTACGCCAAATACAGCGTCGGCGAGGTTCCGGACATCGTCTACGGCCTCGCGCTCTGCCGCGGCGACGCCAACGCCTCCGCCTGCGAGAGTTGTGTCGCGACCGCCTTCCGGGGCGCGCAGCAGCTGTGCCCACTCTTCAAGGACGTGTTGATCTTCTACGACCTCTGCCAGCTCCGCTTCTCCAACCGGAATTTCTTCGTCGACGACGACTATCTTGTCACTACGTACACCCTCCAGCGCTCTCAGCTCGTGAGCACGCCGGCGGCAGCGTTCGATGCCGCCGTCGGCCTACTCGTCAACGCCACAGCGGAGTACACGGCGGAGAACTCGTCCAGGCGGTTCGGCACGGGAGAGGAGGGCTTCGATCGAAGCAACCCCAAGATTTATGCGCTGTCGCAATGCACGCCGGACAAGACGGCGGACATCTGCCGGACCTGCCTTAGCACCATAATTGGGCAGCTGCCGAAGGAATTCAGCGGGAGAACAGGCGGGGGGATGTTCGGGGTATGGTGCAACTTCCGGTACGAAGTATATCCTTTCTTCTCCGGCCGCCCGCTGCTGCAGCTTCCCGCATTCGTGGAGACGCCGCCTGCTCCTGCGCCACCGGCGACCAAAGGAGGAGGTGAGTTGGCCAAAGAGAAATCGCTTATGTTGGTGTGTGATTATGCCATCTGAAATCTGATCTGATAGTCAGTTTTGTTGGTTTATTGGTGTGTGATAATGTTTCATGTGATTGGTTAAAAAAGGATAGACTATTGCACAGGTGACTGAAATTTTTTTTATCTTTCAGTCACCTAAAGTTACACTTTGAATCACCTGAAGTTGCACATGTTTTTTTGAAGGGGGCTGCAATTTTAGAATCACCTAAAGTTGTAGCTATTTTTATTTTTGGAGGGGGCTGCAATTTTAGTTCATTAAGAGTGCAATTTCAGGTGACTGAAACATAAAAAAATTTCAGTCGCCTGTGCAATAGCAAAACTGGGTTAAAAAATAATGTTCATAGGTAAGAAAACGAAATTAATTTCTCTTTTTTAGGAACAAATTTCTTGAATGCTAACTAACAGCACTGTAAAAGATTGGGTATGAGTGTATGTTTTCCAAATTTCCATTTTCTATAAAACGGAAATTAACCAGTCAAGAAAATGATCCTTGTAAAAGCTTGGGTGTGAGTGTATGCTGTCCACATTTTAGGCCTGTTTAGCTTATAAAGCTAGAATCAAACGTACAACTTATTCTGAATCTTCTTCTTTTAGCTAAACGTACAACTTATTTGCTGAACAAAGCAAATAGGCCAACTACCAGTCTGTCACTTGTGTACTTCGAAACTCACAAGGTTTTCTTCAAAACGCGTGGAAAAATTTCTTGCAAAATATATGTGCTACCTATAGGCGGATACATTTCTCCTTCAGATTTTGGTTAAAAGTTCTAATTGAGATGTATACCATCTGAAATTGATGGTATTTATTTGCAGAAAAAAAGACAAATAGGATAGGTACAGTTCTAGCCATTGTGATGCCTATAATTGCTGCGATACTGGTCATCACCGTAATATGCTTTTGTTCTTGGAGGAGGAGGGGACCAGCAGAACAGCCGTTTCTACCATGTAAGTCCTCTTAACCATTTTGAATTATGAAAACAATAATAGAAACTCAACCTATGATTAGTTGACTGACCAGCGGGGAATTGGTGATTCAGTTCATAATATGGACTTTTTTAGTCAAATTTCATTCTCTTAAACCTTAATACCATATATTGTCCCCAGCTTGCAGTGAAACCACATTTCCTGATAAGCTCATAGTCTTACTTTTCATAATTGTGTACTTATCTTTGCAGATTCAACTAGTTCAGATGATATTCAAAGCATCGATTCGCTTCTTCTCGATCTATCAACACTACGTGTTGCTACAGATGACTTTGCTGAGAGCAAAATGCTTGGTAAAGGAGGGTTCGGTATGGTTTATAAGGTACAAAGTCATACCATATGTAGCTTTGTCAGATATATTTTTTGTCGAGGAGTAAGTATCTTTATTTGGACAGGGAGTCCTACCTGAAGGTCAAGAAATAGCGGTGAAACGGCTCTCTCAGAGTTCTAGCCAAGGAATCGGAGAGCTAAAAACTGAGCTAGTTCTGGTTGCCAAGCTTCACCACAAGAACCTTGTGAGGCTTATTGGTGTTTGCCTGGAGGAACAAGAGAAAATACTTGTGTATGAATATATGCCCAATAGAAGCCTTGATACCATTCTTTTTGGTATAATTTAGTTATTTGTGATTTTCAAAATAAAAAAATACAAATAAGAGCAGTGCAAAAGTCATCAAAATTTCACTGCAATGATATGTCTTGCTTGAATGGCAGATTCTGAGAAAAACAAGGAGCTAGATTGGGGAAAGAGATTCAAGATTATAAATGGAATTGCTAGAGGCTTACAGTATCTTCATGAAGATTCTCAACTCAAGATAGTTCACCGGGACCTCAAAGCGAGCAACATTCTATTAGACTTTGATTACAACCCTAAGATTTCTGACTTTGGCTTAGCAAAGATATTTGGAGGGGATCAGTCGGAAGATGTCACTCGTCGTATTGCCGGAACATAGTAAGTATGGCCAGCATTTCCCTAATAAGACATCAAAATAGATAAGGTTATAAAGTTATGTTTTTATCACAGCGGATACATGGCACCAGAATATGCCATGCGTGGTCAGTATTCAATCAAGTCAGACATGTTTAGCTTCGGTGTTTTGGTCTTAGAGATTATCACAGGAAGAAGAAACAGTGGCTCATATAATAGCGAGCAAGATGTTGATCTCTTGAATCTTGTGAGTGCTTGAAGACTGTTCATAAAGTCTACACGCAGCCAACTTCTCACAACAATATCTGAATAATCTACCAATTTGGTGCAGGTATGGCAGCACTGGACCAGGGGAAATGTTATCGAGTTGATCGATCCATCCTTAAGCAACCATCCTCCCATGGACCAGATTTTGAAGTGCATTCACATTGCCCTCTTATGTGTGCACAAAAAACCTGCAAATAGGCCGATGATGTCGTCGGTAAATATCATGTTTAGTAGTGGCACTGTCCGTCTCCCTTCTCTGTCCAGGCCAGCCTACTGCATCCAAGAGGATAGTGCCAGTGACAGCTCAAATGTGTATTTAAAACCGTATCCAAGAGCTTCCGGGTACACAGATAATTCGACAATAGTGTCGTCAAACGAAGTGTCCATCACAGAGCTTTCGCCAAGATGAGTCTTTACTCCGAAGCAGTTTGCTGAACCAGTTGTGTACTGTATTTCTAGAAATAAGCTTGATGATGGAGGGAGAGGCCTAACTGCATCAGTGTTATTGAATCTTGCATTGTGGCTGTGAGTACAATTATTAACCTGGTATGCTCAGGGATTGCAACTAGCAGTTGTGAATAAAAGTCATATTGATGCTGATGTATGGCATGATAAATTGTCGCTAATGTCAATTTTGCTGTTGAATATATGGCGAGTGATGTGGAAAGCTCTGCCTTTTCTACTAAACTATTCCAGGGAAGAAGAAACGGTGGCTCATAACAGCGAGCAAGGTGTTGATCTCTTGAATCTTGTGAGTGCTTGAAGACTGTTCATAAAGTCTACACGCAGCTAACTTCTCACAACAATATCTGAATAATCTACCAATGTGGTGCAGGTATGGCAGCACTGGACCAGGGGAAATGTCATCGAGTTGATCGATCCATCCTAGAGCAATCATCCTCCCATGGACCAGATTTTGAAGTGCATTCACATTGTCCTCTTGTGTGTGCACAAAAAACCTGCAAATAGGCCGATGATGTCGTCGGTAAATATCATGTTTAGTAGTCGCACTGTCCGTCTCCCTTCTAGAAATAAGCTTGATGATGTAGGGACAGGCCCTACTGCATCAGTGTTATTGAATCTTGCATTCTTGCTGTGAGTAGAATTATTAACCTGGTATGCTCAGGGATTGCACCTAGAAGGACAATAAAAGTCATATTGATGCTGGTGTATGGCACGATGAAAATTGTCGCTAATGTCAATTTTGCTGTTGAATACTATATGGCGAGTGATGTGGAAAGCTCTGTCTTTTCTACTAAACTATTCCAGGGAAGGACTTGCTTGCTTCCACGACGTTCAACAACACATAATGATGTGACAATAAGACTTTTCTGGGAGCCAGCGAATCGGCGTCCGAGGGAAAAAGAAGTTCTCTTGTCGAGAGTTGTTGGCCACGGCCCGCGGGCAGAGGGCACTGAGGTGAGATTATTCTTTCCACCCAAAACCTATCCGTTCCTCTCGCTCCCCCAATCAGTGATGGCGTCTGTGATTACTACACCACACCGTGGAAGCATCTCCGCACACAGTGATGGCGTTTTGAGTGATTCCGGAGTTCGCAACTTATCCTAAATTTCTTTAGGTGAGGTCATATTCATCACGTGATACATAACCTGATTCAAAAGACAAAGACGTATGGTCATAGCTGTCTGCTCTTTGAAGTCATCCCAATCATCATCCTCCATGCCTTTCGGCTTCACGCAGCCCCTTGGAACATCCTTGCGCGATAACAAATCATTCACCCTCGTCTACCATAATCCGGAGTTCTATATTTCGTCGAACTTACCACTTCAAATCGAGCACCTGGCTCCGCCATCTCAACAAAGCATTAATACCAATTGTTGAAGCCAGCGACAACCCTAGCACTAGAAAAGAATCACAACAAGCATAAGAGCACACAAGAGATACGAAAGATTTATTTATGAGATTCGGCAATACCTACATCCCAAGAGCCGTATTGCGACAATTCTGCCCATATGAGGAGTTTCTTATCACTATTAGTGTTACAGGAGGTCGACAGTATATATTTATACTCCGATTGCATGTTCATCTCGGATACCAAGTTTGTACCTTGGGGGCTTCACCTCAGCGCATAATATTTCGTAACTCGATACAAACTACGTTTCCTTCACTGTGGGACTGTGTCCAAAAAAACAACCTTTTTTTTGCATATATGAACCATATGCAAAAGTAAGATTATTCTGAAATTTTCCGTTTTGTGGCCCCCTCGTGCCTTTTTTTTAGCAATTCTGGCCACGTGCCCTTTTTTTTTATACAGATTTTGCCTCTTCCCGAGTGCAGATGAATGGATGGCGGACATGTGGTGAGTGTTGTGCCCCCGGATCACGGAGAAGTTTGGACATTTGTAGCACTATTTTGTCTTGAAAATACCAAAAATAGCCTCCTAAATGAAAATTTTCATTTTTGGCCCCCTTTGCAACCGCGGGACTACTGGGTGGCGACATATGTCAATCGTGCGGACAGCACCGCTGCATGCTACAGTGTAATCGTGCAGTCCGGGATCGCACGATTACACTATAGCATGCAGCGGTGCGGTCCACGAGTGCATGAATTCAGGGACAGCACCGCTGCATGCTGCAGTGTAATCATGCGGTCCCGGACCGCATGACTAACACGTGTCACCATCCAGTAGTCCCGTGGTCGCAAAGGGGCCCAAATATGGAATTTTTTTGTTCAAAGGGCTATTTTTTGGTATTTTCAGGGTAAACAGTGCTACAAATGACCAAACTTGGAGCACGGAAGCTCGTCGCAGACTATGGCTAGACGCTGAACGTGCCAGGCACAAGCCGGGTGCAGTCAGTGGTGGACCGTCAAGCTTCCGCGCCACCCAAGTGTGGGAAGGGGTAGCAGGCTCCTGCGCCACCTAAGCGCGGAAAGGAGGCAGCAGGCATGCAGACGCATGGAGCCATGCAGGCATGTAGTAGTGCAGCTGTAAAAGAGGCTTTCATGAATGTCGCGTTTGAGCTGCATGAACCGGAGTGCTAACCGCAAAGTACGGTGGTGGTTGGATCTCTGGCGCATATTGCTACTATTACTCCTGCAGCCCTTCCCATGCTCCGGTGTAGAGGTGGGACTTGGACTGGGCTTCTTTGGGTCAGCCTGCAGCACGGCCGGCACGGCTTGGCCCAAGCACGGCCCGGCCCGACACGTGGTGGGCTGTGCTGGCACGGCACGAACAGTGGGTCGGGCCGGGCTTCAAAATCCAGCACGATGGACGGCACGGTAGATCGGGCCGTGCTCGGGCCGGCACGGCACGAAGAGCATGGTTGGCCAGAAACTATTTAAAATTGATTTCTTAACTATAGCAAATTGTACTCATGACTCTCCTTGAGCTTTTCTATTTGACTAGTTGGATAGGCCTATGCTAGATTGTCGGGCGATGTCCACGTACGCCATAGTCTAATTTGCACCAAGATATGCATTCCATTGGACTAGATGACCAAGTTTGAAGGTGAAATGACATGAGACAATAGAATCAAATTTTAAGTAGGTTTTTAATAAGGCGGATACAAGAGAAAGGAAGATAGCGGCCACCGCTACCATTGTCGCTATCGCTTTGTCGTGTATAGTTACTTTGGTGGGCTTGGTGGCACGCACGAACGTCGGCACGGTGGGCTTTGGGTCGTGCTTGGGCCTGGCCGAAGACAAGGCGGGCCGGCACGGCACGACGGGATGACTGGGCCGAACCGGCACGGCACGAAGTGGCCCGAAGCACGGTGAGCCTAGGCTGTGCCGGCACGGCACGGCCCAATTCCCACCTCTACTCCGGTCCGGTGGCACGAAAGCTTCACGGGCCTGCCATCAGCCGCTCCTCGCTTGTGCCTGCCACGCTAGGCGGCTAGCCGTGGTCTGCGGCGACCATCTGCGCTGTGGGGGGTGTCACCCATTCATCCACGTTATTCATCCACGCTCGGTGGAGGGTCAAATCCGTTAAAAAAATAGCATGAGGCCAGAATTGCAAAAAAAACAGAGAGAGAGAGCACAAAAGGAAAAAATCGATTATTCTTTCCACCCAAAACCTATCCCTTTCCTCTCACTCCCCCAATCAGTAATGGCGTTTGAGTTACTGCAAATTGAAAAATGGTTAAGAAAGTCTCCCGGATAGACCATACAGGGCGCAAAGATTATAGAGTAGGCAAACTCAGGCTGAAACTGGCACAGAGCTAGGGCTACATCAGGCCTACCTCAAAGGCCTTGCTCGGGTTTGGCAGAAAAAAGCCCGACCTAAGAGCTCCGATTCGTAATCACGCCCAATGTGAGCCCAGCATTTTCCAACACTTCAACGTTGAGGACCAAACAAGTCGCGTCACTCCACGCCTCCAGCCGAGCGAGCGCCTGCCAACCCGTAGACCCCAGTCCCTCCCAGCGTTGCTCAATGGCCGATCCCGACGAGCCCGCGCATTCGAGAAGAAGCAGCCCGCTACAAAAACTTACGGGTGCCCCCACCGCGCCGAGGCCCCAACAAGCTCGTGCCGCGGTCGCGCTGTACTTCTCCGTTCTCCCGCGCTGGCACCGCGGCAACAAGCATGCAGCTCGAGCGCGGTGCCCAACTCCATGCCGTGGCCCGGCCACAGAGGCACGGTGGGAACCCAAGGGCCACTACTTCTCGGCTGTGACCAAAGGCCCGCAAATGCTTTTGCCCAAATCCTAACTTTTACGTGTTTCAGACTTTGAGCTATACATGAATATATGATATCAAAAAACCTAAGTTGTCGCCACCAAAAAAAACTTGGTATCTTTTCTCTACTACTTAAAACGAGTTAGTGGTTGATAAGTTCCTTCCCTTCCTCTTTCTCTACTACTTAAAAAATTATATTCTTTCCTCTCTCTCCTTAGAAAATGATTTGCGTGTGGCCCCTGCCCATCCACGTCTCGAGAGCATTCCTTTATTTCCATCCTATACCCCACCATGAATGATTCGCATCCTTACCTCGAGTGGCTCCCACCGCCTCCCCCACATGGAAGGAACTCCTCCCTCCTTTTCTCCCCCCAAATCCGAGCACGAGCCCGCCACCATCACCTCCGCGTCGCCTCCCCGAGCCGGCACCACCGTGTCACCTCCGCGTTGCCTCCCCGAGAATCCCTGCTGTTCTCCCGGTCCATGCGCATGGAATCCGTCTGCTGCCGTCAGCACCTTCGTGTCGCCTCCCCGAGCCGTCACCTCCGCATTGCCTCCCTGAGAATCCTCGCCGTCTCCCGCCGGTCCACATGCATGGAATCCATTCGCCACCGCTGGCACCTCTACATCGCCTCCCCGAGAATCCCCGCCGTCCCCAGACCGAGAATTGGCATTGGCACCAGTCGGCTTCGTCCTTCCCCACCTCCCTCCTTTGCTTAGTTGCCGACCTGCGCACGCTCCATATGGCCAGGTTGGCTATGAACCTGGCGGCACTGGCGACGTAGTCATTTTGATGTTCCCAAATTGAAGAAGCCGACGAGAAGGAAGGTAGATAGTGACTGGAATTTTGTATGAATGTAGTGAATTAAATTTGTGGTGAATGGAACTTGTATGAATGTTTTATAAATGTTGTAAAGATGGAAATTGAATGAATGTTTAATGTCAAGTTGTTGAATACTGGTTTCCCTGAGATTGTGTAATGGAAATAGTATTAGGTTTGCGCCATGGAAATTGAGTGAACGGAAAGTGAATGAATGTTTGAAATAGTATTAGGTTTGCGCCATGGAAATTGAGTGAACGGAAAGTGAATGAATGTGTGAAGCCAAAAAAAAACAGCTCCACTTGTGAAGAGGAGCTCTGCCAAACAGGGCGTAGTAGTGCCACTGTTGCCATGTAGCGTTTGCATTGGGTTCATGCATGCAGCTGTAAAAGAGGCTTTCATCAATGTCGCGTTTGAGTTGCATGAACTGGAGTACTAACTCACCACAAAGTACGGTGGTGGTTGGATCTCTGGCACACATATTATTTGTCCCATGTTGCTGCTATTACTCCTGCAACCCTTCCCATGCTCCGGTGGTGCGAAAGCTTCGTGGGCCCACCACCTGCCGCGCCTAGCCTATGCCTGCCGCGCTGGGCGCCTAGCCGTGGTTTGCGGTGACCTTCTGCGCTGTGGGGGCGCGTCGCCCATTCATCCACGCTCGGTGGAGGGCTAAATAAAAAAAATAGCATGAGGCTAGAATTACAAAAAAAAAAAATCACAAGAGAGCACAAAAGGAAAAAAAATCGATTATTCTTTCCACCCAAAACCTATCCGTTCCTCTCACTCCCCCAATCAGTAATGGCGTTTGAGTGACTGCAAATTGGAAAATGGTTAAGAAAGTCTCCCGGATAGACCATGCATGGCGCAAAGATTATAGACTAGACAAACTCAGGCCGAAACTGGCACAGAGCTAGGGCTACATCAGGCCTACCTCAGAGGCCTTGCTCGGGTCTGGCAGAAAAAGCCCGACCTGGCACAGAGCTCCGATTCGTAATCACGCCCAATGTGAGCCCATCATTTTCCAACACTTCAACGTTGAGGACCAAACAAGTCGCATCACTACACGCCTCCAGCTGAGCGAGCGCCTGCCAACCCGTAGACCCCAGTCCCTCCCAGCGTTGCTCAATGGCCGATCGCGACGAGGCGACGAAGCCCGCTACAAAAACTTACGGGTGCCCCCACCGCGCTGAGGCCCCAACAAGCTCGTGCCGCGGTCGCTCTGTACTTCTCCGTTCTCCCGCGCTGGCACCGCGGCAACAGGCGTGCAGCTCCCGCGTGTGCCTACTGAGCGTCTGAGACCCACGTCCGCTCGAGCGCGGTGCCCAACTCCATGCCATGGCTCGGCCACAGAGGCACGCTGGGAACCCAAGGGCCACCACTTCTCGGCTGTGACCAAAGGCCCGCAAATGCTTTTGCCTAAATCCTAACTTTTACGTGTTTCAGACTTTGAGCTATACATGAATATATGATCTCAAAAAACTTAAGTTGTCGCCACCCAAAAAAAGCTTAGTATCTTTTCTCTACTACTTAAAATGAGTTAGTGGTTGATAAGTTCCTTCCCTTCCTCTTTCTCTACTACTTAAAAAATTTATATTCTTCCCTCTCTCCTTAGAAAATGATTTGCATGTGGCCCCTGCCCATCCACGTCTCGAGAGCATTTCTTTATTTCCGTCCTATACCCCACCATGAACGATTCACATCCTTACCTCGCATGGCTCCCATCCGCCTCCCCCACACGGAAGGAACTTCTCTGGGGTTTGACCTCATTTCCTCTCAATGAGGACACTGTCGGATGGCCTCCACGTGCACACATGAATCTCTCCGCGCAAACACCAACTCCTTTTTCTCCCCCTAAATCCGAGCACAAGCCACTTCCACTCCTTTTCTTCGCCCCCCCCCAAATCCAATCGAGCACAAGCCCAAGCCCCTCCCCCTCCTTTTCTTCCCCCAAATCTGAGCGTGAGCCCGCCATCGGCACCTCCATGTCACCTTCCTGAGCCAGCACCACCGCGTCACCTCCACGTTGCCTCTCGAGAATCCCTGCTGTCCGCCTAGTCCACGCGCATGGAATCCGTCTGCTGCCGTTGGCACCTCCGTGTCGCCTCCCTGAGCCGTCACCTCTGCATTGCCTCCCTGAGAATCCCCGCCGGTCCACAAGCACCTCCGCATCGCCTCCTCGAGAATCCCCGCCGTCCCCAGACCGAGAATTGGCATCGACACCGGTCGGCTTCATCCTACCCCACCTCCCTCCTTTGCTCGGCTGCCACCCTATGCACGCTCCATATGGCCAGGTTGGCTATGAACCTAGCGGCACTGGCGACATAGTCATTTTAATGTTCCCAAATTGAAGAAGCCGACGAGAAGGAACGTAGATAGTGACTGGAATTTGTATGAATGTAGTGAATTGAATTTGTGGTGAATGGAACTTGTATGAATGTTCTGTAAATGTTGTAAAGATGGAAATTGAATGAATGTTTAATGTCAGATTGTCGAATACTGGTTTCCCTGAGATTGTGTAATGGAAATAGTATCAGGTTTGCGCCATGGAAATTGAGTGAATGGAAAGTGAATGAATGTTTGAAATAGTATCAGGTTTGCACAGCACACCAAAAACTCATTTGAACATGTTTGCCTGAACTTTATGTTGGAAGATACAATCCCAGGACTACAAACAGCAGGAGTATGAGTAAATGCCTAGAGGATGTAGGAGTATGAGTATGAATTCAATCAAAAAGTAGAAAAGAGGATGTCATGAAGAGACCATGAAAGGATCAATGCAAAGCCTGAAGTCCTTCTCTTGTATATGATAATTGTCCAAATGAACAGAGCCAATATTTACAACATTGAATCATAAAAACAGAACAGTCCTCTAGCAACTCTTTTTTATAGATAGGGGTAGTCCTTCTCTTGTATATGAGAATTGTCTAGATTGAAGCCTTTGGGCATGTGGCCAGTAGAAATGGTCCAAATGGATCCTTACTTGGACTAGCTAGATAATGGTTATGTTCAAGTGTCACTCTTTGCACTGTCTAAAGGCCGTCTTGTGAAATGTTAAATTGCAGCAGAGCCTTACAACTTGTTTGTGTATTGGTTCATTCCTTTTTTGTTTCATGTCTAGTATGGTTGCTCCTTTCTCCTTCGTTGCTACACACAAACATTTTGGAACCCAATGTGACATCTACTCGCAACCTTGAGTGGCTCCTCCATATGCTAAATCCAACTGTTCTAGCATATGAATTGTAGAAGTTATATACATCATCTTCGGATTCAAACATCATGCCAACTTTTGGCATATTTCGAGAGGACGAATTTTGATCATCAACCTACAATGAAGCCATAACCTTTTATATGAATATCATAACAGCACTCAGTTTTATTTGAACAAAAAGGAAAGTAATAGGGAAAATTTGCCAAATTCAAACTATTGGATTCAGAGTTCATTGATCACACAGGATCTTCTCAGTTCGGAGCTAACATGTACAACATTGCCCATAGAAGATTGTACTAGTTCAGTGATCACACAAGTAAGTCGGAGCTAACATGTATTAGATTGCATACCTTGAAAATCGTAGGATCTCCTATCGATTCCTCCTCGATGGGAGGGGCCGTACTAGTGCCCGGTGAGATCGGCGGTGAGGGGGGGGCCTCTCGCACCGAGGTTGTCGCTCGGCGCAGGCAGCCCTCTCAACGGTGGCGGTGTAGATATTTGCGCGACGCAAGGGACGTCGGCGGCACGGTCAGTGGCCGAAGGGATGGGGGAAGGGGCGGTGCCACCAGGGGGCGGAACATCTCCACGGGGAGCTCTCTCCTCCTCCATGTAGACCGGGTGGGAAGGCAGGAAGACACGAGCTGCGCTCAGTTTTTTGGGGGAAAAGGAGGAGGCAACGAGAGCAAGAGGCTGCAAGGCCGCCTTCTCATCAAGCCCACCACCAAGACCTCCATAGACAGTGGACTCTCCCCTAAGGGCATGCTCTAGGCCGTGCTCGAGTTCCGCTACCTCGGCGCCTGCGAGGACGACTGCTGGATATGGCTGGCTGCAGAGATCATTGCCACCGCCAATGGCATCAACCGCAGGTGGTGCCTTACTTGCCTGTGGTATTACTCATTTGATTGATCCATCTCTCCCACTTCCTACTGGGATGCTTACTTGCTTACAGGGCGTAATAAAAGAACCATCAACTTAGCGTTCGTAGAGATGCAAGATTGTTACGTGCAAATGTTGGTATAAGGTAACCTTAGGTTTTGGAGAAACTTTAGAGCTAGTGCATTGATCTTGTAGACATCAAATAGCTGTACAGTACAAAATAAAAAATTTAAGGAAGCGGTGAAATTCTATAGGAAGCAGTTGTGCAAAACTTAGTACTATGTTTAGCAAATAAAATTAAGATTTATAAAATTCTATTTTTCTATAGTAACTATGCCATCACACAGTGCATTCCCACCTAGGTCAGATAATTTTTTTTCTTGTCTATACCTCTTTTCTTTACATGACCTTAGATTGCTCTTTCATGTGTGTCTGATTATTCTTTGTTTTTGTCAGTCACAACAAAAATCAAGGTCTTTTCTATCGGTCACAAGAAAGCTCATATATTTGTCAAGGTATGCATGTGCTAATTCACAACTGGCCACCTCTACCAATTTGTTCTTTTTTGTAATTGCTAATTCACATGAGCTGCGGAGCTTGTTTTACAGTATTAACCCGATTAAGGATTACTGGGCTTACATTGTTGGAATGATCTCAGGGGATTTGGCCCAACGGCCAAATCCCCCCTTGCTCGCACCCTGATCGGGGGCGCCCAGCCCATTTGGCTGGTGGGCCCCTGTCGCCAGCGCCATATAAAAGAGGTGGGGGCCGGGGCGGCACGCAGACTAAGGTTCACCATGCCGCCGCCAGACCCACCGACAAACCCTAGACCCGATCTAAGAGGGGGCGCTCCAGCGACGGGAAGACCACCGCCAGATCGTCGCTGCCAGGGAGGTCGCTGCCGCCCGGGACACGCCGCCGCCGAGGAGCCCCGCACCTCTTCTCCGACCGTCGCTGCCCGTGCGCAGACTTCACCGAGCGTCCCCGCGATGGCCAACTCCTCCTCCTCCGCGTCGGACGGTTAGTCCTCCCTCTCCCTCTCAGTGTATCACTCAAGAACCCGAACGCAATAGAAACCCCGCTAGATCTAACCTAGGAGGTCCTAAAGAAACTAACCTAACAATGGTATCAGAGCACCTAGACGTAGATTTAGATGGGGAAAAGAAAAGAAAGAAAAGGGGGAAGGACGAACCCTAACCCTAACCCTAACCCTAGAAAAGAAACGATTGGCTTACACGCCGCCGTCGCTGGTCGTCGTCGTCGCTGGCGTGCGGGAGACCGATCGGGCCGTGGGCTCGCCGGCGCTCCACGTACGGGCCACCGTCGACGCGCCGGACAGATCAGAGCGCAGCGCTCGGAGGGGCGCCGACACGGAGCCGCTCGGCGCGCGCTCCCTTTCGAGGGCGCGCGCACGCGGCGAGGCCCATGGCGGCGCCGGTCTTCTTCCCTTCTCCGCGGAGTGGGCGGTCGCCGCCGCCGCCGTCGCTTCGCTCGCTCGGGTGCGGAGAGAGAGAGGGGAGAGGCAGAATGTTTTAGGGTTACGGGGAATCCGCCGCGCGCCGGTTTTGATCGGGCGAAATCACCGCGCAGCCGTCGGATGCGATCGGGCGGCTGAGATTGCGCGGGCTGGATTTCATCCAGCGGCGAGTGAATTGGCGCCCGAGCCCAGGTTGGCGCGCCAGCGCTTCGGTCGCGAGACGAGCCGTCGGATGCGAATCCGACGGCTGAAAGGATTGCGCGGAGGCGCAAAAGGACGCGGCCGCGCGGAATTGAAGCCGTTGGATTCGCATCCAACGGTGAGATCATTGCCGCGCGCGAGGAGCAGCAGCGGCGCGCGCGGCGCGGGCGCGCGCGCGTAAGGCCGGTGGGGCGCGTGAGAAGGCCGCCGAGGCTGCGGCGAGCAGCCGCAGAGCCGCCGAGGCAGCGCGAGCGAGCCGCCGTGGGCGGGCGAGCAGTCGAAATGGCGAATGAGCGATAAACCTGTTTTTATATTTATTGTTTTTCGAAGTATTTTGATGAATTTCAATGAAATTTGATCCAAAATCTCTGTAAATTTTGCACCAACGTGTTAATTTTCCGGAGATTAAATGTATGCGATATAATGCTTCGAATATTGAATTATTTTAGAATAATTACAGTTTCATTGCAAAAGTTAATGTTGATTTATTTTCATTATTAAATTCGAACCAACGGAGAATTTAATTTTGGAAAAATAGAGATAAATCGAGATAATTATGATATTGTTATTTTCGACCAACGTTGATAATAACAGATATTATAATTTTTAATTGATGATTTTATGCATTATTTCTATTTCTGCCCAACGGTGATGTAGATTTAATGTATAGATAAAATTGATTTAATTGTATGTCGTATTTTTGACCAACGTTGGAAATAAGACATATAATTTTCCTGTTATATTCTCACTTTATTTGAAATATTTTTCAGGTGGATACAACTTGATGAGTTGTATCGGAGAGATCCCCACTCTTAAAGGAGATAATTATGGAGAGTGGAAGAAAAGATAGACTTAGCGTTTATCTTGGTGAGGTGGGGTGGGTCCTCACTACAAGACGTCCCACCGAGCCTATGGCACCGGTGAGGATCAAAATGAGGATGATACTGCTTGGCAGAAAAGACAAAGGGATCATGCTCCCTTACAGATGTCTTATGACCTTGAGCATAAGAAATGGACCACAGCCAACAAGAAATGTATGGTCGTGATAAAGAACACGATTGAGACCGCTATTGTGGGCTCAATCGCAGAGTGTTTCTTGTCACAGAGTATCTTGAGAGAATAAAGAGTCGGTTCATGGCTCTTCAAAGACTTATGCTACACAACTGATTAAACAACTTGTGACAGAGAGGTACTCTGGTGGTGGCAGTGGCATAAGAGAGCACATACTGAGGATGAGCAACTTGGCATCCAAGCTTAAACCAATGGATTTGGCTCTCAAGGATGAGTTCCTTATTTATTTGGTTTTTGCTTCCTTGCCTAAAGAGTTTGACACTTTTGTTGTCAACTACAATATGCAGCCCGAGAAATGGGACTTGGAAAAGTGCATAGCTATGTGTGTGCAAGAGGAGGAAAGAATTAAATCCTCACATGGTGGATCCATCAACTATGTAAAGGATAACAAGAAAAAGAACTTCAACAATACCTCCTTCTCAAAGAACAAGGGAAAAGCCTCTGTCCATCAGCCTTAACAGAATAAATTTGCTGTAGACAAAGATCAGTGTCTTCACTGCAAGAAGACGGGACACTACAAGAAGAACTGTCCTGATTACTTAAAGATGATAATGGCAAAGAAAGGTGAGAACATTATTACCTTTATAAATGAATGCTGTATGTGCAATATTCAAATCCACTTGGTGGATTGACTCAGAGCAACTGTTCATGTTGCTAATTCCTTCTGAGGATTCCGTTCGACGAGGACTACGCAAAGAAACGAAAGATGCATTAAAGTTGCAAATGGAGTCAAGCTGAAGTTGAAGCCGTTGGCGATCTTTCATTAGAGTTAGCTAATGGCTCCAATCTTTTACTTAGAGATGTCCTTTTTGTTCCTCTTTCAGAGGAATTTGATTAGTGTTTCAAATTTGGACAAAGATGGTTATGATTGTAATTTTGGAAATGGCAAGTGTGAAATAATATTTAATAAAGAATGTGTTGGTCTTGCCATCTTACGAATGAGCTTTATTTGTTATCATTATGTGATGATGTGAATGTCGTATGCGATAATGGGAGCGTCGCGTGCGAAAGTGATTGAATCCTCGTCTACGAATGTAAGCAGAAAGCGAAGAGAACTCTAGATGAGTCGTCGAAATTATGGCATCGTCGTTTAGGCCATATTTCGAGGAGAGAATAGAAAGACTAGTTAAGAATGATATTCTTTCTCCATTAGAGTTCTCAGACTTAGAACAATGCAGAGAATGCATTAAAGGAAAATATGTAAAGAAAATTAAAAAAGACGCTAAAAGAAGCACAGGAGTTCTACAAATTATTCACATAGATATTTGTGGTCCTTTTCCTGTGAAAAGTGTGGATGGATATGACTCGTTCATAACATTTACGGATGATTACTCCCGTTATGGATATATTTATCCAATCAAAGAAAAAAATAAAGCCTTGGATAAATTCAAGATATTTAAGGCTGAAGTTGAAAACCAACACGATTTAAAGATTAAGATAGTCCGATCTGATCGTGGGAGGGAGTACTACGGTCGACATACCCCATATGGACAAGTTCCTGGACCTTTTGCAAGGTTTTTACAGGAAAATGGAATAGTGGCCCAGTATTCTACACCGGGCGAACCTCAGCAAAATGGAGTAGCTGAAAGACGCAACCGTACCCTGATGGATATGGTGCGAAGCATGATGAGCTACTCCACACTGCCATTGAGTTTATGGATGGAGGTGTTGAAAACCGCCATTCATATTCTCAATAGAGTGCCTAATAAGTCGGTGCCCAAAACACCGTACGAGATGTGGACAGGAAGAGTTCCCTCACTAAACCACTTACGTGTGTGGGGCAGTCCTGCTGAGGCTAAAGTATTTAACCCAAACCTTGGGAAGCTTGATCCCAAAACAGTAAGTTGCTATTTCATTGGCTACCCTGAAAAGTCAAAAGATTTTCGTTTCTACTGTCCAGACAGATATACAAAGTTTGTAGAAATGAGACACGCTGTCTTCTTAGAGGAAGAAATGATGAGAGGAAGCATGGTAGCTCGAGAGATTGACCTTGAAGAGAAGCGGTGTATGCGCCACTCCGATGATTCAAGAGCCATTCTTCACACTACTGCTGTCATTTGCACCGACGGTGCAAGACAACTGTGGTGCCAAGCACTGTTATTGTTCCTCTGTGGCAACAATGAATGAGAATGAGGAACCTCTTCTTGAGATCCTATAGAACCCATTGCCACGAGATGAGGGGAGCAACAATGACCTCAAGCAGAAGATGTACCAAATGAGGAGGCCCGAGGAGGTCTCAAAGAGTAAGAAGATCGGCTATTTCGATGATTATCAGATTTATCATCTGAGAGGAATTTCAAATGGAGGATGATCCCACCTCATTTGAAGAAGCCATGAGAAGCAAAAATTTCTCAAAATGGCTTGAGGCCATGGAAGAGGAAATGAGGTCCATGAAGACTAATAAAGTCTGGGACTTGGAAATTATTCCTAAAGGAGCCATAACAGTAGGCTGTAAATGGGTCTACAAGACAAAGCTTGACTCCCAAGGGAATGTAGAAAGATACAAAGCGCGACTTGTGGCAAAAGGCTTTACGCAAAGAGAAGAGATTGATTACACTGAGACCTTTTCTCCAGTCTCATGTAAAGATTCCTTCAGAATCATAATTGCATTAGTAGCACATTATGATTTAGAGCTACATCAGATGGATGTAAAGACGACATTTCTTAATGGGGATTTGGAGGAAAATGTTTACATGGCACAACCGAAAGGTTTTGTCGTGGAAGGAAATGAAAGAATGGGATGCCGCCTAAAGAAATCGATTTATGGGTTAAAGCAAGCTTCAAGACAGTGGTACTTGAAGTTTGACAGTACAATAAGAAAATTTGGGTTTAAAGAGAATGTAGAGGACAACTGTGTTTATACAAAGTTTAAAGATGGGAAGTTTATCTTCCTAATCCTGTATGTGGATGATATCCTACTAGCTAGTAGTGATGTCAGTCTGCTACTGGAGACAAAGAAGTTTTTGTCCTCAAACTTTGATATGAAAGATCTTGGTGAAGCTTCGTTCGTTCTAGGGATCGAAATTCAGGGATAGAAACAAGGGGACATTGGGACTGTCACAAAAGGCATACATAGAGAAAGTCTTAAAGAAATTTGGTATGCATAAATGTAGTCCTTCACCTGCACCTATAGTCAAGGCGGCATGATATGGGGATTTTCAATGCCCCAGAACCGAGATGAGATCGATCAAATGAAAGCGGTTCCATATGCTTCACTGTCGGAAGCTTACAAGATGCTCAAGTGTACACACGCCCGACTTAGCATTTGTTACTGGGTTACTTGGCGATTCGAGCAATCTGGAATAGAACATTGAAATTGATAAAGAAAGTCTTGCGTTATTTGCAAGGAACAAAAGGCCTCATGATGACATACGAAGATCGATTTACTCCATATAGTGGGGTATCTGATTCGATTTTGCGGAGATGATAGAAAGTCTACATCCGGATATGTATTCACTCATTGGAGGAGCTATATCGTGGAAAAGCTCAAAGCAAACCGTCACTACATCGTCCAAAATGTATGCCGAGTTTGTAGCATGTTATGAGGCTACGGGCGGTGAAGCGGCTAAAGAAGTTCATACCGGTTTAAAAGTGGTTGACGACATCAATAGACCACTTAAGTTGTCTGCGATAATGAACCCGCGAGAACGTATGCCCACAACAATAAGTCAAGTGGTGCTGCCAAACACATTGACATAAAGTATTATGTTGTGAAAGATAAAGTTCGGGATCAAATTATAAGTCTAGAGCATATAAGTACCGCAAAGATGTTAGCGGATCCGCTTACTAAAGGCTTACCACCCAACGTGTTCAGAGAACATGTAGCCGGCATGGGTTTAAGAGAAAGCCTATGATTCCTGGACTAAAAGATGGCCCAAAAGATTAAAGTAACTATTTCAGAACAGAGAGGTGTATTGTAGCTGTTGAATCTATCGGCGATTGACCGTGACGATGAGACATGTTCTATGCACTAATCTGTGATGAAATGTGTAAAGTCAAAAGTAATTAAAGATAAAGTATAGATTGAGATCAAGGAGGAGAATGTTGGAATGATCTCAGGGGATTTGGCCCAACGGCCAAATCCCTGCTGCTCAGCATACGATCGGGCGCCCAGCCCATTTGGCTGGTGGGCCCCTGTCGCCAGCGCCATATAAAAGAGGTGGGGGCCGGGGCGGCACGCAGACTAAGGTTCACCGTGCCGCCGCCAGACCCACCGACAAACCCTAGACCCGATCTAAGAGGGGGCGCTCCAGCGACGGGAAGACCACCGCCAGATCGCCGCCGCCAGGGAGGTCGCCGCCGCCGAGGAGCCCCGCACCTCTTCTCCGACCGTCGCTGCCCGTGCGCAGACTTCACCGAGCGTCCCCGCGATGGCCAACTCCTCCTCCTCCGCGTCGGACGGTTAGTCCCCCCTCTCCCTCTCAGTGTATCACTCAAGAACCCGAACGCAATAGAAACCCCGCTAGATCTAACCTAGGAGGTCCTAAAGAAACTAACCTAACATACATTTGTGCTGTTCCTCTTTCATCACACAACGCATTCCCATTAAGGTCAGATTCGTTTTGCTTCTCTAATTTCTAGGCATCTAATAGACAATCCAAGATAATCATAGTTTGTATAGAAAGAAAAAACTCTGAAACTAAGTGTTATCAGCAACGTCCTAGGTCAATATGGTCTGGCTTTAGCTTTATTTTACTTTGTAAAGTTTGTACTTCATACAAAACATAAACGTAGTTCAAACAACATTCTTGAGTTCATGACCCTCAATATGGTAGTCATCCAATTAGAAATGTAAAGTAAAATTGCCAGTAAAGATGGGGTACCGGTTGATGGCTTTGCTTGACACAAACAGGGAGTAAATGTATAGCAGTAAAGGAGCCTCTGCCCAACCTCACTAGATGATTTTATCTTTTGCTAAACACATATGTGAATATGGATTAAAAAACTATTAATCATACTTTTGTGCTGCACAAGTGGAAATTGCCTTTTTGTTTTCAACTTAAGATCATGATCATGATGACTAGGCATCATTTTTGTTTTGATCCAGTACATCCAGGGTAAGATTTGCATCCTTCCTCCACCTCGATGGTGAATTATGCATATGTCTGTGAATTTGATTGGGCTTGAGAATCATGTACATGTGCTTCAGTTTCTTTGTTGTGCATCGTCCCATGTTTGTCTGCATTTTGTCAATTTACATTGTTCGTAAAAGATGCAGAGCTCTAAAATGGATTAATGGATGGGAGCGATGCGAGTTAAAGTAAGTTTCTAACTGATGGGATTATTGTGAGTTAAAGTAAGTTTCTAATCTATTGTTTTTGTTGGTCTCCTCTCCTTATTCTGTTCTTGAATGTGGAAAGGTGAAACTTCTGTTCAAATGCTTGCTCTTTTACATTTGATCTCCAAACCTGAGCAAACTCTTATAGACTTCTTGTCATATCTGCTTCCACTTGTCGTAAACTCTTATAGGTTCTGTGGGGAAGGAGGGGTGGTGGAGTGTGCTATGTAACGCCCCGTTTCCAGATGCGCGTACAGACACAGCATTCCGCAACTATTCACGCATGAACAGTTATGGAGTGTCGCGTAAGAGTATACCATTGCATGCTTACAACAAAATTCCAGCATATATTTAACATACGGATTAACATCCAATTTTTAACAGCGGGGCGTGCAAGCCCAAAGTATATTACATCACAAAAGACTTCCAGGAACTGCTTCGAGCGCGGCGAAGACCTAAAGCCACGGGTCCTCATCGACGAAGAAATCCTCAGGGACGTCCTCGACGGGGAGACCTTCACTAGCGTCTTGATCCTCTAAAGAGGGGATTAAGCAAGCCGTGAGCCAAACAACCGGCTTAGCAAGCCCCAAAGGGACTCTATCTTACTACATGCACGGAATAACAATGGAAGGGAGTATATTTGGTTTATTAGTCTTTGAGTGGATGCAGTTTTATTTGCAAACATTTTAATAAAACGGACCCAAAACTATTCCTCAAGATCTCAGGGGTTTTTCATGAAGAGTTAATTAACCAACCTAAACAAGTTAAACATTTACAAAACTACTTAAACTTCGCTGCTGGAATCACCCAAGTGACATAGCTCCAATAACCGGGAGCACGGCGTATTCGAATACCATTTATTTGACTCTGCAGAGTTTACTCAGCTTTACCCACATGATCCCTTAACTCTCGCTAAAGAGTTAAGAAAGCCAGGTCGTTTCACTTCTCAATTCTTTATATAGGCTCTACCCGGTAGAATCCACTCGGGTCTGGCACAAGAAAACAAGAAAACAAACGTCCGCTTCGAGTGAATTCTACCGTTGTTAGGCATCCGCAGTGTGGTCCACCTAACTACACTTCTTATCCTCCTCCTCCGCCACACTTGTAGAGTTTCAATCAAGTTGAGCAGCTACTAGACCAGTGTTGACAAGTCAACTCCTGTGGTTGAGCGATCACTATGACATTTGCTCAGCGTAAGGGTTTCAGTCCTTTTATTTTCACATGGTCCGCAACCTCGCCAGGTCCGCGACCTCAACCTAGGGTAAGAGGTGGGTGAAAGCCGTCTCGCGGCACCCCACAACACCCTTACCCTAACTTCAATCCTAGGGTAAAAGATGGGCGAAGACCGTCTCGTGGCTCTTCCCCAACCTTTACCCTACCTCGTGCACGCCGGCACTCTCCGCTCTAAGATACGGTGTCCCATACCACTCTACCTTAGAGTCGGGTTTTTCAAATTCTATTGGCCCGCAGCCACAACCTTATTAGTGTAAAGACTTTGCATGATAATAATAACCTACAGTTATCTAGATTAACAGGTAATTATTTCTAGGGTTTCAATGGCATGGTTACAAATTAAACATGGCATTTATCGGTGGTAGGTCTAACTATATTACATGTCATTCTAAACATTTTGTTTTACTTTAAACTAACATTTCACAACTAGCATAATGCAAATAGCATAATAACATAATTAAATAACATGGGTTGCAACATGATCAAAGGATTTGGGACTTGCCGTCAATCCGGATGATCTCAGCTAGCTCAAACGAAGAAACACCTGGATCTTGAGCCTGCTCTTGAACCTCCGGAATCTCCGACACTAGCGCAAAATACATAAAATAATTAAATCCAGCTTGAGACTAATCAAGCGAGGTAAAATAAACTAATTAAAAAAGAATAAAATGCATAAATCTCCAAATGGGAATTTTAGAAATTTATCTGGGATGAATCTGTGGAAGTGGAGGCCAAAAATGGGTCCAGGATATTATTTGGAGCAAAGTGGTGAAATTTGGAAATTTTTGGGATTTTCTGTGATTTTCTAGGATTTATTTGGATTTTCTGGGATTTTAGAAATTGATAAATCATCTGGAAAATCGGTGAACAGTAGAAGGCCGGCCTGAGGCTACAGTGCAGCCCGGTCGGTGAAACGGCCCGCGCGGCCGATGGCCACGCGCGGCGCGCGCGCAAAGCGAGCGAAGCGGCGGGCGCGCCCACTTGCGCGGCGCTCTCCGGTCGGGATGACCGACGCGGGAGAAGGAGGAGCGAGGCGCCAGTGGGGTCGGGCGACGCAGGCGGCGCGTGGCGCGGGGTTCGCCGGCCAGAGCCGGGTGGCGCGGCAGCGGAGAGGTCGCCCAAAACCGGGCGCGAGGTGGTGCGGCAGCGCAGCGCAGCGCACGCGCGGGAGAAGCGGGGGCGGCGGCACCGCGGAGAAAGGAGCGGGAGGGCGCCGGGCGCGGGAGAAGGCGGAAAGGGGCGGGGCGCCAACGGGAGGGGGAGGCGGCCGCGCCCGAAAGGGAAAGCGGGGAGACCGGGGACTTTCCAAAAAGGGAAAGTTCCCAAAATTCACTCAAAAACCCAGCAAAAATCACAAAATTTTTTGGTTTGAAATTTTTGGGGTTTTTCATGCTAGCGATGTGAACCCATGGCGGTGGCATGGTGGGCGAGAGCCAGGGCATGTTGCAGGGAGAGAGGGGAGGACAAGGGGTCTGGTGAGGCGCGGATGAGGCGAGGACACGGCACAACGCTGCGGCGACAGAGCACCGGGCAAGAACACGCACAGCACGACGAGCACGCATGCAAGCTGGAAGGGAGGAGATGTGCCAGGCTAGGCCAGCTAGAGGCCAAGTGGGCCGAAAGGGAGAAGAAAAAGGCTAGCTTGGCTTGAAATCAATTTCAAATTTTAGATTTTCAAATTTGGGTCTGAGTTTGAATTTGAATTTGAGCTTTGGTTTGAACTTTTATATTTTGATCTTAAGTTAAATTTTAAGAATGAAGTGTGATTCTGATTCTTGATTTGTATTTTGAATTCCATTTTTAAGTTTCAAATCATGAATTTTGTTTTTTTGCCAAAAAGAAAATTCAAAAAAGAGAGCAACTTGGCGATTTCATTAAAAAAATTGAATTCCCAAAAATGGGATGTTACAACTGGAACGAAAGCTCTCGGTGGATGACATGACAGGCAACGGTAAAGTGGACCGGGACTTGACTTAGGGAGGAGCTAAGGACCTGTGTGATGAAGGAAGCCGGATGTCATCATGTGCGAGGAGAAGCATGTGGTACAGCAAGTGACTTGGGTTGTTTGCAAACAAGGATGGTTTGGTGGGATACAGATGTGTGAGAGGCTTGACGATATGTCATTAGGGCTACATGAAAGATAGCGAAGCATAGGCGATGCTTCTAGGAAAGGAAGCAGGAACCTTCGTGGAAAGTGGTAGAGGGACATTTAGATAATTTTTCCAATATCGGGAAAGTGGTTGTGTGCAAAATCATGGCGTTGTTCTTAGTAGTTTAGATCTTGTATGTGCTGAAAATATGAAGTGGATCAACTGTTTATTCACTAATAGGTTAATGGATGTGTACGCTTTGAGAAACATATATGTATAAGTGTAAAACCTGATATAGTGTTGGGTTAATGAGTTAGCCCATTTAGGTTGATGAAACTCAACTAGAGATGTTGGTTAAGATTTTTCTTGTGATCCTCCATATACAAGGAGGGAGAAAGGTAGCTAAGTTAAGCTCTTGGAAAGTTTAGTCTAAACCTTTGAAAGGAGAGTTATGGTTTATAGAGAGAATCTTGTGGAAGATGTGAGAGGTTCTTATGGCTGAGCTTTTTGTCATCTTTAGACCTTGTGTGTGGCTAGAGAGTGACTGTAAACATTCATCTCCAAATATTAGTAGAGATCAAAATTTGTCTAAGTATTTTCTTGTGCTTAAGTGATGAAATCTTGATTTGGCTTGGTTTTTTGTGCTTTCCCTTACCCTCTTGATCTTTTTGTGTACCAAGAACGTGTAAGTGATGACGATGTCTCTTGAAGACCAGATCTTATCCATCTAAGTACTTGTTATTTGTAAATTCTTTGATAGCCCGGTTTTGGCTCAAGAAAGAGTGATTTTGGTGATTTTTTGTCTTGTGGGCATTTTAGCTTGAGTTCGTGCTGCAATCCAGCTTACCATGACACTTGGGAACCATCTAAGATCATCTAGATTATCAAAAGTTCTAAAAAAAAGCAGATCAGGATTTTTCTCTTTTGCTCGATTTTGGTGCAATCTTTCTTCAAATGGAAAAGGTCAAAACTTTAGCAATAACTTTCTTGATCATTGATTGAATTTGGTTTCTGACATCCTAGTAACGAGCTTACCAAATTTCAAGTGATTTGGAGATTTGGTTTAAAAGTTAACTTAATTTATGATTTTAGCTCGATTTTGATGCAACCAAGGTTCAAGAGACAATATATCTCAATTGTCTTATGTTTTTCAAGTTATTTGGTTGGAATATATTCTTAAGGACACGATGGTTTATGTTTTAAGTCTTTTAGAGTTGTGGGTCAAATGTTTGGTTATTTTTTGGTTTTAAAATAGTGCTAAAAATCTGTTCTGTTCTTAACTAGAGGTCTGACCGCTAACTAGCTAGAGGTCAGACCGCCATCTAACTAACGGTTATATCGCCTTTTGCTCATAGGTCAGACCGCCGGAGCATGTTAATGCACATTTTGCTTATTTTTTTCTTGAATCTTTTTCTATGAGTGATTGTATCTGATCTTCATAGCTACTCGTTGCCATTAGAGTGAAGAGTTTTATTTTCTCCTTTAAAAATATTTAAAAACTTTTAATCGTGTTACCTTCTATTTACGCCATTTAGTCGCCGTTCTCAGTCGTAGCAAAGTTATTCTCCTCAGTCAGACGCGTTTAGCTTCGGTGTTTTGGTTTTGGAGATCATCACACGAAGAAGAAACATTGGCTCCGTCAACTCGGAGTCAGAGCAAGACGTTGATCTCTTAAATCTTGTAAGTAATATTTCAAAAATTCTGCGTGCAGCTAAATTTTCTCCACATAATAGTCGGACAATTCACCAATTTGGTGCAGGTATGGGAGCACTGGACCAGGGGAAATGTCATTGAGTTGATCGACCCATCCCTGACCCTGAGCAACCACCTTCCCCCTGACCAGACGCTGATGTATCGCGTGAATCTCTACCCCTAAAATACACCAATTCAGTTCTTTCCTACGCCCACCCCAAATTGTGCCCCCAACAGTCATGAGTTTTCCTGCATCCACACCAATTCGTGTCCCCAGGAAAACCAACCAGTGAAATCAACGATCAAGGATCAATTCCCACATTTCTCTCTCCTTACCCACTCATATCCAATGATCCAAATCCACCGTTGCCTCACGCTCCCCGGTGCCCTCCCCTAGCCTCACGCCCTTACTATCACCACGGCCGCCTCCCGCTCCCGTTCCCCTGCCCCCTCCCCCACCCTCACGCCCTTACCCCTATCGCCACAGCCGCCTATGCGCCCTCTGTGCCTCTATCCCACCCGCCGCCGATGCTCCTCCCTCCTCCCCTCGCTGTCGCTCGCCGTCCGTCCTTCCCTCTATTCGCGTCGCCGCTCCTCCCTTCTCCCCTCAAATATGCGCCGCCACTCGCTGCCTCCTCCCCTCCGCCTTCTCCCCCGTCGCCTCCTCCGCCGCCCCCTCCCCCGTCGCCTCCTCCTCCCCCACCCCTCCTCCGCCTCCTCCCCTCCCTCCTCCTCCTCCGCCGCCGGCCTCCCCCACCGAACCCGTGCGCCTCCTCCCCTCTGATTTCTCCGCTGTCTCCTCCCCCGCTCCTCCGCCGTCGCCGCCTCCTCCTCCTCCTCCCCCACCCCTCCGCTCCGCCTCCTCCTCCCCCCACCCCTCCGCTCCGCCGCCGCCTCCTCCTCCTCCCCACCCCGCGCCGCCGCCTCCTCCTCCCCCCAACCCTCCGCTCCGCCGTCGCCTCCTCCTCCCCCCACCCCACGCCGCCGCCTCCTCCTCCTCCCCACCCCGCGCCGACGCCCGCGACCCCTCGCCCGAGCTGCAGCCCTACGACGACCTCGAGGACGACCTCGGCGACGACGGCGGAGGCGCCGACTGGAACCGCGACCGCTCCCCGCACCTCCGCTCCCCCCATCCTCCCCGATCTCCGCTCCCACCGCTCCCTCGCGCCTCCTCTCCCTCCCCTATTCCCCCCATGAGGGCAAGATGGCGCCCTCCCCGTCGTCGGCTTCCACCCTCCTCCACCTCCTTGCCCCCCCGGGCCCCAGCGAGGCGGGTGGCGGAACCACCCGCGGCAGGCGGTGCTCGTGAACCGTGCTCAGGCTCATGGAGATCAAGAGGAAGGACGTATGGGGCCTGCTGCTCATGCTCCTCTTCGGCCAGCTCGTCGCCTTCTCCATGGGTGTCGCCAGCTTCGCCTCCTCCTTCATTGCTAATCTTGGTACTCAATTTTCTATACTCATCTGTCTCATTGGGCTAATCAATACACACAAAATTATCTATTTTATAAAGCACTGGATGACTCTTTTATCTTCACAGATGCAAATATCATTTCATTCCCATGAATATATTTGTGCAGGAGTTGTTGCCTTTCTTGACGTCAGAATTGTAATATCCAATTAGAGGTCGTGAGATGTTCTGCTGCACAGCACCGGGAGCTTATTAAGGTCCTCCAGAAAAGAGGAATCTGTTTTGGGTGGAACAGCGACACATCTAACTTTTCAGTTTTTATTGGTAGATTTAGTTTTTTACAGTGTTCTTGATAAAATACTGTTTCCCTGCTTAAAACCTGCTAGGTTTGCCTTTACCGTAAGAATTTATTTTTCGGTTTGTTACAATCTCTGCCAAGTTAGCTATTTTCAAGTGGATCAATGAACTGGCCTGAATTGGCGCCTTCAAAGTGAACAGATATTTGTGGGAAGTAGTGTACAGTTATGAGCTTTAGATTATGTGAAGTTAAGAAAATAGGACAGTTTTCTGTCTTGGAGTTTCTGATAATCTGCATGCTTTGAAGTGTGGTAGCATTGTCGAGCGTAAGATATCATGAAGCTTTGATAGGAAAAAGTAGGCTTGTATTGCTACAATACTACGAATCGCTCATTCTGTAATATAGTTTTCTTTTCTTTTTTGACAATGCTAATCATTTCTGAGGTTGCCACCATTTGTGTAAAAATGATCAAGATGACCCGAATTGTTCAGAATATAATGCTAAGTCCACGGTTCTGTCAAATTCATGTTATGATTGGGTCCCTTGATTGGCCTCACATTTTTGGATGGAACAACTACACTTTGGCATTGGAATTATGAATTTTTCTATAGCTGTTTCTGATCCATCGATCATGTGCTTTCAAATTCTTTAGGACTAGGGGATTGTTCCCAATTTCAAATTCTCAATGGAAGATTGGAAGTAGATTAACAAGTTGTCTTTAAATTATGTTTTGGTAGCACTACAGTGCTTCTTATAGCTGAAAAAGCAGATACATCTACCCCAGCTGGGTTGAGCTATGTGCTCACAGGTAAACCAAATTATATATTCTGCTTCATATTACTAACTCAATAGCTTGATCAAATGTCTTATTTTATCTTCTTGAGGAGCGGAGTAGAGTGCACATTTGGTGCAAGAAAGAGTATCCAAGTGTATGCGATTTTGCTTTAAGATGTCTTGACATAATCTTAGTGCTTTATACCATTTGATCAACAAAATCAATTTTTACCCTTATATTTTTCCCTGTTTGCACTCATGCAAGACATTAGATTATTTTCCTATTTTCAGGCAATTTCAAATCCTAGGATTTATATCCTTTATGAGTTTGTCGTTCTCTAATTTAGCTGTTGCAAAGAAAAATCAGATTTGTCTTCCACTTAGTAGTAATTTTATTATATGGTAATGATCGCACCCCTATTAGATTCATATAACGAGTGTGTTAATTACATTTAAACAAAATATAACTTCTTATAGACGTTATGTAGATCCAAAGGGCTTTGCTGTGAATGAATGCATTATCGGGCTGGTTGTGATTAAATTAATTACTGTTGTATATGCGTATGTCCACTTTCGTGTTGTATATGCATGTCTTTTGAGATCCATGTTCGTCCTGGCTTTGGTGACTGCTGAGGTTCACATTCTACTAATGTCGATGTCTAATTATTTGTGATGCTGATGTGCCCTGTAAAAAATGCTAACAAAATGATGGCGGCCATGAAATAGTTGCCATTGCATGCCTCCATTTTCAGCCCGTGCTTGTTCAAACAATCGACAGTTGCTGTATAAACTTGGACAATTTAATAATACTGAAAATACATTCTGTGAAGTGCCAAATAAAAATACTCTAAATTCTTCCTGGGACCTGCCAAATAAAAATATCGGGAATTATAAGAACACCTGACTGTTTACAAATAGAAATCTGTGAAGTGCCTAATTCCCAGCCAGTTACCGGAAATTTGGCAGGCTCCAGAAAAGCTTTAAGTCTTATAAAACCTGGTCCGTACTTTCTATGAGTAATTCAGTTCTGCGTTCTCTTGTTGCTGCATGGTAATTCCTGTTCATTAGCCTTTGATTCTTCTTGAAGTGGTTATTTTTTGTTTATCTTTGATAACACAGTGTGATCATCTGACACATTTGCCTTCCTTTTTGGGTTTGTTCAAGTCACCTTGGATACTAATACATGGTTTTTATCACTTGATTGCAGAGGTTAGCAATCAAATGTTGGAGCTGTATGAGCAAAACCGTGCAGCACAGTCGCAACCAACACATGGAAATGAACCATCACATGGAAACCGCCAGCTCTTAAAGTCCTTGATAAAATGAGACGTCTACGGTGTTTGGTATTACCTGTGAGCAACCGTGCTAACCGCTGAATCTCACCGTGGGCAGATAAAGAGTGTTCTGGTCCAGCTGTATGCCCGCCCGGGGGACTGCGTTCTTGATCTGGCTTGCGGCAAGGTAAGTGGTGTATTGTGAGTATTAATTTGGAAGAGCAGTGATTTTTGTAGTACAAGGTTGTATTGGCCTATACTGATATGTTCCATAATGCAGGGAGGTGATTTAATAAAATGGGATAAGGCTAAGGTTGGCTATTATGTAGGGGTTGATTTAATAAAATGGGATTAACATTTTTTCTGATTATGGCTTCTGATTTGGGATAAAGGTTATGGCTTTTCTTCTATGTTTCGTTATGATTCTGAGATGATGAGCTTTGTAGGATGTTTGGGGGGCTCTATTCCCAGAGATTTTAGAATTTAGAGAAGCGATTTCGATTGTTAGGTTGTTCGATCTGGAAATTTCTACCTTTTATGAGCTTGGATGGTGATTCATATGATTACTTTTTAGTCCAAGGAGTTGAATCCACAGAGTTAGTCTAACGAGTTGAATCCGCAGAGAAGGGGCAAGTTTTCTCCGTTTTGCTTGGAGGTCTCTGCCTTTTGAATTGTTACTTGTAGATGGAATGTACCCTCTTGTTAGATGGTTGATGGTTGGTAGATTTGCGTGAGGACTTTTCGAGACTTGGTCCATATCTTAAAGTCTAAAGGATTATTATGGTGTTGACTGTTGAGTCATACATAAATCTTAAGCATATAGTAGCTCCTAGATTGTTTGGTCTTCCGGGTGACTGCTGTAGGTAGGGGTGCAAACGGATCGGATTCGGACGGATATTGCTTAAACCGTATCCTAACCCACATTTTTTTCTCGGATTCGGAGTCGGATACGGTAAGACCGGATACGAATACGAATTCGGAATATTCGGAGTTTCGAATACGGTATCGTCGGGACGGATATATAACGGATTCGGCTCGGAAACGGATAATATAGACGGATAATACAGATGATTACAGTTCCAAAAGCTACAGTTTTGTGCTAGGGAGAAGATACCACAGCTCATGGTATATCATACAAACTCCATACTAAACTTTTTGCTGTATTTTCTAGCATATCAGTGAACCGTATGATTGGCAAAGCTGAAGCAAGTATCATTCTAAAAGTACACTATATAAAACATGAATGAAAACAATTCGACAAACATATATAGAAGATGGTGTGATAGAAATAATAACAACCGAAGCTTATACTTTAGTAAATTCAAACGAAGCAAAACGCAGTTCAACTAATTATAGGAACAATAGGTACACAAAGGTTCAACAAAACGAAGAATAACAATAGTATATACAATCTGGCAGTTGGCAGCTATTCCTAAAATTTAAAAACAATATATATTCTACCATATACAATAGTGCAGACTAAGAAAGCATATGATGCATGAAGTTGCTGCCATTATTACTGTAATGCAGGCACCAACATAGCTCATCAATCTCCTGCAGAGATCAAAATGCTAACTTTCACCAACATGTTTCTTGAAGCAAGGACCAACGCCAATACTTTTAAACATGAACAAACAGTGAGCAATGAGCAGAAAAACACTTCACCTTTTCAGTGAGTGGCTTCTTTGGAGGTTTGTAGCTCTTCCTGGAAAGCTGAAACAGAAACACTATAACAGCAAGAAGCTCTTGCACAACCAAGTGCCCTGAAAATCACATCATCACCAGATGTCAAACACTATGACCAACACCATCACCATCACCATGAATGATCATCCCATTTTGATTTTAGAGTACTTGTATGTGCATGCAGAACCAAATGGGAGCCGTGATGCTAACTGTTCAGAAGGCTAACAAGTTTGCTGTGGCTTTCTACACCAAGTTGAGGTGAACATAAATTTTGCATCAACTGCTTGTTAATTAGAGTACACTAGAAATGACCATCGCCTGTTAACTGTCAAATGCAACAAATGGTCATGAGCTTGTTTTTATAGTATATTTTGGATCAAGGAATACTATTCAAGCATTCAACCAATTTGAATCAAACAATTATGAATAACCAACATATTGACAGCAACCAAATGTTTATTGGAAACATGGAGATACCTAAATGTAATGGGTGGGATGGAGAACCAAACAAGTGATGCTTCAAGTATTGAATCCCAAAACTATGCATATTAGATATGCTCAACATCACGAATTAGAATTTGAAGGATAGTTACCTGAGAACTAAATGCATCATTTCAGTTATGCTTAACAGAATCTTAATTATAATAAGTAAAAATGGGTGATTCTTATCATAAAGTTGTGAGCAGTGAGCACAGGATGGTAAACTGATAACAGCATAATGTGTTACCATACCCCAAAAAACTTTGGAAGGCACAGTTTAATTTAATTAATGAAAATGTAAGCAAATGCAAGTACAATTGCTCAATAACACCATCATACGTATAAAGGGAGCATTTCCTTGGGCTTACTTTGTAAAGCTCCTCATCAAATTGGGCCAACTAGGCACATTTTGCCATAGTTTCCTTTCTCATGAAAAAAGGAGTTTGCATTGCCTTGAAGCCTCGTTTTCTCAGGAAAGCTAGCCCAAAATTTATCAACGCCAGATTCAGGAGAACACCATCATCCTTCAAATAGTAACCCCTTCCACCAGCCACATCAGCACCTGCAAAAATTGAATAGTGGGCAAAGCATGAGAGGTACCCCTGAAACTGTTACGGGAAGAATTAAACACAAAAGGAACCATGGTTTTAGTATATTGAATAGAACCAGACAGCCTGATCTATCACAATGAAAAAAATACTTGTTAATTTTAATTGTAGAAATGTTCTCAATAAGCTTAAAGGACAGTGCATGCATGGGCATTAAGCTTTTAGAGGCAAAAAGGAACGGTAACTTCTATTCTGCTACTTTGTTAGATAATTCAGAGTTTCAAATCACAGTGGACAGAGGAATTCAGATATAAACTTACGAACGTACAACCTTGAGCTTCCCGATCTCCTTGCTGGTTTTGTTGAGCTCCTGCCGGATCTTGTCCAGCTCGAACTGCCCTGCAGCGAGAAGAACCCTGGGGTCAGGGACAGCGGATCTAGAAGGGGTCGGAGGGTTGGGTGTTCGGGAGAGGAGGAGGAGCTCTTACTCTGGCGCCACTCCCGTCGAGGGCGATGACCTCGTCGATGAGCTCGACAGGTTCGCCCCGGCTGCGCTGTGACTTGCGGATCAGCTCCGGGTCCCCGCCCTTCTCCACGCGGAAGAGGTTGATGTCAAGCATCTTCTCGCGCGGCGGCGGTGGGTAGGAAGTGCTTCTACGAGTACGAGGGTTTTGCTGCCGCAAACCCTGTGCTGAAGTATCCGTGTGAGACGAGGGGTGTGCTTAGGGTTAACTGATTGTCTGCTTTTTTGCGTTTCGGATATCCGACCAGATATTATCCGAGAATCCCGAAACCGAAGCAATCCGGTCGGATTTTTGCTGTCCCGAATCCGGTACCGAATCCGACAGTTAATATCCGAATCCGATATCCGAACCGCCCAAATTTTCTATTTTCTTCTCGGTTTCGGTACAAATCGAATTCGATACCGGATCGGTCGGGATTAACCCAACCCACTTGCACCCCTAGCTGTAGGGTTGTTTCTTTCAATCGATATGTCATGCTTTGTGCAAGAGTTTTTGTTGTTCTTGTTTTGCTTGGATTATACCATACAATTATTTGATTTGTTTCTTCATGAGAACATTGCTGTTATTCGAAATCTATGTTTTATGAAACTTAGATGACTCAGATTTCTCGTTCCAGTGTTTACAGCTAAGATTGTTGTGTACTCGTGTTGATGTTGAATTAGCTTTGGATTTAGATACTACGTCTATTATTTTGATGTGAGAAAGGAATATCTTGGATCTTGTATCGGCTATAATGAAACTTCTAGATATGGTTGCGAGAATGATGATGGGGTCCATAGCACCGTGGTTGTTCTTAAGAATCTGGATTTTTCTATTAAGTTATCTTGATTCACTTGTTCGGTGCACATGGTGGAAGTGGCCGACCATGACGAAGAGTGTTGTATGTGGTCGGGAAGGTATTTAAATCATGCGATAAACGGTCGTAGCTTCTGTTAACCGGTTGTATGGTCTCGCGAAGTGGTCGCAAGACCTGGGAATCGGTCGTAGGCTTTTGAGCATTGCGTGTTGGGTGGTTCCGACCGGTCACGTATTTATGTGACATTCATTTTGTGACAAAAATATTTGGTTATACAATATATGAGACGTGAATCTTAATGAAGCTGATTGTTCGTTTTATTTTTTACAAATTTTATCTTGTTTTGTATTTTACCGTAGCGTTAGCATGGGCACATTACTAGTGATGGTTAAGAGGTCTGTTATTTTCAGTTTATTTTAGTTATAGTTTATAATTTTTTAAATAAATAAATAAGATATTTTTTTGCTGCTATTTTAAAATAATTTATCAGAATTGCCTTTTAGAAGGAGTTTATCGGCTTAATTCATTCGTAGGAGCGTTCATTATTAGGGTTTATGAGGACTCTGCTGCGACAATGACTCTCTTGGAGCTGGGCAAGAATAGCGATCGGCGTCACACACTGTTGTAGTGCTGTGCGAGCAATGTTAGGTCATGTTCATTTGCCTTCTATTTCTAGCTTAAGATTAAAAAAAGCTAAAAGTCAATATGAGGCGTCACACACTGCTGTAGTGCTGTGCGAGCAATGTTTATGATCATGTTTATTTGTGTTTCTAGTTTCTATTTTAAAAATTTAAAAATTAATATAAACATCTAATTTCTCAAAACGGCTTCTTCACTCGTCTTGTTATCGTCTCGCTCTAGAGATAAGTAGTGTGCCGCAGGTGTATCACGCATCCTACTCCTCTTGTTTTCGTCACGCGTAAGTATTTCTGCCTTACTTTTGTTACCGTTCACTTTCTTTTTCTAAAAATCACTGGTTTCAACTATTACTATTCACTTTTAACTTAAGGCACAGTCAAAAATCATAGTAGAAGCTTAACACGAATGCCGATGGAAGCTCTCGGCCACCAACGGCGGTTGGAGGGCATTGAGCCACTGAAACATATATGGGGCTGTTTGGTTGTCTGCATGTGCTCATGCAGCTGCATGAGCGTGGCCAGGCTGAGGAGGGAAGCTCCTCAGCCACGTTTCTCCTCAGCCTGGCTCCAGTTGATTTTTTGCATCCACTCGTACAGGTTCTCTCCTCCATGTAGGCAACCAAACACTATCTCCCTGCATACGCTGGTGCGAGCCACCCTCATGCAGGCAACCAAACAGACCCATAACTCTTATCCGCTTCTCTCGCTGCCCACAATCAGTAACGGCGTTAGATCCACCGTGGAAGCTTCTTTGTTATTTTCCTTGAGACCATGGAAGCCTCTTTGCACAGGTGCACGTGAACCTGTGCGAATTGCCGAATTGGAAATGGTCAAGTCAACAATTTGGGAGGCTCCCAGATTCATCGTACATAGTGCAAAGATTACAAAAAAAAAGTTGCAATAGCAAAACTGAAAAAGGGATAGACTATTGCACAGGCGACTGAAATTTTTTTATATTTCAGTCACCTAAAGTTGCACTTTAAATCACTTGAAGTTGTACATATTTTTTTTGGAAGGGGGCTGCAATTTTAGTTGATTGAGAGTGCAATTTCAGGTCACCTGAAGTTGCACTCTGAATCACCTAAAGTTGCAGCTGTTTTTTTGGAGGGGGCTGCAATTTTAGTTCATTGAGAGTGCAATTTCAGGTGACTAAAATATAAAAAAATTTCAGTCGCTTGTACAATAGCAAAACTGAAAAAAAAAGGTCGAAACACTTAGCCGTGTTTTCGTGAATTTTGGACACTGTTGGACCCCTGTGCAATCGAAATTCCACTTTTGGCCCTCCGACGGAAAAATTCCAAAACAGGACCCCTCCCGACCGCGCGTTGCTCCAGCTGCGCCACGTGCCCCGGTCGTGTGGTCTGGTACCGCACGACCGCACTGTTCACCGGGTCGTGCGGTACCAGACCGCACGACCCGCCTGCCACCGCGCCAGCGCGCGACCTCCCGTCCCCGAGCGCGCGTATGCCCCGCTGACCGCGCGTTTTGGCGCCCGAGCGCGCGTCTGCCCCGCCGACCGCGCAATTCATTTCCCGACCGCGCGACTTCCGTCCCCCAGCGCGCGAATATTTGCCGACCGCGGGAATCGCTTTACCACGTCCCGTCCGTCCGCCGAAAGAAGGAAAAGCCCCCAGCGCGCACTGCTTTCTCCTGTCCGCTCGCACACATGTCTTTAGGGCAGGAACGGCCCCCTCTCCATGAGTGCTGAATGCACACTTAAAAACCCGGAACCACAGCGCAAGGGAGGGAGAAAAACTGTTGTCGAAGGCAGAACGCTCATTTGCAGCTGAAGTGAAGATAGAGCGAGGGAGAAAGCGAAGGGAAGAGAGGAGTGAAAACACGGAGATTTGAGTAGTTTTTGTTTGGAATCAGCGGATTTTACAAGTATAAAAGTTGCAGATCGTGTCGTGAGCTTCAAGAAGAGCTAAGTCTTGTGCCCGCGAAACTAAATTTTTATGTATGTGATTAGTCCATAATTAGTCGATTAGCACAAACCATCGTTTGGTAATGTTATTTTATGATTATGTGTGATACGCCATGTCAATATTTGGTAGGTTATGTATTTGTAGGTATTCTTTATGTGAACATATGTATTATAAGCCAATGTGTCATACAGTGTCTATGTGTAGGTAAAAATCCACATATGATGCATGCTTTATTGTAGTGTAGATAATGTCGTATTTTATGTTGAAGTTACGTATTGTAATGTAGTTAGTTTTTGCTAAGAAAAGTGAGGAGCGAAAGCCGGAAGAGTTGAGTTGTTTTCGTTTGGAATCAGCGGATTTGGCAAGTACAAAAGTTGTAGATCGTCTCGTGAGCATCAACAAGAGGTAAGTTTTGTGCCCATGCAACTATAATTTTATGTATGTCATTAGGCCTTAATTAACGAAACCATCTTGTGTTACTGTTATTTTATGTCAATCTTTTATACGCTATGTATGTATAGCAAATCTTGCATATGTTTAGCATGATGTATTGTAGTGTATATAGGGTTTCATTTTTTTTTGTGAACATACGTACTGTAAAGTAGTTTCAGTTAGGTGGAAAATATGAAGTTGTAGTGTGTAAACGTTGAGAAAACACATATTTATGTTAAAGCAATTGTAGGTGATAACAATAGTACTAAGATTAAAATAAATTAGAAATAAATTTGGTAGATTAGAATTAAAAAGTTAGAAAAGACTATATTAAGTAAAAGTTAGAAAAGATTGTAGTGTAAATAATGTGTATGTGTTGAAAAAGTAAATATTTATGTTGGAGCATTTGTAGGTGGTAAATTTGTAGTAGTTAGATTAGAGACAATTTGTATAATTAGTATGCTTAGTGAATGACCGTAGTATGAAGGTCATTTGATGGAAATAAAAATGATATGTATATTTAATTTGATGTATGGTACAATTTGAAAGTAAAATAGTTACAAATAAATCGTAGATTTAGAAATACAAAACATATACTAATCGAAAGTGTTAATTACATGATACGATTGTTACATGCTGTGTACTAAAATGGTTGATTATGCACTTATGTTAGGTACGCAATGGTTGGCATTGAACAATTGTTCGTGTTTTATGGGAGTGGTCTCGTACGTGATGGGCCGTATGGGGCGGACCTGTCAAATTGCGAGCGGACCGTGATCCGGGCACCCGGTCTGAGCTACGGAGGTGTGTCCGTTCGGCGTTCGATCGACAGACCGCAAGGAAGAAGTTACGGATCGAGGCAGTCTATGCCTCAATGGTGGATGATGGAAGGGAGAGCATATGACAACTTCTGAAGGTGACCAATGACGCGTCATGGGCGAACTACATGGAGGTCGTGTGCAACCCTGATGCTGCGATATATAGCAGGCCAATGGTGTATGTCGAGTTTGTGGAGAGGGCAGAATCATCAGCCATGGTTGGTTCAGATGCCGCTGGTGGAGATGCAGTGACTGGGTTCATCTCTGGCGGTCATGAAGACGCTTCTGCGGGAGAACATGTGGGCGAGGAAGTGGGTGATGAAGACGACAGGAGGCGTGCGGACAATTTCCAGCCCAACGAAGGTGTGGGCGAGAGGTGGTGGGCCGCCCGTATTGACTGTCATGAGTATCTTGGGGACCAGGTGGAAGAAGAGGGCAGCGAGGAGGATGAGGAGGTGGAAACAGGCAGTTCTGGAGAGGACGAGGATGGCGAAGGTGCAACTGGAGGGGTGGTAGGTCGTGTTGTGACGACGGACGGTGCGTATGTGTCATCCAGACTGGACGACATCGCAGCGGCAGCCCTAGTTCTGCCACAGGCGGAGGAGGGAGAATGGGGGTTCAACGAGGGCGCACTCTTTTTGGGGCAGTGCTTCCGTAATAAGAGTGATGTCCAGCAGGCTATTGCTAGACATGCCGTCAACATAAGCCGGACGTATCGGGTCCACAAGTCAAAGCTGGACACGTACGTTGTGAAGTGTGTCGACGGGTCATGTGGTGGCAAAGTCCGTGCACAACGGTACAAGAGCGTTGGAACTGAGTTCCGGATAACGATGCTGCAAGATCACAGTTGCGAGCTTGCGGGGCCAGTACATAGACACCGCAACATGACATCATCGTATGTTGTGGAGCTGGTCACGCACCTCGTCCAGGCGGATGTGTCAATTACCCCGAAGGTTCTAATGGCAGAAGTAGCGAACACGGCGGGCTACGAAGTGAGCTACAAGAAGGTATGGCGGGCGAAGCGAAAGGTGTTGCACGGTATGTATGGGACGTACGAGGAGGCGTACGACCTGGTCCCAAGAATGCTGCATCGAATTTCCCAATCAAACCCAGGCACGTACATAAACAGGCAGCAGAGGGTTCATCCTACGGAGGGCCCGAACTGTTTCATTCTTGACAAGGTGTTCTGGGCCTTCCATCAGGCGATACAAGGGTTCAGGTGGTGCCGTCCAGTGCTAACCATAGATGGGACGTTCCTATCCGGCAAGTACAAGGGTACAATGCCGCCGGACCAGATTTTACAATCCGAATCATCAGTGTTTAATCGCACTATTCCTCGGATCGATAGATAGTGCACACGATTACATTTCGAATATCAAAGTACATATCATGCGGAAACGTAAATATAATAGTAGACTTACTCATGGGCCGATTAGGCCGAAATCAATAAATTGCAGCAGAGGAAGAACGGAGCACACAGGTGGGACCTTCAGGACATGCCCACAGGCAGTCAACTGGAGGTTCACGACCTAGTTCTTGACATCTTCATCCTCTTCACCATCGTGATCCAAAAGTAGTATTGAAGCGTAGTGATCCGATTCCTGCTTCTGAATTTGTCGCAAAAGCGAGCGTGAGCACTCCGACCCCGTGCTCCGCGAGCCAACACACAGAATGCAATATTTAACATGTATGGCTAATCAAAGAAAGGTTGGGGCTCATTTTATTTTTGCGTAGAGTGCTTTTGAATACAATTACCTAAAAATTCCTAAAACCTAGCATTTGAACAAAAGCATAATGTTCAAGAATATGCAATAATAATAGCGATCCAGATTCCATCCACCGTTACATGGCATCTGCACCATATAGCAATTCCTTCAGCGTTATAGCCGCTTAACTTACCACTGGGACGACACCCAGGACAATTCCAAACTAGGGCAGTCCATCGCCCTACCAGTTCCCATTCCCGGTTTCCAATATTTTGTAAACAGAACTATATCTAGTTAAGTTCCCATGTCCACCCTTGACCGTGGGCACGGCTATTCGAATAGTTTTGACTCTGCAGAGCTTGTACACTTTCACCACAAGAGATAATCAACTCGTTGACCCACATGATACCTTAGACATGTGGTTGAGCAGACCATCACAGTGACTTTTCAAAGTATCTAGACCCTTTTGTCATCTCACCTTATGGGAAACTGCCCACTTGCGGTGGGTCCCATCTATGCGCGGGATGTTTCCCACAGCTACTAGCGTACGGGCTCCACTCCCCTCCGCGCTAGCACGACTGGGAAACTTCACCCTCCACTGGTGTCCCTTCAGGCCTCCCTTGCCATAGCGTCGTCCCTTCACACCCCCTACCAGTGAGACGAGTCTGGGATTTCGACAAATTTACTTAGCCAAGTCGTACTTTACGGACTTGTGGTTGTACTGTTTTACCTGGGAGGTCATGACAAGATTCGGTCCTTAGTCAGATCTCAGGCGGTCTATCACTAACCCAATTTTGTGCTTCCACTGCACCACACATACACACCTTCGAACCAATCCGCCCAGACATTTAAGCAAGTTGGGGATTTTGGGAGCATAAAATAATCATGTCGAATATACCAGTCATTATTCCCATGACTCCCCAAACCAGTTTCTCATGGTTAAAATGTTGATGATGTTTTGGGCATTTCAACGCCCCAGGTATACTTATGCAGTACTAGGCGTAGCATATCATTATGGACTTATTTTCGAAATGTTACCGCTATAATTTTACTAGGGCGACAAGATTCATACATTCAAATATTTCAATAGAGGGTGTAATATTATTCAAGGTAAACAGTGGCGTATAACTAGAATATCAAATTTAGCATGTATTTGCATAAAAATAACAGCATGCAATTTGTTAATTTAAAACAAAGTAATTTGCATGAAATGTAGGTTCAACATGATCAAAGTATTGACTCGCCTTGGTCACAGTGGTCGGGATCCGGATTCTCTGGTGCTTCTAGGGTTGCTGCCTCAATCTCCTCCTCTTGTGCCTCGTAAGCTATTTTAGCGTGCGCCAAAATTCGGATAAAAAGAAAAACAGCAAATCAAACTAAATAACACCAGAAATTCAGATGAACTCTAAAAATTATGTTTTCAGTTCTATTGGATAGATCTTGATTTTAGATGAATTTAGACATTTGTCCCACTCAATTGGGGTTAAAATGAATAAGTTATGCCCATTTGAATATTTCAGCTCAGTTAAATCTAAAAATTCATAAATTTCTGACAGTGGGTCCCATATGTCATATTTTCCATTTTATCTTTTTCTTTTATTTGTTTATTACGGTGTCTATGGCCAGCAGGGCCCACATGTCAGTGTGCTCGTGTCACTGACAAGTGGGAACCCTCTGTCGATGTACAGGTGTCTTTGGGCCAGCGGTGGTGGGGCCAGTGTCGCGACGAGAGCAGACCGCGCACCACCGACAGCGGGGCCCGGTATCGGCAGGAATTTTAAAAGAAATGCTCGACCGCAGGCGCGGAGCCGGGGCTCGAACGCGCGCCGCGGGAGCGGAAGGGAGAAGAGAATAGCGCTGAAAGCCACTCGGTTCGCCCGAGCGATGCTTACCCTATAAGGGTAATAAACCCCTTTGAAGTAGCTTTGAGCGGGAGCCGAGCAGAGGAATGTCAAGGACGGCGGTGGCCGGCGGCGAGGGCTGCCGGGAAGGTTCGGGACGTTCGTGAAATACAAAGCCGGGGTCGCGGTGATGCAGATGGTGGTGGCGGCGGAGGCTGAGGTGCGCCGGAGGTAGGCCGGCAGCGTGCGGTGGCGGCAGCTCGGGGAGGCGGTCGACGCCGGCGACGGAGAGAGGTCGGGGAGCTCGGTGGAGGGTGGGATCCTCTTCGCCTTGCTTCCGCGAAGCTCTGGGAGCTTGGATTTGCCCGGAGGCGGCCGGGATTGGCGGGGAGGGCGGCGCCGGAGTTCGGGAAGAAGGAGAGGGCCGACGGCGATTGGGGGGGCTCTCGGTGCAATTGCGGCCAGGGGAGGGGAGAGTGAAGCATGGCGACGCGATTGAGACTCCCAGGAGGGGCTTTTATAGCCAGGGGAGCACCGCGCGGTGAGGGCGGTATTCGGCCTCCGCTGTTCACGCGAGGCAGGGGCGACGAACCAAATCTTCCCCGAGATTTCTTAGGAGAGAGGTGGCGGGAGAGATGCGTTCCCCCTCCTGTAGCTGGTCCTTTTAAATTTTGCCCACAAGGTGAGAGAGAGCGGGGATTTGCTGCGGCAGAGGTGCGAGCGCGAGGGGAGCTGCGTCGCGTGCGCGTGGAGAAGAGAGGAGGAAGGAAGGCGCTGGCGCTTCGGGTCCACCGGCCAGAGGGTCATCGCGCGCGAGGGAGCGGGTCCACCGTCAGCGGGAGCGGGCGCGCGAGAGAGATGGGCTGAGCGGGCGTGGCGCTACTGGGCCGCAGGCGTCTGCCCGGGGCGGGGTGATGGCCGGCCCGGTTTTCCTTTTCCTCTTTCTTTTCTTATTTCTTGTATTTTTATTTTCTGCACTTTCATTTATATATATGCATATATACTTATATATATAATTCTAATTTTATTTGCTCTCTTAAAGTTCTGTAGAGACCACTTTCATGTTATGCATAGTTGTATGCCTATATATATACACATATATTTATATTTGCTACATTTTTATTTTGTTTACTCCTTTACTATTTATTCCATTATTTTTAGAGGTGAGATTTCATGGTTAAACCAAATATTCTCCCTTACCTTTATGGATCATCTTTTCAGATTCTTTATTTGATGCTCATGTTTCATTATTTTATGTGTTGATTTGTTCCCTCTTTTCATATTTGAAGTTCCTTCATATTTACAAAAAGTTCATAAACTCCAAATTCAAATGGAAAACAAATAAAATAATCCAAAAACTTCATAATTTAATATTTACATTTTTCAGGATGTTACAAATTCTCACCGCAGTTGCAGCCGATGCAAATGACCAGTTACTGCCAGTGGCATTTGCAATTGTGGAGAACGAGAATACAGATAGCTGGCTTTGGTTCCTTTGCAATTTGAAGCGTGTCGTAGTGCAAGAACGCCCTGAAGTGTGCCTTATCTCCGACCGCAATGCAGACTTGCTGTCTGCGTTGCGAACGTTGCAGAATGGGACGCAGCCCCCATTCCAGTGGACTGATGTGAAGAACCATTGGTGCATGAGGCATATTGCAGCGAACTTCCACAGAAGGTTCCGTAGCAAGGACCTAATGAAGATGTTCAAGAAGCTATGCATGCAGAAGCGGAAGTTCGACACCTTGTGGAGACAGCTCGATCAGGAGGCTACGAAGCATGTGCATACAGAAGCAGGGGCCGTGGAGGGGGGCTCCACAAGAGTCGGGGTATTCTCACAATGGGTTCAGTCCAATGCACCTGACTTGGAAATGTGGTCTTTGTTGCACGACACCGGTGGGGCAAGGTATGGGATCATGACAACCAACATGTCCGAGGTTTACAATGGTGTCTTGAAGGGCGTTAGATCCCTGCCGATCACGGCAATCGTGGCCGAGACTTGGAACCGTACCGTCGGGTACTTTGTGAATAGAGCCATGATGGCGCAGAAGCACCTTGAGGAAAACAAGCAATACTCTGATGTCATGCAGGCCTTCATGGACAGGAAGATGGAGAAGGCTCGATCCCACATTGCTCACCCCATTGATGGCTTAAGGAGGAAGTTTGAGGTCCGCCTAAGGTAGAAGTATGTCATGGGTCACATTAGAGGGGAGCGCAAGCAGGTATGCACGATTGGTGATGAAGCATCTTGCACCTGCAACAAGCCCCAGCTTCTGCACAAGCCATGCTCTCATGTGTACGCGGCCTGCGCTGTATGGAACCAGGCGTCGACACAGTACATCTCCAAGTACTACGACATGCAGCACTTGTATGCAACCTGGAGTGCAGAGTTCCATTCCTACGGGGTAGACATGCACTACAGGGAATTATGGCCGGGAGAGATAAAGTGGGTGCCCAACGATGCACTGAAGCATGTCGGTCGTGGAAGACGACAAAGTCGTCGCATCCGCAACGACATGGATGAGAGCCAGCAAGGGGATCGTGTTCGGCGCTCGAAGTGTAGGCTATGCAAGACGATTGACCACTCACTCAGTCAGTGCCCAAACAGGCCGGCATCAAGCAACGCTCCGTAGTACCAACCACAATCCATATGTAATGTATTATTCAGGAGGTGTACGCTGAATTGTTGGCTCGATGTAGCTATGTCTTGCACATTACCATGTTATGTATGTTTTCGCACATTCCATATGTTTCCTTGTCGTGTGGGTCATATTCGTGTGCACATTTTATGTATGTTTTGGTACATTCCGTACGTTTCCCTGTCATTACATTTGTTGTTAATTATGTTGTTATTTGTTGCACATTTTGTTATAATATACACTAACTTGTTATCCTTATTTGGCAGGACATGGCGTTCGAGCTGCTAGACCCCCGTTGGGACGAGCACCACTGATGCCATGTGTGGTTGTCTGGAGACGCACACGGGCCTCCTTGCTTCGTCCTTAGGGGCCCCCGAGAGAACTGGCGTCTCGACCAGCAGTACATCCCACTACTGCGGGACACCGGTCTGCTACCCATTGCCCGCATGTTGGATCTACCGCATGGGTTCCAGTATGATGCGCCACTGATGTCCGCTCTTGTTGATCGATGGAGGCCGGAGACCCACACCTTCCACTTCCGGTGGGGGGAGATGACGGTTACTCTGCAGGACGTCACGATGATTACAGGTCTACCCGTCCGTGGTCCTATTTCCCATTTCATCCTCCCACACCCAGAATCGGCAACCACCAGGAGCTTCCTGCGATTCCATGACCAGAAGATTTTTAAACATACCACCACGATTTGAATGAACCCGAAACAATCTGACTCACCGAGTGATGGGGGCACTTGTAGTAGTGTTGCTCAGGATTCGCGGCCGTCTGTGATGTCCTACATCTAACCACCGTGTTGCAATTTGGGCACATCACAGTGGGTGCTGATGAAGAGGTGCTCAGGTGACTCATTGCCTAGTCCGGGGGAGTATGTACAAAACAAAACTACACAGATTGAGAACAACTAATTCACAAGGTGAGTGATAACAAGGCAAGGAACTAGGTGAGGAATGGCTCCCTTTTATAGCCTGTGGGGGGCAGCCTCACGCACAAAGACCACAGAATAAGAATGCATCGGGCAATGACAGCACGAACAAGCACATACATTGGACGTACACAAAATATTGAAAGAGAACACAAGTCTGGACCCCACACCATGCTCAGTGCGGAGACAAAACATGCCAGCTTTGCGCAGTGACCTCAGAAAAAGGGGGAGCTTTGCTCAGTGACATGACAAAAGAGGGCAGCTTTGCTGGGTTACATGTCAAAACGGGGCAGCTTTGCCCAGTGACATGACAAAACGGGGCAGCTTTGCCCAGTGACTAGACAAAACGGGCCAGCTTTCCGCAGTGACATGACAAAAGAGGCCAGCTTTCCGCAGTGACATGACAAAAGAGGCCACCTTTGCCCAGTGGGATGACAAAACGGGGCATCTTTGCTCAGTATTGCATTTTTTGTGGCTTGTGATAACAACTCCACGAAGATAACGACCAATCCATCACATGCTTAACAACGTTGCACATTACATCGTTACGGAAAGAGGCCACAGAATATGAAGGTCACAGAAAATGAAGGCGTCACGCACTTAGAACACGAAACAACACATACATTGCACATACAGAATTTATGGAAAGTAGTACACCCAACAATTTAATTCAACACATACATGAACTAAAATACGACACAACCATAACCCTCGTTACCTACATGCCAAACGAGCCTCGTGGCACCCACATAGAGAATTGCTGAGGGGGCCGCCTCGGACGTGGCTGGCCGTCGTGGTAGTGGCATGCACATATGCAGCTCGGGTTCGCACAGCAACATGTGGGATCATAAGAGCTTCCTATATTCACGACCTCCTCGTTGCCCCTCTCGCGTTGCATCTGTTCGCGGAGGTCGTTGTTCTCCTCAGTGAGACTCTCCATTCGGTACTCCAAGTCCCATATTCGAGCCCATAATGTATCCACATAACGATCAACATACCGTTCATGAGGAGGGTCGATCCAATGGAGAAGTCGCATTTTGCCATCTGCAAAAAAAGGACGGTAAACTTCGCGGGTCCATAAGCAATACAAAAATGTAATATTACTAATTTGTACCCCGGAGCGTGAGCATCGAAAGAAACGTCGCCCGCCATCGTTCAAGGGAATCCAAGATCTGGACGACCGCGTACTCATTGTGTCTGCATTTCGGCCACGCTGGTTGAGCACGCCGACTTGGTATCAATCGGTACTGTGGACCGAACATATCCCTCCTTTCTAAGGGAATGTCGTCCTTCGGTGACCCAAATCCCACTGGCCCCTTGGCTTCCGACATGGTATGTTTCACTACGAAAGAGAGGGTACTTCTTTGTTCGATTTACAATGTCATGGGACCCCAACCGTGCTACTTATAGCAAAACGGGGCAGCTTAATGCAGTGACCACAAAAAAAAGATGACAGTTCTGCGTACATACTTCACAAAAGAGGCCAGCTTTGCACTGGGATGTGACATTAGAGGCCAGCTTTGCACAGAGACGTGAAAAAAAAGGCAGCTTTGCTCAGTGGGATGTCAATAGAGTGCAGCTTTGCTCAGTGAGATGTCAATAGAGTGCAGCTTTGCTCAGGGCTATGACAACACGGCCCAGCTTTGCTCAGTGACATGACAAAAGAGGTCAGCTTTTGCTCAGTAAGATGACAAAAGAGGACAGCTTTGCTCAGTGACATGACAAAAGAGGGCAGCTTTTGCTCAGTGAGATGACAAAAGAGGGCAGCTTTGCTCAGTGACATGACAAAAGAGGGCAGCTTTTGCTCAGTGAGATGACAAAAGAGGGCAGCTTTGCTCAGTGACATGACAAAATATGCCAGCTTTTCGCAGTGAGATGTCAATAGATGCCAGCTTTGCGCAGTGAAAAGCCTTCATAGGGACTGTTTCCTGCAAACGACTGAAAATGCTACGTTGTACCACATACATTGAATGATCCAAGCTATGAATTTATTATGAGACTACAGGCTCTGAAAAACCTTCATAGGGATATTTATTGCTACACTGGAATCCTGATTATGCTCAAAAGATTCCCATGTCGTCCTCTCCATGGACTATGTCCACTGCACCAGATAACCTGCCTACATAAAGGCCTCCCGGCTATGTCTTCCATACCACATCTCCTCCTCAAGGCATCACAATACTATTACACAACAATGTCTTCCTGGAGGTCCAACCCATTTGGAGTGCCGGAGTGGCATGAGCGCCCGAAGTGCCATTGCGGCTTTAGGACGATGTTGTGCGTATGGACGGAGCCAGTACAACGAGCCAACTACGGTCGCAGGTTCTTCAAGTGTCCAAACCTGGATGACGACTTCGTGGTAACGACGACAACTAAATCCTTTGTTTCTCTCATTTTTCAACTTGATCCATGACATCTACCACGCCACACATAGCCTTGCGGGTTCATCAAATGGGTGGATCGGGTGCCGCCGGCATGGCCACAGAACCGGCCAAAGGAGGTGGAAAACAAAGGACAACACTTTGTCAAGATGACTCAGGCTCGCGAGGTGGAATGACAGATGCGGCTTGAGCAAGAGCGTCGCGTGAGGGTGGACCAAATCCATCTGAAGGGCAAGGAGGATGAGCTGCAAAGGAGGCGGGAGCAGTTAAGTTTGCGTGAAGTAGCCATCAAGCGTCAGGAGGAAGAGCTTCAAGCTCGTGAGGCAGCTCTCAAGACCAAGAGTGACAAGAAGAAGGATGCAGCAGAGCCATCTTCAGGGCGCGAGAAAAAGGGGAAACAACCACGCTACACCCAGTAGACAAAATGTAATAGACCCAGCAAGTTATATTCCCTAAGGCATGCATGTTAGGACTAGTGGTGGAGTTCTGAACATTAGAAGTACAACATGCCACATGCCTGCCATGTCAAAATATCACTAACCTTCGAAATATCACTTACCACTTTATGTATCGACCATTCTACGGTCAATCGTTCCTTAAAAAATTTACCAAATTTTTTTATGCATCTACAACTTACAATGAACATAAACTTTTATTACAACTTTATCTGATTTTTACCCAGTTTATAACTACAAAATTACCAAAACTTAAAACAAACACGGAGATTGCAAACCCTAAAAACAGCCCAAACCCTAAAATTCACTTACTACTGTATGCATCGATATTTATACGCTCAATCCTTCGGCAAAAAAAATTTAGCATAATTTTTTTTGCATGTACAACTTGCAATGAATATAAACTTTTATTACGACTTCATCAGATTCGTTCCCAGATTACAACTACAAAATTACCAAACCTTGCAAAAAAACCACAGGAATTTCAAACCCTAACAGCAGCCCAAACCCTAACGATCCCCGTCTACAGTGTGAACGCGCGCTCGGGGGAGGACAGATCACTTACCACTTTATGTATCGACCGTTCTACGGTCAATCGTTCCTAAAAAAAAATTTACCCAAATTTTTTATGCATCTACAACTTACATTGAACATAAACTTCTATTGCAACTTTATCTGATTTTTACGCAGTTTATAACTACAAAATTGACAAAACATACAAACATCACGCGGATTGCAAACCCTTAAAACATACCAAACCCTAAAAATCACTTACCACTTTATATATCGATCGTTCTACGCACAATCGTTCCTAAAAAAATTACCATATTTTTTTATGCATCTACAACGAGCCAATCAACATAAACTTGTTTTACAATTTTATCAGATTTTTTTTCTGTTTCACAACTACAAAATTAACAAAACTTATAATCATTACAGTTCCTGCACTCATTCCCACGTGTTCAATATCACTTTCATTCATTTCGTCCAATTGTTCATATCACATTTGTACTCAAAAAAATTTTCATTAAATTGCTTCTAATAAAACAACATACCATAATCGAAATTTGTTATTGTCACTTCAACACATATATGAAAATCACAAATACACTAATTGTTACTTCACACAAATGTCGTTCGTACTCTACCAAATAATATTTTAAATTTTCAAAATTGCACAAAAAATTACACAACCATTACAGTGGACTCCACTTCAAATTCATATTTTTCCACTCATTTTATATATACACATGAATTTTTTTAAATAATTACTTTATATATGCATAAATATATATACACAGTAAATATATATTTTGGGTGGAGAATTTCGGATTAGACAGGAGAGGGAATCGCGGTCGGCTGCACAAGACGCGCGCTCGGGCGGGGCAGACGCGCGCTCGGGCGGGGCGGGACGGGAGTCGTGCGGCGAGGGAGGCAGACGCGCGCTCGGGCGGACGGTCGCGTGCTCGGGCGCATATGCGGGCGGTCGTGCGGTCCGTACCGCACGACCGGATGAACAAGGCGGTACTGCATCGCACGATCGCTCAGATACGCGCCGCGGTCGTGCGGTACCAGACCGCACGACCGGGGCGTGTGGCGTTCTCACATGATCGCGCGCTCAAAAGGGGTCCAGATTTGGAATTTTTTACGTCGGGGGGCCAAAAATGAAAATTCGGGTGTCCATGGGTCCAACAGTGTCCAAATTTCTGTTTTCGTCAGGCCTCTCTCTCAAAGGCCTGGGCTGCTGCGCATGGCCTGGTCTGGCCGAAAAAGCCCGACCTTAAAGCTCCAATTTGTAGATTCCTTTTTTTTCGAGAATAGAAAGGAGATGGCTGATCGCGAGTCTGCCTAGCCGTGTCAGCCCATGTTTGTAATTGCTGAACCGACTTTGGTTTCCCACCAGAGCATGTGGTCTTAGCCTTTTCTTCGTTTAGGCCGGCCCATTTGGAAACTTTCGGCTAGCTTGTAGGTCAGGTCCTCTCAATAAGAAAACTCAGCTTGGTTTCGTCTGGAGAGTGTGTTTACGTCAAAATTTAGCTTTGGTTTCGCCCGCCAGGTTCAGCACAACACATTTACAGCTTTACACACCACACCAGTATACATACATCGAAATCAAAACATTCTGACAACCATAATGCAAAATTAGAAAATTACAGATGCATAGGATATGATATATACATCAGGAGATTTGATTTTAATTTACTAGCTAAATACCCATACGTTGCTATGGATTTTTAAAATTTATCATACTACATGTTTTAAAACTCATGGGCGGTAAAAAATTTTAGAATATGCATACAAATATGTTCTAAAAGTTTTTAGATCCGCGAAGTAAGTCGGAAGCTGTCGATCACGCCTCATGGTCATAGTCGGAAGACATCGACCACACCTCATGGTTGTAGGTTGGGAGCTCTCGAGCACACCTCGTCATCGTAAGTCGGAATCCATCGACCATCGCGTGTGATCGTAGGTCGGGAATGATCGACCATCGCTGGTGGTCGTAAGTTGGCAGCAGTCGACGATCGATCATGGTTCTAAATCGGGAGCCTTCGACAATGGCTCATGGTCGTACATTAGAAGCTAACGACCATCGTTCATAGTCGTAAATCGGAAGCCATCGAGGATACCTCGTGGTCGTAAGTCGGAATACATTGACCAGTGCTTGTAGTCATAAGTCGGAAGACATCAACCACATCTCGTGGTCGTAAGTCGAAACACATCGACCAGTACTCACGGTCATAAATTAGAAGTCATCGATTACACTCGTGGTCGTATGTTAGAAGTTATCGACCATCGCGCGTGATCGTAGGTCGGGAGTGGTCGACCATCGCTGGTGGTTGTACGTTGGCAGGCCTCCGGTGCGCTTGTGCCATATCGCCTGACTGCCGGTGTCAGCCTGCTCAGCCCTGACTTCGACCACGGCCCCGACTTCGACCACTGCCCCCTTCAACGACTGTCCCCTCCGATCATGACCATTCGATGTCGACCACTTCCCCCCTTTAACCATAGTCCCCTTCGACCATGGCTTCGACTTCGACCACCTTGTGGGTCTTACCGTCGAGGGTGGGGAGTTCGATCTCGGGGGTGACCTGGGGGTAGGCAATGGGGATATCTAACTGGAGGGGGAACTCGTAGTGGTGGAGGTTGTGGACGAACCAGCAGGTGCCCTCCGGGTTGGCACTATGCCTACGACTATGACCGCTATGATCACGTCCACGGGCACTACGACTACGACCATGACCATGACTTCGATCACTGGCCCCTTCGACTTTGAGCACTACCCCCTTCGACTTCGATCACTGCCCCTTCGACCACTGTCCACTTCAACCACGGCCCTTCGATGTCAACCACGGTTTCGACTTCGACTATGGATCTGTGACTTTAGTCACGGCCCCCCTTCAACCACGGCTTCGATTTCGACCACAGCCCCTCGACTTTAGCCATGGCCCCTCGACCACGGCCCCTCGACCATGGCAGTGACTTCGACGACCAGCTTGAGAGACCAAAATTACCAGACAACGCAATAGGCTCCGAGCGAAGCGTAGGAGGAGGTAGAGAGGCTCACTGGGCAAGCGACCGCTGGGCAGCGGGGGCGGGGGAGAGCCACGTGGGCGGGCGTAGTAAGAGGAAGCCACCGCCATCGCCGAGTGCACTTCTCTCTGATCCACCAGCCGCTGTCGCCAAGTGCCATTCTCTCCGATCCACCAGCCGTTGTCACTGAGCGTCGTGCCACTAGTTGGAGGGGCGACGGGAAATGGAATTGGTGGCGGTGCCTTGGGGGAAGTTGGGGGACTGTGACCAGACGCTGCCACGCGAGAAGGAATTGGTGGCAGCGACGAGAAGGAGGAGAAGGTGCGGCATGAGGGTTCAGGGGAGAAGGAGGCGGCGGTTGCGGGAGGTGGAGGTGGGGAGGCGGCGGTGGGCAGATGGAGAGAGGAGGTGGCGGGCAAATGCATTAGGGAGGCGGCGACGAGGGGATGCGACGCTGTTGGAGGAAGTTGGGGGACTGCGACCAGACGCTATCATACATGGAAGGAATTGGTGGCGGCGTTGAGGAGGAGGAGACGCGGCAGAGAGTTCGAGGGAGAGAAGGAGGCGGCGGTTGCGGGGGGTGGAGTGTTTGCGGGAGGCGAAGGATGCTGGGGAAGAGAAGAGGAGGAGCGCGGCCCACGCGTCGGCCCGACTTTTTCTACGAGGAGCGGAAGAACTACCTATATGCGGATCTGTATGACTGATCTTTGATCGAACGGCTGAGAAGAGAGGAGGGAAAACGGACCGACGACCACCAACTCATATTTTTATAATAGTAAAGATAACACGACATTACGCGATCGATTGAGCAGTTGCTTCAGAGGCTCATCTCGGCTCGAGCTCCGTGAGCGACACCTCATTCACCAACACGGCTTTTGACTTGCTGTTGTCGCTGGTGAACTTTAACGCCCTTCGATACGCTTCCGAGTAACCCACAAGTTTATGAAGTTTTTAAAATTTGCCCAATTTTAATGTCACATTCTATGCTTTGAGGAAATGTTAAAACTTTGTTTAAAGTACATACGATCTTTGGATGAAATAGATTTCTTAGACTCTTACTAATGTGTGTGAAAAGTTTCACAGTATTTGGATATAGATTTTAAGGTTTGCACAAAAATTTGTTTTGTCCTAGGCTGATTTTTTGTTCTGAGAATTGAGGAGCATAAGACCGCTTCGAGGCCCTGTTACACCGGCCGCCAGTTAGACGGATGGTTTGGCCGATCAAAACAACCACCAATCATATCACACTGACGGTCAGACTTGTTAGATGCTACATTTATGAGTCTTTATGGTTTTAGGTTTTTGTTTGGATTTACCTCTGGAGTAAATGTAGGAAGATTTTTAAGAAGTCATCATTGACCTCTCTATTACTGTGGCCGGTCCTACTGTTTGTGAAAATTTAGCTTTGGTTTCGTCACCAAGTGCTGCACAACACATTAAACACCACACCAATATACATACGTCGAATCGAAACACTCTTACGACATAATGGAAAATTAGAAAAATACAGACACATAGGGTACGATATATTCATATACATACGTCGAATCGAAACATTCTTTATGGTTTTAGGTTTTTGTTTGGATTTACCTCTGGAGTAAATGTAGGAAGATTTATTTTTTATTCATAAACAACATTACGCGATCGATTGCGCAATCGCTTCAGAGGCTCATCTTGGCTCGAGCTCCGAGAGCGACACCTCATTCACAGACACGGCTTTCGACTTGCTGTTGTCGCTGGTGGACTGAAACGCCCTTCGATAAGCTTCCGAGTACACGCCCGAGTCGTCGTCCATCTCCTGGACGCAGAACGTTGGCCTCGACGGGGCCTGCAGAGACACCGTGTTGCTGCTGAGCATGACGTTCACCGCCGACATCGTCGGCCTGTCCGCGGGGCTGTCCTGAACGCACAGCAGCCCAATGTTCACCAGCTTCAGCATCTGGTCGTTGGGAGAACGGCCGCCCAAGGATGGATCCAGCAGCTCTTCGATTGTTCCCGTGGTCCAGTGCTCCCATACCTGCATGCACGCCCACATTGGTGTTGGTGTTAGCGTGTTATATTGAGAAGAAAGTTTTGCATTGGCTTTTTGAGGAGCACAAGAGGTACTATTACTTGTTAGGATGATCTCCACCCCGGTAGGCCCAACGGCCTACCGGGCCTTGAGCTCGCGCCCTGATCGGGGGCGCCCAACCCTAATGGTTGGTGGGCCCCTGTCACACTGCGCCATATATAAAGGTGGGGGCCGGCGGCTCTTTTTACGAGGTTGAACGGAGCCAGCACCACCCTACCGAAAACCCTAATCCGATCTAGCGAGGGGCGCAGCCCGTGTGACGGAAGCACCACCGCCACGCCGCCGGACGGCGCCGCCACGCACTTCACCAACGCCGACTCCGACTCCACCGACTCCATGGCGGACGCCTCGCACCGCGGCCAAGACCACGGATGGTTAGTACCCTCTCCCTCTCGGTATCTCTCAAGAACCCGAACTAGAGATGAACCCGCTAGATCTAACCTAGAGATCCTAAAGAAAACCTAGACATAACATTGGTATCAGAGCCCTAGGCGTAGATCGAGATGGGGAAAAAGAAAGAAAAGAGGAAGAAGAACCCTAACCCTAACCGAACCCTAACCCTAGAAAAGAATAGACCGGATCTTACGGGCCGCCGTCGTCGCCGCCGCGGAAAAAACCCCGCGCCGCCTTGCCGCACGCTGGAAGAAACCGCTTCGTCGCCACGAGCACGAGCTCCGGTCGGTACCGCCAAAGGACCGCTCGGCGGCGCGCCCACTCTCGGGGCGGGCGCGCCGGCGAGGGGACCCACGGCGGCGCCGCCGCTCTCTTCCTCTTGTCCGATGGCCCCCCGCGCCCCGTCGGCTTCTTCGCTGCTGCGGCGGCTGAGAGAGAGGAGAGGGAGAGAAATGAGAAGAACGGCTAGGGTTTCGGTCTCCGGCCGGCGCGGGGAGGTTTTTGCTCTCCCGATCCGCTCGCTCCTCCGTCGGATCAATTCGGACGGCTGGCGATGGTTGGACCGGCTTTGAGCCCAGGCGGGATCGGGAAATCCCGGCCCAGGCCCAGGTTGTGGCCGGGCGCGGGGGAGGCGCGGCGTCCGCGCGAGCGCGTGAGACGCGTGAAGAAGCGCGCGGCGGCGCGCGTGGCGTGCGCTTCGGCGTCGCGCGCGCGTGAGACGCGCGTGAAGGGCGCGCGGCGCGCGCGTGGCGCAGCGCCAGCGCCAGAGAGGACGGCCGAGCGGGCGGCAAGAGGTCGCGGCGCGCGCGCTGCGTGGCGCGGCGCCGTGGGCGCTTCGTCGCGTAGCGCCGCGCGCGCTTCGGCCGTCTGGGCGAAGCAGGCGCGCGTGGGCGCGCAATGCGCAGCCGGGCCAAATGGCGGTTTGCCTGATAAATTGAGAAAATTGATTTTATTCATTTTCGAAGCATTCTTTGATGAATTTTGTTAAGTTTGAGATCAAATTTCAGTGCAATCTTGATCCAAAACCAGAAATTTTTTTCAGCACGCGAGCTAAAGTTTATTATCTTCTCATTAAATTCGAACCAACGGAGAATTTAATTTTGAAGAGCAGAAATTTTATGTTTTCTCTAATTTTAATTGGAACCAACGGGAAAATTAAAATTAGAGGAATAGTTACATTTATTTACAGTTCATGTTTATAATTTTGCTATTTTCTGACCAAAGTTGATGATAGCAATATTATAAATTGATTTATTTATGAATGTATGCATTAATTCTATCTTCTGCCCAACGGTGATGTAGAATTAGTGTACAAGAATTTTGCATGTTTTAATTTTGACCAACGTTAAATCAAGGCATGCAATTATTATATTATTATGTTTCCTCATTTTTCTGATACTGTTTCAGGACTCAACCCAATGGCATACATCTCGCACATCCCGGCACTTGATGGGAACAATTATCGGGTCTGGCGAGAAAAATATGATTTGGCACTTGCGCTGTCCGAGAATGACTTAGCCCTCACCTCTCCGTGTCCTACTGAGCCAGAGGACCCGGTGAGGGCAGAAAATGAGACTGATGCTGATTTCACTGCCCGAAAGCGTGATCATGCAGAAGTCAGAATGAAATACGATCTTGAGAAAAAGAAATGGGACATTTCGAATCGCAAGTGCCTAATGGTGGCTAAGGCCACCATTGCGATCCAATAAGGATCTATCCTGCATCGTGACACCGCCACGAGTATCTACTGAAAGTGAAGAATCGGCCATTGGGTCTTCAAAGGCCACAGCAAGCACGCTGATTAAGAAACTAGTGAATGAGAGATACTCTAGTGGTGGAATAAGAGAACACATATTAAAGATGAGCACTACGGCAGCTAAGCTAAATTCCATGGATATGGGGCTCAAGGATGAGTTTCTAATTCATTTGATTTTTGCTTCTCTGCCAAAAGAATTTGACACTTTTGTTGTTAATTACAACATGCAGCCCGACAAATGGGATATAGAAAAGCTCATTGCAATGTGTGTGCAAGAAGAGGAGAGGCTTAAAACCTCACAGGGTGACTTTGCAAACCTTGTGAAGAACAACAAAAGAAAGAACTTTAATGCCAAACCACAAGGGAAACCTCAGTGGGATAGTAGCTCCTCTTCTAAGTCACAGGAAAGGTTCCCAGTTTCATAAGCCCAACCAATTTATGTGAGACAAAGACACCTGTAAATTTTGTAAGAAGAAGCGGGGCACTATCGAGAGGATTGCCCGAGTTCTGAAGCATCTGTTGAAGAATGGTAAGGATGTCATTACATTTATAGATGAATCCTTGTATTTAAGTTATGAAAAATCTACTTGGTGGATTGACTCAGTGCAACTGTTCATGTTGCCAATTCATTCAGGATTCCATACGAGGAGGACCCTACAAAGAGGAGAAAGAACAATTAAAGTTGCGAATGGAATCGAAGCCGAAGTCGAGGCCATTGGAGATCTCTCTTTAGAATGTCATGATGGTTTTGTACTTAGGCTTTCAGACGTTCTTTATGTACCCTCTTTGCGCAGAAACTTAATAAGTGTGTCGAAATTAGATGATGATGGTTATGATTGCCATTTTGGTGATGGCAAATGCAGACTTGTGTTTAATAATAATGTGTTGGTCTTGCCTTCCGACAAGACAAGCTTTATTTATTATCACTTTACGAGAATGTGAATCATGTAACCATTGAGAATGAGAATACCTCTTCGTCTATGAATGAAAGAAAAAGCGGAAGATAAATCATGATGCATCGTCGAAATTATGGCATTGTCGTTTAGGCCATATTTCGAGGGGAGAATAGAACGATTGATTAAGAAAACACTTCTTCCGCCATTAGAATTTTCAGATTTAGAACAATGTATTGATTGCATAAAAGGAAAATATGTTAAGAAAATAAAGAAAGACGCCAAACGAAGCGCAGAATTTTAGAAATAATTCACACGGATATCGTGGTCCATTTCTGTGATAAGTGTGGATGGTTATGATTCATTTATAACATTCACAGATGACTATTAGCGTTATGGCTACATTTATCCAATTAAAGAAAGATCGAAGCATTGGATAAATTTAAGATATTTAAGGTCAAGTAGAAAATCAGCACAATTTAAAAATTAAGATAGTAAGATCCGACCGTGGGGAGTACTACGGTCGGCACACCGTATGGCCAAGTTCTGGACCTTTGCAAGGTTCTTACAGAAAATGGCATAGTTGCCCAAGATACTCTACAGGCGAACCTCGCAGAATGGAGTGGTGAAAGACGCAACCGCACCTTAATGGATATGGTGAGAAGTATGATAAGTTACTCCACGCCACCGATAAGTTTATGGATGGAGGCGTTAAAACCGCCATTCATATTCTTAATCGAGTACCAAGCAAGTCGGTACCCAAAACACCGTATGAGTTGTGGACGGGAAGAGAACCCTCACTTAACTATTTACGTGTGTGGGGTTGTCCATTGAGGCTAAAGTTTTTAACCCAAACATAGGAAGCTAGATCCCAAGACAGTCATTGCCATTTTATTGGCTATCCGGAAAAATCGAAGGGTTATCGCTTCTATTGTCCCGACAGACATACGAAGTTTGTAGAAACAAGACATGTTGTCTTCTTGGAGGATGAGATGATCGGGGAGCAGAGTAGCGAGAAATTAACCTAGAGGAAAAGCGGTACATGTGCCCACTCCGATGGTTCAGAACCATTTTTCACGCTACCGTTGTTGCTACACCAACAAATGCGGACATCAGAGTGACAAAGACTGTTGTCGGTTCTCCGTGGGAACGATGAGTGAACATGAGGAACCCGTCCTTCAGATCCCATAGAACCCATTGTCACCCAAGAGGAAGAACAACAACGACCTCACACTGAACAAGCGCCAATCAAGCGAGGACTCGAAGGTCTCAAAGAGCCGTAAGATCAGCTATCCCTAATGATTACGAAGTCTATGGCGAGGAATTTGAAATGGAGGGTGATCCACCTCTTTTGAAGAAGCCATGAGAAGCGCTCATTCATCTAAGTGGCTTGAAGCTATGCAGGATGAAATGAAGTCAATGAGCACCAACGGTGTTTGGGACTTAGAAACTATTCCTAAAGGAGCCAAGACAAAGAGGCTGCAAATGGGTCTACAAAACAAAACATGACTCTAGAGGAATATAGAAAGATTTAAAGCGCGACTTGTGGCAAAGGGCTTTACGCAAAGAGAAGGCATAGACTACAATGAGACATTTTCTCCGGTCTCGTGTAAAGATTCTTTTAGAATAATAATGGCACTTGTAGCTCATTATGATTTAGAATTACATCGATGGATGTAAAGACGGCGCTCCTAAATGGGGATTTGGAGGAAAATGTTTACATGGCACAACCGAAAGGTTTTGTTGTGGAAGGAAAAGAACGTATGGGATGCCGCTGAAGAAATCCATTTACGGATTAAAACAAGCATCAAGGCAAGTGGTACTTGAAGTTTGATAGTACAATAAGAAGTTTTGGGTTTAAGGAGAATGTAGAGGACAATTGCGTGTATGCAAAGTTTAAGAATGGGAAATACATTTTCCTAATCCTGTATGTGGATGACATCTTACTTGCTAGTAGTGATGTTAGCCTATTACAAGAGACCAAGAAGTTCTTGTCCTCGAATTTTGATATGAAGGATCTTGGTGAAGCTTCGTCTGTTCGGGAATAGAGATTCACCGAGATAGAACTAAGGGGTTTTAGGTTTATCTCAAAAGGCATACTTAGAAAAGGTTCTAAAGAAATATAGTATGCAAAATTGTAAGCCTTCACCTGCTCCTATAGTCAAGGGCGCAGATATGGGGAATTTCAATGCCCCAGAACCAATATGAGATCGATCAAATGAAAGCGGTTCCATATGCTTCACTGTCGGAAGCTTACAAGATGCTCAAGTGTGTACGCATACGACTTAGCGTTTGTCACGGGTTACTTGGCGATTCCGAGCAATCACGGAATAGAACATTGAAATTAGTAAAGAAAGTCTTGCGTTATTTGCAAGGAACAAAAGGCCTCATGATGACATACGTAAGATCGATTCACTCCATATAGTGGGGTATCTGATTCGATTATGCGGAGATGATAGAAAGTCGACATCCGGATATGTATTCACTCTCGGGAGGAGCTATATCGTGGAAAGCTCAAAACAAACCGTCACTACATCATCCACAATGTATGCCGAGTTTGTAGCATGTTATGAGGCCACGGGCGGTGAATTGGCTAAAGAAATTCATACCGGGTTGAAAGTGGTAGATGACATACATGAGCCACTAAAGTTATCTGCGATAATGAACCAAAGAAGATGTTATGCTCACAACAATAAGTCAAGTGGTGCTGCCAAACACATTGACATAAAGTATTATGTTGTGAAATATAAAGTCCGGGATCATATAATCGGTCTTGAGCATATATGACAGAAAAGATGCTCATGGATCCGCTCACAAAAGGCTTACCACCCAATGTGTTCAGAGAACATTTAGCCGGCATGGGTTTACGGAAAGCCTATGATTCTGGACAATAAGGGCCCAGTTGAGAGTTCATTTCAAAGCAGAAGTACATTGTGGTCATTGAATCTAATGGCATAAGATCGTGACGATGAGGCACGCCTATGCACCGATCCGTGAAGGAATGAGAAAAACAATGAGTGATAAGTATAGAGTTCAGAATATAAGTTGAGATCAAGGGGAGAATGTTAGGATGATCTCCACCCGGTAGGCCCAACGGCCTACGGGCCTTGAGCTCGCATACGATCGGGGCGCCCAACCCTAATGGTTGGTGGGCCCTGTCACATCTGCGCCATATATAAAGGTGGGGGCAGCGGCTCTTTTACGAGGTTGAACGGAGCCGCACCACCCCACCGAAAACCCTAATCCGATCTAGCGAGGGGCGCAGCGGTGACGGAAGCACCACGCCACGCCGCCTGGACAGCGCCGCCACTGAGACTTCACCAACGCCGACTCCCGACTCCACCGACTCCATGGCGGACGCCCGCACCGCAGCCAAGACCACGGATGGTTAGTACCCCTCTCTCCCTCTCGGTATCTCTCAAGAACCCGAACTAGAGATGAACCCCGCTAGATCTAACCTAGGAGATCCTAAAGAAAACCTAGACATAACATTACTCACGAGGCTTAAGAGGTCAATGGATTGCTCCGAGTTAGCGAAGCTACTGTTCTTCCTTCCAGTGACAATCTCTAAGATCAGAACACCAAAACTGAACGCATCCGACTTGGCTGAATACTGCCCGCGCATTGCGTATTCCGGTGCCATGTATCCACTGTAATACGAAGAAAATCTTGTTGTATACATATCCTACTCTGATACGTATTATCGGGCCAAAGGAAATGCAGACCGTACTGTACTTACTATGTTCCAGCAATGTGACTAGTGACGTCTTGTGACTGATCCCATCCAAATAGTTTGGCTAAGCCAAAGTCTGAAATCTTAGGATTGTGATCCAAGTCTAGTAGCACATTGCTTGCTTTGAGGTCCCGATGAACTATCCTGAATTGAGAATCTTCGTGGAGGTATTGTAAGCCTCGAGCAACTCCATTCACAATCTTGAGTCTCTTCCCCCAATCCAGGTCTTTGCTTTTCTCGGAATCTGTCACTCAGACAAGAAACATCAGAGCCTGCAGTGAATGTGGTAATGTTACGTTTTCGGAAACAGTTAGTGAGAGAATTGTACCGAAAAGAACGGTGTCGAGGCTCTTGTTTGGCATGTATTCATACACAAGTAGTTTCTCATGTTCTTCCAAGCAGACACCAACGAGCCTCACAAGATTCTTGTGTTGAAGCTTAGCTACTAAAACCAGCTCAGTTTTCAGCTCCTCTATGCCTTGCCTGGAGCTCTGTGAGAGCCTCTTCACTGCTATTTCCTGACCTTCAGAAAGGACTCCCTGTGCAAGTGAAGATACTAATCAGCAAAGATACATACAACCAACAGTTACATGTACGGTGCGATTGGTACCTTATAAACCGCACCGAACCCTCCTTCGCCCAGCTTGTTGCTTTCAGAAAAGTTATCTGTTGCAGCCCGTAGCGTTGCTAGGTCAAGAAGGAGCGAATCGATGCTTTGAATGTCGTCTGGATTGGTTGAATCTGTTGGAAGACAAGAGGTACACAATGATAAGCTCATAACTGCAGGATTTGCTTTTCAGAAAATGTGATTGCATTATAGTCTGGAAACTGTTTAATTTTAGGAGAACTTGAGGGTCTGCCTATAGAGCATTCGACTGTTTTTAGGGTTAAAACCAGTCAAATATTAGCAACCGTTGGATTGAGAATCAAAGGCCCGGATTAACCTCCGCTCCTTTATATACCTCCCCCTCATAACACTAAATTCCTAACCCCACATCCCCGCCAGTCGCCACCAACTGCCCCCGTCTCCTCGCCTGATCCAGCGGCCCCCTCTCCTGTGCCGCCCCCGTCTCCCTACCGGCCACCGCATCCCCCCTTCGTCCGCTTTCTCCTTCCCCTACCTGCTTTCTCCATCTCTAGCCGGATCCAACGTTGAAGCCACCACCCCACCCTTCTTCCCCGTCTCCGGCGATTAATGCCTTTGGATCCGCCAGCACCGCCCTCCGCCACCTAATGGATTCCACGACATGTTGCCGCCGCCTACCCAGCCCACCACCCTCCTCCGGCCCGCAGTGGAGGCGGCGCCACCGCCGCCTCACTGCCCCGCCACCTCCACCTTCCACTGCCGGTCCGCCACCGCCCTGGCCTCTCTCTAAGCTCGGGGGGCTCGGGTGAACCCGAACCTTACAGATGAACCCGAGCCCTAATCCCACGAGGCGGCGGCGCGTGAAGACGACGACGCCGCCAGAAGAGGAAAATACATGCAGTGAAAACATCGCACAAATCTCCAGAAAGATCGAAAGGTCAGAAATTCGACTGATTTTACCCAAAAAAACATTGGAGTGTGATATAACACTTCCGATAAATTAAAGCAATCAATATAACGAAGTGAAACACCATTCCCTTGTTGGTAGGCCAATTGACGATTTCTCTTGATTCATTGACTGTGCTGATATAGGCTAATGATACTGAGGACTTACATGGTACTGAGGGCTTTCTTTCTGCTGGTCTTCTCCTCCAAAAACAAACGAATGTTACAATGAGAAGTAGTATTGCAGCAGCTATAGGCAGTGTAATGGCCAAGACCCGTCCTGTCCTATGTCCTGTTCTTCCTGCAAACAAATGATGTGAATTGCAGATGGGACACGTCTGTTACACGCGACGACTGCGGAACGACGAAGTAAACAAGATCAATCGCAGAGAGACACGAAATTTAACGTGGAAAACTCTCCCAATGCGAGAAGGAAAAAACCACGGGCGCCAGCCAGCAAATAATCTTCACTATATCGGGGTGAGGTTACAACACCGGGGATTACAACTCTAATGCGATATCCCAAACGGCGGCTTACAGGAGATATATATAACAGGGAAACCCTAATTCGACTCCGGCCCTAAGCCTCCGCTACGCTCCGTCCAGAAGCTGGCCTTATTGATGTGTAGAATTTGGATCACAAATCAACATACTCCACCTTGAGACAAATTCCTTCCTGTAGCATAAATCAATCCTCCACCCTGAACACAACAAAGAAAGAAATACTTTCGGCGCCACACAGCCTCTTGGGCTAAACTGTAATACCAACTAAGCTTGAGCAAAGCTCAAACTTAGCAACAGGAACTGGCTTTGTCAACATATCAGCAGGATTTTCATGAGTGCTAATCTTGCATACCTTTAGCTTACCCTTTGCAACAATATCTCTGACATAATTATATTTAATCTCAATGTGCTTTGTCTTCGCATGAAACATCTGATCTTTAGTGAGATAAATTGCGCTCTGGCTGTCACAAAACAGATTAATGCAAGAATCAACTCCAGCAAGTTCAGCAAACAAACCTTTCAGCCAAACTGACTCTTTACTTGCTTCACAAATAGCCATATATTCTGCTTCAGTGGTGGACAGCGCAACAACATCCTCGCAAATGTGCCTTCCAACTCACAAAGACAACCTCCAATGGTAAATACATAACCTGTGAGCGACCTACGCTTATCCAAATCACCAGCATAATCTGAATCAACATAGCCAACAAGTTCCTTTTCAGTCCTACCAAACTTCAAACAAGCATTTGATGTACCTCGCATGTACCTGAAAATCCACTGAACGGCCTTCCAATGCTCTTTACCAGGATTAGCCATATATCTACTGACCATACTCATAGCATAAGATAAATCCGGACGAGAGCAAACCATGGCATACATCAAAGACCCAACAAAGACTAGCATACGGAACTCGGACATGTACTCAATCTCCTCATCGGTGCTAGGACATTGTGAAGTCGACAATTTAAAGTGAGGTGCAATGGGAGTACTAATGAGCTTTGAATCATGCATGTTGAAATGATGAAGCACTTTCTCGAATATAATTTTGCTTGACTAAGAAACAATAAACCGAAGCACGGTCTCTAGTAATTTCCATACCTAGAATTTTCTTAGCAGCACCAAGATCCTTCATGTCAAATTCACTACTCAATCGAGCCTTCAATGCGTTGATTTCTTTCTTGCTCTTGGCAGAATCGACATATCATCAACATATAACAAACAAGTATATAGGTGATCCATCAACAAATTTAATGTAGACACAGCTATCATAATCGGATCTTTTAAAGTTATTTGATAACATAAATGAATCAAACCTCTTATACCATCAAGCAGGAGACTGTTTCAAACCATATAAAGACTTCTTCAATTTGCAAACATGATCCTCCTTACCAGGCACTATGAACCCTTCTGGCTGGTCCATGTATATCTCCTCATCAAGATCTCCATGCAAGAATGTTGTCTTCACATCTAGCTGCTCGAGCTCAAGATCACGCATAGCAACAATACTAAAGAATGTACGGATTGAGCTATGCTTCACAACTGGGGAGAACACATCATTGTAATCAACACCCGGAATCTGACTGAAACCTTTAGCTACTAACCTTGCCTTAAATCTTGGAGGCTCACTAGAGATAGACCTCCTTTCTCTTGAAGATCCATTTGCAACGCACGGTCTTCTTATTTTTAGGCAAGCGCACCACGCCCCATGTGCCATTTTTCTCCGTAGATCGCATCTCTTCTTGCATACCGAGATCCACTTCTCATGATCTCGTAAGTAATGGCTTCATGCGTGAGTCGGCTCATGATTGTTCTCCACCTGTTCAGCACAACTAAGAGCATAATGGATCAAATTACACTCTTCAATTAATCGGGATCGAGGACCACAACTCCTCTTTTCTCTGCGAAGTGCAATAGGCTAATCGTCTTGCTGCAAAACAGGAGATAAGTGCTGAACAGTATCAATAGTATCATCAATAAATTCATCTCCCGATCATCCACGTGCTCCACCTGCACGCTCATATTCTCGCTCATCATCATCGATCATGCGGTACAATATCTAAGGGTAAACTGTCATTAAACATCATCAGATTCATTAAAAACAACATACGCTCATGAAAGTCTTTCTTGTTTCAGGATTCCATAGCTTATATCCTTTTACTCCGAACCATAACCAAGAAGCATGACACTTAATAGCTCTAGGTTCCAATTTTCCATTATCAACATGAGCATAAGCGGTGCAACCAAAAACTCTCACCGTGAATAATCGCAGATGTACGGACCATACCTCAATGGGAGTTTTCTTGTTGAGTGGAATAGAAGGCGACTGTTGATCAAATAGCATGCGGTGTTGGCGGCCTCGCCAAAAACGCTTGCTCATCTTTGCGTTGGACAGCATGCAACGAGCCTTTGATATGATGGTTCTGTTCATGCGCTCACCACACCATTCTCTGCATGGAGTGTACGGGATGGTATGATGCCTCACAATGCCTTCCTTTCTGCAATAATAATTAAACTCATGCGAGCAAAATTCACCACCATTATCAGTACGAAGCAGCTTTACCTTCTTCTCAGTTTGCCTTTCTATCATTACTTTCCAATCTCTAAAAGCAGCAAATGTATCATCTTTACCTTTCAGAAAATAAGGCCACACTTTTCTAGAGTAATCATCAATGATAGTAAGCATATAATTTGCACCACCATACGAGGTCTTACGAGAAGGCCCCCACAAATCAGCATGTACATACTCAAGTATACCTTTGGAGCGATGTACCGAGGCATTGAACTTTACCCTCTTGTGCTTACCAAAAATGCAGTGCTCACAGAAATTCATCTTACTCTGAGTGCAGCCATCCAGCAGGTTCCTCTTCATCAATTCTGCCATACCAAGTTCACTCATGTGTCCAAGACGCTTATGCCAGAGGTTAGTTTTATTATTATCAGAGACAGTAGCAGCCGTAGCGGAACCACGCAATGTACTTCCTCTAAGCACATATAACTTGGCAGAATTCATATCACCAACCATGTAAACGAGAGAACCTCTTAATACCTTTAAAACTCCACCTGAAGCGGAGTACTTGTACCCATCATCATCGAGTGTGCTGAGGGAGATGAGACTTCTTGCCATCCTTGGTATATGTCGCACATTGTCCAGTGTGCGAACCATGCCATCATGTGTCCTGATCTGAACAGATCCAATGCCCACGATCTCACATGGGCTGTCATCTCCCATGCGAACGACATCTCCACTCTGCACAGACTTATAAGAACTAAACCATTCTCTGTTAATGCAGATATGAAACGAACATGCCGAATCGAGTAACCATTCATCATGACCAGCAACACAACCAGCCAAATACGACAAGGCAATCTCCAGAATCAATACTATCATTACCGGAGACAACAGAGGCATTACCTTGATTTATTTTTTCGTTGGTATGCGGCATTCCTCTTCTCCTTGTTCTTTAACTTATAGCAATCCTCGATGAAGTGGTTCGTTTTCTTGCGAGACTTGCGAACTTCTTATCCTTGGACTTTGAACGCCCTTTACCATGCCGGCTCTTGTCGCGATTGTTGTTATCATAGGACTTCGCTCGGATCGCCACGGACTCGCAACGCCGCCCTTAAAGGACGACGACTCACCCGCACCATACCTTTCATCTTCTCCTTACTCGAGCGCCTCATAAACCTCCGCTAGGTTAGTTCATCACGGCTTAACAATATGGTGTCACGGAAATTTGAATGTGAACTAGGCGGTGAGCATAGTAAATGAAGACCTAAATCCTCATCATCAAATTTTACCTCCATGGATAACAGATCGCCACGATCTCCTTAAAGACCGATATGTGGTTCAACACCGATCCTCCCTCCCGCAACTTGCGAGAACAACTTCATCTTCATGTGCATCTCATCGGTGAGATCTTTTGACATGCAGATCGATTCCGATTTCACCCAAAGTTCTGCGCAGTTAGTTTTCACCTGCAGCACTTCTTGCAAAATATCATTAGAAAGATGAAGTTGAATGAGCGAAAGAGCCTTACGATCTTTACGTTTCTCCTCAGAGTCCATTGATCCTTCTCCTTCTTCCGAAGCAATCTAGGGCCTCATCCAGATCTCGTGATTGGGCGAGTATCGCCTCATCTTCACTTGCCACAACGAGAATCTCGCCTTGTAGTCGAGTAGCGGTAGATCAAACTTCACCGACGCCATCGCGATGCCCGATCTGAAGAACCAAGGCTCTGATACCACTTGTTACACACGACGACTACGGAACGACGAAGTAAACAAGATCAATCGCAGAGAGACACGAGATTTAACGTGGAAAACCCTCCCAATGCGAGAAGGAAAAACCACGGCGCCACCGACAAATAATCTTCACTATATCGGGGTGAGGTTACAACGCCGGGGATTACAACTCTAATGCGATATCCCAAACGGCGGCTTACAGGAGATATATATAACAGGGAAACCCTAATTCGACTCCGGCCCTAAGCCTCCGCTACGCTCCGTCCAGAAGCTGGCCTTATTGATGTGTAGAATTTGGATCACAAATCAACAACGTCTTAATTAGAACTTCCACCAATTGTGAACATGGCACATTACTTTGCCTCCATGGAGTATGTACATATGCTGTATTGCAAATAAGTGTTCTTTTATGCTCTCTCCCAAAAAGAAAACCATTCAAGTTTTTTTTTTACAACAAAAATCATTCTAAGTTTCAAAGCAATTAGCGGCAAGCGACAATCATAACTGCAACACAAGTGATATCTGTTTCAGCAACTCACCTTCTCGTGTGGCCGGTGGCGTCGCGTTCACTGGCACCGGTGCAGGCGGCGGCCCGGGCGGTCCCGGGAGTTGCAGCAGCGGGCGGCCAGCGAAGAAGGAATACGTCTCAAACCGGAAGTTGCACCGCACGCCAAATACTCTACCGCCTGGCTTTCCGACGAAATACTTGGGCGTCATCCGCCCAATTATGTCCCTAAGGCAGCTCCGGCAGTCGGCCGCCGTCATGTCCGGCGTGCACTGCGCCAGCGAGTAAATCTTGGGGTATGTCTCGTCGAACCCCTCCTCCCCCGTGCCGAACCGCCTGACTGAGTCCGCCGCCGCGTAGTCGGCGGTGGCGTTGACAAGCCGGCCGGAGGCGGCGTCGAACGCCGCCGCCGCCTCCGCGCTGACGTTGTTGTAGTTCCAGGCGACGAACATCCCCCTGTTGTCGGTGGTGTTGCGCAGGAAGTCCCAGTCAGCGTAGCGGAGGATGCAGGGGTCGTCGAACATGGTGGCCCGTTTGTTTAACGCGCAGAGCTGCTGCGCGTTCTGGAAGGCGGTGGCGACGCATTTCGCGCAAGAGGAGGCGTTGGTGTCGCCGCGGCAGAGCGCGAGGGCATAGACGACGTCCGGTGCCGTGCCGGCGGCGCCCTTGGCGAAGAGGGCAGGGGAGGAGGAGGCGTTCTTGGGGAGGGTGCTGGCGAGGACACGTATGTTGGCTTGGTAGGTGCTGCCCTCCGTGTAGTTGCCGGCCGTGGCGTTGCACAGCTGCCACGGCAGTGGTTGCGCCGAGGCGAGCGGCGCGCGGAGGAAGGCGAGGAGGAGGACGGCCGCAGCAAGGCAGTACGAAAGAGTAAGATGGCGTCGCATGGCCATCGCAATCGCCATGGTGGTGATGGTGAGGAGGAGGACGAGGAGAGGTGTACTAGTAACTGAAGAGCGGTGAGGCAGAAGAGAGTTGACTGGTGGGAATTGTGGGTTAACTCGGACAGTGGCGTGTACAAACAGGCCCAGCATCCGCAGTGCACTGTTGTTGCCTTGGTGCGGCAACCGATAGCGCAACTGCGCAAGGGTACAGAGAAGTCATGATCAAGAAAGAAAGAGTAAAATCCATTACCGATCTTTGAATTTTTTATGCTGTGTTATCCCGGTTTATAAACTTTTAAAGTATATCATCCCGGTTTTTAAAGGGTGTTTGGTTGCCAGCCACAGTTTACCACGCCTAAAGTTAGGCAAATTTGACCAACTTTGGGAGCTGTTTGGTTGCAGCCACAGTTGTGGCAAGATTGCCTTCCAGCAAACTAGGTCACACACGTCAATGACTCAAAAAAGTGTGGCAAGATTCCCTTAGACTTGCTAAGGTGTGGCAAAGAATTTGAGCACCTCAACTTAGGCAAGTGTGGCAATTTTTGTTGGCAAAGTGTGGCTAGCAACCAAACAGTCTCTTAAACTTTCAAAGTGTGGCAATATCCTATGTAGTTATAGCAGTGAACTTTTTATGCTGTGTCATCTCGGTCCATAGACTTTCAAAAGAAATTGCCACACTTTGAAAGTTTAAGGACCGAGATAATATACTTTAAAAGTTTATGGACTAGGATGACACAGTATAAAAAATTTAAAGACCGGTAATGAACTTTACTCAGAAAGAAAATAATCAGGTTGCGTCGCGTCCGGAATTGGTCGAGGTCGAGTGAGGAGGTTTCCGCATTTTTATTTTTGTTCGGCGCAGAGATGTCTTGTCCGGAACCAGGTGGCGACCGAGGGCATACACAGTGCTATACTCTGAATGGTGACCTCGCTGCTTCAAATTGGAGTCAAGCCACGGTAGAACAGAGAAGGAGAAATGGTGATGACTTGTAGTGTGTCAGAGAGGAGGGGAAGAAATGGGTACCGCACCTGCCTGTACTCCACTTGTGTCGTCGTCGCCCCAGTCGTCCGTGTCCCCCGTGCCGTCCCAGTCTCTATCTCCGACCGCCGCGGCACCCGTCCCTTGCATCCCCGGCTGTCGCCCCTGTCCTCCGTGTCCCCGGCTACCACGCTCGTGGGAGGCGTGGATCGGGTTGAGTTCTCTTAAGTTAGATTTTAATGTTTTGTGCCTCTTCCACCATTTTTTTTATTCATAAGCACGTAATATTATAACTCATTTGGAACACGAAAAGATCGTAACAATTTATATGAAAGAAAGTATATTTTCACTAAATATAGAGTTTTATATGGAATTTCTATGGGATGTCTATTTCTAAGATGGCTTATTCTTTCTTTAAGTCACTTTTTAACAATGGAATCAAATCAGACTCAATACACACGTCTCCAAACTATCCAAGGACCAAGAAAAACGACTTAAAAGTTAAAAAAAGGACAACTTATGAACAGTAAATCCATATTTCTGTACGAAACCTACATTCAATATAGGGACCAAGCACATGTGGTGCGCAGCCCCCACCCTGTCTTGCATAGACCGTGTCCGGCCTAGCCTGATTTTTTTAGGTGGGATCGTTTTGACTTCAGTTTTTAGTTTTTGATTTATTTTTCACTATTTATAAATTTCATCTTTTTCTAAATTTTTATCTTTTTGTTGAGCTTTTTTGCCGGTTCTTTTTTCCGTATTTATTTCTATTATATGTAATAGGCTAACATATTTTTTATACTACAATCTTTTTTCAGCTAGCTACAGTACTTTTCAGCCATAAGCCATAAAAAAAACCCAAATAAGCTACAGCGTTTTTCAGCCATAAACCCAAAAAAAGCTCTGCAATTTAGGCTCCGGTCTAGTTTTTGGCCTGTGTGCCAAACCTGAGGCCCGAAAAAAGTCTATGTGGAATTAGTTAAATAATAAAAATAACATTTTATTCTAGCAAATAATTAGAATTTAATAGTTTGTTCAAAAAATAAAAATGTTTTTTTATCACAAACACAACGGGAATAGATACTTTACATTAGAGAACAAAATTGCAGAGAAGCTGCAGTGCTGTGAATTAGGGCATTCATTCTAAGGAAGATCAAAATTCAAGGCTTCGGCTATGTTTGTATTAACTTTTGATTTTTCTAAATAATAGCTAATACGAACTTCTGGTTTTTCAAAATGGTCTTTATTACTCTAGCTACCGTCTGCTTTAAGGATAAGATATGGGTCACAGGTGTATCATCTATCCACCCACTCTTCTCACTCCCATTATATGCATGTATATCTTTCTTATTTTTTAATCGTTTGCTCTTTTTTTCTTCTAAAAGATACTTCTTTTAATTATTACTTTTTATTTTCTGACAAAAATAAAAATGGCAATACATCGCCCCCTCAGATCGGCTACTACGGTACTTTCCATCGAGTAGGTCTGGTTCACAAATCTCACCAATCAATCTCTTTAATTCCCTGTCAATCAATATTACTTTATGTGGACGTTTTGATCGGCTTGTGTTACAACAGGTTCCTTTATTGATTTACTTGAACAGGTCCACGCGAGACAGTAATCTCTATGAACGTATGGTGTAATCTCTATGATATGCACTCACTTATATCTTACTGCACTATGGCTGCTCATTTGGTTCTTTTTTATTCATAATTTATTTTGCACTATAATTGCTGATGATTTTGTTAATATAATTAAAATTAAAAATTTTAAAAATTAAAAATAGAACAGTCCACCACAAACAATACAAATGAATAAAAAACCTAAAAATATAAAATATAAAATATAAAATTAAAAAATAGTAAATCAGAAGTCAAAAGTGTAAAGCGAAACGATGGGAGGCGAAATCGGAAGTGGCCGACTGCCCAACTCTACCCAGTAGTATCAGCCTATCAGGTAGCCGCCGTTCTTTAGAAAACACATACCTCGCAGTAAAAGGCAACCAATCTCCCCACCCCCAGTCCAACTCCTCCGGCCCCACCAGCTATTGTTACACTCGATCCTTTTCTCCTCCACCTTCCTCCTCGTCAGCATCGCCACCACCTTCCTCCTCGCCGTCCTTCATACGCCCCTCACCACCGCTCGAGACCAACCACCGCCGTGGCAATTATGCGGGCCCTATCCCCCCAGCGGCAACTACACGGAGAACAGCACCTACCAAGCAAACATCAATCGCCTCTCCGTCACCCTCCACAAGAACGCCTTCGCCTCCCCGGTGCTCTACTCCAGATACAGCGTCGGCGAGGTCCCAGACATCGTCTACGGCCTTGCGCTCTGCCGCGGCGACGCTAACACCTCCGCTTGCGAGAGATGCGTCGCGACCGCCTTCCGGGACGCGCAGCAGGTGTGCCCACTCTTCAAGGACGTGTTGATTTTCTATGACCTCTGCCATCCCTGCTTCTCCAACCGGAATTTCTTCGTCAATGACGACTATTTTGTCACTACGTACCCCCTCCAGCGCTCTCAGCTCGTGAGCACACCGGCGGCAGCGTTCGATGCCGCTATCGGCCTACTCGTCAATGCCACCGTGGAGTACACGGCGGAGAACTCGTCCAGGCCGTTCGGCACGGGAGAGGAGGGCTTAGATCGGAGCTACCCCAAGATTTATGCGCTGCCGGCTGTCGAAATGCAGGCCCGACAAGACTCTGTGTTGTAAATAGCGTGGTATAAGTATATATTTGTATTTAATTCAAGCAAAATTAATAAATACACAAATATGATATAAATGGCATAAAAATGACTTAATCAGCATATAAACATATGGACCAAGTCATTGAAATAGAAATATATGCCCAACGTAAATGCCATGTAAGAGTTCAAGATTAACATAACCACATGCAAACAATTGCATTGAAATACTAATCTTAACAAAAGCTTAACATATATGACCAAATTTAGCATGTTATCAACAAGTTGAATTTTATTAGTTGCTCTCAGAAGGCTAGTTACACAAGATTCAATCTTGGCCCTCTCCGCCATGTCAAATACAATTTTAATTATATGTCTTCTTATAAATTCGATCTTGAGCTTAAACTAGATTTTGCTATAAAGAAACTACCAGATCAATAATATAACTTGCTGAACATATCAATCTAACATTCACCGGACAGGAACCGAATTGCCTAGCAAACCTGATGACCAACTACAGTGACCGAACAGAAGATCACACAGCACAGAATCAAAGAACAACAAGTAATACACAAGGATATCAATGATCAAGTTATGAAAAATAGCAATTTAGCCTCTAGCTCAAGATCAAATCTATACACAAGATCATATATAATTTCAGTTTATGTCATTCCATCACGAGCAATCAGCCAACAAATCTTCTTTGCAATTTTCCAGTTAATGAAACTCATAGATATGTGAAGTAGATCACAAAATTGCAAAGAACCAACAGCCAGTATATTCACAACAGCGGTGATACGTGAAATCACCGTGAAGAAACCGAATGAGGCAACACGCAATGTTGTCCCAGAAAACCAAGCACCCCACTGCGTCGAGCAAGGAAATGATGGCGATCGGAAATACAATGCCACACTTTCACCTGGCTAGAACCGAGGTAGAAGCCGAGGGTCGGGTGGACGCCGCACAAGACCAATGAGAGCTCTGGGCGAGAACGCTCGTGAACACCAATGTGACGACCCGCATTATTACCGTGGGGTAATAACGCCAGTCAACGGATTATTATTCGTTTTAGCAGATAAAACATCGCTCTAACGAATAATAAGCCACTAGAGTGTTGCAGCAGAACAATAATTAGAGACAAAACACGATATTACAATAATATCGCAACGCAGGGCTACATTTTATTACAAAGCCTCAAAGGCTTGAATATCTCATACTCAACACAACCTTCGCACGGGATGCCCACCTTGCACCTATTGCAATCCGAGTCCACGGTCTTCCATCCAAGCAATTTCCACTTGACTTGCTATTCTCTCGAATCGACATGCTCCTAAGCAAGGGAAGATTTATAGCAAGGGTGAGTCTGTATACTCAAAGAAGCGTTATTAACAAAAATGCACAACATGCTTATCCTTTCCACATTTAGGAATCTCAATTCCTATTCCCAATTTCTTACTTATTTTTATACTCTTTTCCTTTCTCAATTTCCTTCCCATGACATAGAAAATAAAGTTTGTTGGTTTTGAAAGAAGTCCGATTTATTAATTTAGAAAACTACTGAACATACGCATGAACAGCAAAAACCCCCATAAGTTTCTGTAATTCTCCTTTCCCGGAGACAGGCATGAATTCATGATTTTGATAGCATTGCGCAAGCTTGTATCACTTTACCCATCATCACTCTGCTCGTGTTGGCTCTTGGGATTATCCGCAATTCCTTTGAAGCGGCGCCCAGAACAGAGTACAGTACAATTATCTCTAGTTCGGTAATTATATCTCCACCCGGTTATACACATCAAGCACTTTGTATCACATGCACTCCATCGAAAATGACATAACCGTTGGCTGGTAGGGTATTCAACCTTTTCCCAGCCCCCTGACTCGCGTATATAACGCCCATGCGTAACCCGCCTGTGGGTTCTTACGCTCCGGTCTTCCACCGGTTCCTTTGGGTCTATGCCCTAAATAAAATCACTCCTGTGGAGAACATAACACCTCACTAGAGTACCGACTGCCCGTGAAGACGGAACGATGGTTGATACGGTTGGTACGGTCTGTTCATACAAATGAAGTTTGTAGTCCCTTATATTCTATTCTTATGCAGAGGTCCCTCACCTGCCCCTTTTTCACCTGCCCTGGCAACCTCTGCCCACCCTTACTTAACCTAGATGGCCAACTGCTCCATCAGTTGCCAGCTATCTCTTTTCACTTATAGCCATTTCTCGATTTAAATCTTCTTTTATTTATTTCATGCAGGGTGATATTAGATTAATACAAAAATACTTGTTTTGAGCAATATACGCTAAAGATTTGATCAAAGGAATGCTTGCCTGAACTTTAACCATAAACTCGGATTCAAGTAGGATCAAGTGAAGTCACTCCCGTAGCTGGGATTGTCGCCTGCAATTAAATGTGTTGACTACGATTTAATTTACGAAAACATATTAAAATATAACCTGTTGATGTGCTTGTGCTCCTAAGGTCAAACTTCGCTTACTTTAATCTGATTGTAGTAATCCTAATTCACGTGTATTCTATATTCGTTACTTGACGTTAAGTTCTTAGCATGGAGTTGGGTTATTTACTTAAAAGTTACACTCAGACATTTATTTATTTCCAACTATCTACAATTGCGATACGATGATACATATATACACGCACGTTTACGGGCTAACATTAATTCTAATCGATCTCGTGTATGCGATTATACCAGTTTAATTTCTCCTAGGTGTGTATGTATCTATTCCCTTCTCTAATTCATTTTAAGTCTTAGGGTTATTTAAGTAACTTCTCCCTTCTTGGTACCGGTCTTTTCTCGTAACTAGTACGCGTGCTTAATTATCTACACCACTGAAATCAACTCCTAAGTAATTATTAATTGAATTATACTAAAGCGTCTTCGTATAATCTCTAGGTTTTATTTTTATATTAAATTTGCTCCTAAACATTACCTAATTTATAGCCAAAAATATTTACTAGGAAGGTTCTGCGATTTAATACCACTAACCCTAGTTGCAACAACAATGTACTAATTTAAATCAATAGGCTATATACCCTAGTCTATTGATGGCGATTCTTTTATTCGAATCAGTATAATTACAGAGTAGTGGTATTCTACTATCGGGAAGAACCTAATCAGATTATCTGGGTATTTCAATCTGCAACTAAATAGTTTTAGATTACAGTCCTTTAATTTAATCCTTGCGTGTACAGGTTTAAGTGGCGTGTATACCTTACATCGTCGGACCACAATTAGCTTATTATAATATTCTGAAGTAATCAGGATGGACTTCTATAATTTACTATTGTTGCCCAGATTGCCTAGGTAATGAAATATATCGCTGAGCGGTTTAAATAACAATACACGGGTTCGAGTACATACTTGGATCTATTTAAATAAATTGACACTTTTGGTTTATTGATCATATCCTGAGTATTTATTAATAGAATTCCACACGTTTATACTACCAACAGGTTTAATTAAATATTTATTTAGCAAATTTATTAGTTTGAACGACAATATATCAATTCTATCGATCTTGGTCAGATTTTAATATGTCGCCAATTCTTAATTAATCATCACTACTGATTAGTGATATTTTATACTTGTACATGATTAGTATAATGCTAGCAAGTAGTTTAATATGTAATCTATCACTTAAATGAAATATTTACGAAGACAAATTTTTATTATACGCGCGCTTCTCCTCTCTCTTCTTCTCTCTCTCTCCTTCTTTTTTCCTTCCCTTTTCTTTTCTTCTTCTTTCTCTTTCCTTCTTTTCTTCTCACCCGCTGCCATTCCTCATTTCCTCCGCCGCCTCCACCTTTTCTTCCTCCCCGCTTCTCGCTCTCTGCGCTCTCTCCTTCCGCTTCTCCTTGCCCCGCGCCGCTCAGCCTCCCGCGCGCAACGCGCGCCTCCTCGCGCCGCGCCGCCCGATGTGCCTCGCCTCACGCCGCCGCCCGCGCGCGCTTCTCCTCACGCGCGCCGCCGCGCGCCTCGAGGTTCGCTGCGCCGCGCGCTCGGCGCCGGCTAACGGCGCGCCGTCCTCTCGCCGCCCCTCTCGCATGATCGCCGCTGCCCGATCCGGATCCGCATCTCGGCTCTAATCGACCCGATTTGATTTCGATTTGTTTTCTATTTGCTTTGATTTTAATGGTTTTTGCTCATGTGGTGGCAGGCAGGGAGGTGTGTTCTCCCGGTGTGGTCTCGGCCGGCTAAGGTCGCCCGCACGCCGGGGGAGTGTGCGGCGGCGGTTTGGTGGGGCTACACCGCGGTAGCACATAGCCGCCTCCATCCCCAGTAAGCCCTCGCTCTTCTACGCTCCTCTACTTCCCTCTTCTACCTCCAGTGACTACTCTATGTGCTGGTTCATGGTGGATAGTGATGCTATTCGGTTGTTACTGGTGGTTTGTTATGTGTGGTAAGTTAGGTTTGGTATTGAAATGAATGTCCAGTTCATGTGTGTGGGGTTACCTTTGCCGGTGGAGGGTTGGGTTGCCGTGGAAATGATTTGGGGCTGCTGGTGGTAGTCGTTCACTCGGTGGTTGTGGCGTTCACCGTGATGGCCTCCTCCTCCCTGCGGGTTGTCGGGCTTGTGGTTCCTCTCTCTGCCGTCGCCGTCGCCTGGCTCCGGATTGGCTCGCCTGGGCCGTCTCCTTGCTGCCGACTCTTCTCGGTGGATGGCCTCTCTGTGGCTTTGGAATGGTTGGGGGATTTGGGAAAAATGAATGTGTGCTGCCGTGCCTTCTCGCTACTCACTTCTCTCTGGTTGGTTGTGCCTTGGTGCGGCCGTGAGATATTTCTGGACTGGCTGTGCTCTCTCGGGAGAGCTGATCTGGCCGGGTGCTATCTCAGTGAAAACAGTGATGCTTGGTCATTACTGTGGCATGTGCTTCCTTGCTGCGGTTTGGGCTTGGAAAAATGGAATTATGGGCTTTTTACTTTGCATTGGTTTGTCCCTAAATCAACTCAGGTTTGTATATATACATACCGTATGATGAGCCTACAATTGTGAGAGGTGCCGATTGTCCCTGGAACAGTCAGGTATCTCCATGAAAGAGGTGCCGACCGGGTCGGGACAATCAGGTATCTCCGTGAACGGATTACCCTGCCCGAAACTGACCTCTAGGGCTCTGACGGCAATTTCTTCTTTTAATTATTTTCTTTTGTTTGGTCTTTTTCGGTATTACAGTTACTAGTTCACTCACAAATGAAATAACGGGGTGGTGGCCGTTCGACGATAGTCTCTAATGTATGAGACGATCTGAATGTAATCTGGCTTTCTCTTAATATTGATGTATACGGAATATTGTATGTTACTCGAATGTAGTTTCTAATGTTGCAATTGGGTTGCAATTATCTAAGTTTGCGAGGCAGTCATTTGATTAGGACCGAGACTTGTAAACTTACAGTAATTTGTATTGTCGTTATTAATGTAAAAAGAGTTGTAATATCTTTATTTAATTTAGGCGACTTTAGTTGTAGCTCAAGGAATGTGACTTGATTTGTTGTACAAGAATTGTAATAATTACACAATTGTATTACTGATCGTTATATATATCTTTTAATTGAGTTGGAAACTTTTACTTGTGCAATTGAATTTTATTTCTCACTTAGTCTATACCGTTTGATATTCACCCACGTCGATGAAATTGTAAAACAACGTATTATTTTATCGCTCGTTGATTTCAATTTATACGACTAGGTAGAAAATTTTAAATTCCCTCGTATTTTTAGATTCTTAATTACATAATTAATCATGCTTAACGTTGTAATTCATTGCTTAAGGTTAATTAATAATGCGGGTTGTTACAACCAAGAACAAGTCATAAATCTCTCTCAAATACTCAGCACAAGTCCGAGCCGAATCAGCCTCTAGAGGTAAAACCCTAACCTTTCATCACAGCCAGATCCAAAGAAAAGGCATAAGGAAACCACACGGGGGAAGAACCCTAGAACGATGATTTGAGCTCCTCAGCCGATGATGATAGGAAGGAACCCGGCCGGCGGCTCTCAAGACTCAAGTTCGAAGAACTACTGAGGGAAATTTGAGATTAAAGAAGGAAGGAGAGAACTCACTGCTGCTTCGGGTCACCAAAGGAGAAGGGGGAGATGCCATATATAGGGGAGTGGGGTGGAGGCCGGCGGGTTGCAGCCTTGGCTGGCGCCGAAGTGCTCGCACCGGTGATGCCTTCATCGCCACCGCTAGACTCGGTCACCGCCGCTCGAAGCAGTCAAAACCACCCCGTTGCCCACGCGAGAGATAAGGCCGAGCGCACACGCATGGGAGGAGACTGCGTCTCAGTGGGTCCCACCTTCCCCTTTTTATTTTTTTCCTTTTTCAAATTGGGAAATTACCGAGATGCCCTCAGGAGTTCAACAACCCCCACCAATTTATCAATTTGATAAAGCTGTTCAAAAGTCTTGTTTAATATACAGCTGTTCGACGATGGGTACCTTGCGGGTTTGAACACAAAGCCTAGCAACAGGGATTACGACTCTGCACAGACAAAGGAGGACTTCACCTTGATCCGATGCCTTGGTGTGAGAATTTTCGCCCAAGACACATTAACATACAAGGGTTGACAATCAACTCAGTTTTATTATGTGACAGGTGATTATTAGTCAAATTAACATTTGTTAATATATATTGGTCATGACTCACATAAGAAACCATACTAGCAATACATCATGATATCAGAAAGATTAAACATAGAAATTGATAGTTAAAAGATTGCTGCTGATTTTAACCTAAGTATACAACATGATCATCTGCTATCCCCATTAATGATTTAAGCATGAATTCTAAACATTAATAATTGAGTAATCTAATAAATATAAAAGCATGTGAATAAGATAACCTAGAACGTCATGGTTTGAATACAATATTAAAAGTATAAAACTGGCAAGTATTAATAATATGTTAATAACCAGGCAAGCATTAGTAATATGATAACAACCAGGCAAAACTTAGGGATATGATAATAACCAGATAACTTTAGTAATATGTGAATAGCTAGTTAACTCTAGTGATATGAAATTAGTCAGGTAATTTTGGTGATATGATAATAATCAGGTAACTATAGTGATATGATATTAGTTAGGTAATTTTAGTAATATGATAATAATCATATAACTTAGTAATATGAGATTAGCCAGGTAATTTTATTGATATGATAATAATCAGGTAACTTTAGGGATATGATAATTGTACTTAGGCCCTGTTTGGCAGAGCTCTAACTCTAGAAAATCTGTAGATTTCCTAGAGCTGGTCATCTGTAGCTCTAGAAAATCCTGGATCTAGAGTTGTAGGCATGTTAAGTGCATTTACATGACTCATTTCATTTATATTATATATTAAATAAAAATATTTAAATCACTTTAATTTAGTCAACAAACTACAGATCCAGTATAGATCTCGGAGCTAGAGCTGTGCCAAAACGGGGCCTTAATGACTAGGTGACAAGTAATCTGGAAACACATGGTATGCGAAACGGAAAGGTCAAGGCCGCGAGGTACTTGCCTTGAGCACGCTCGGCAGACATGCTGCATGAAGAATCTGGAATGTGCAACTGCACGGATGCTCCCTCAATAGCTATGTGAGAACCTGCACGGTGGAACAGGGGTGAATCAGACGAGAGTTATGATAAAATTGTGAAAAGGACAACAAGAGATCGTTCAACTGAAAGAAAACGTGTTCATTAGGCCTTCATTGTGGTGCGAATCCTCGTTCAGCCATGCGAACCACGCCCATAGCACGATCTCACAAAAATGTGGTGTGAAACATGAATCGGCCGTAGTTCCAGGCCAACCGAATCCCACGGTCGTGGAATCGGTTCCGGCCATCGCGGACGGCCTCCACCAATGGCCATCGCCGTCGCCCGCCATGGCGCCTACCGGCCGCGCCGCCTCAGCTTGCGCCCAACGGTCGCAATCACCCGGCCTGCCGGCGCCCGACTGTCGTGCCTCCTGCGGCCATGCACACCGCCAAACACCGCGCCCACAGCCACGTCATGCCTGGTAGCCGACACCCAGGGGCGGATGTAGCGGTGGGGCGGGGGGGCTTGTAACATCCCAAAAAATTTAAAATTTGAAAATATGAATTTTTTTTAATTACTTTTGCAATATATTCTATTTGAATTTGGATTTTATGGTATTTTCCTGAATATGGTTGAGATTCCAAAAAGTTGAATAAATTCATAAAAGACAAAAACAAGCATTAGTGATGCCAAAGAGGAAATGTTCAAATAATAGAGAATTAAAATTTAAAATACGAATATGAAAAGATGATCCAGTATAAGGAAAAAGAAACCTGAGTTAAAAATATAAAACCTCATTTTGAAAATAAAGGCATAAATAGCAATAAAAGCGAACGAGCAGAATATAAACACATATACATATATGTGTATACATAAATTGTGCAAGAAAGAGTTTAGCAATAGGAGATAATAATAATAGAAGCTCATTCAATATCTGAAAATTTAAAGCTTAACTTCTAAATATCATTCAAAAATCAATAATCATAAATATGAAACAAAAATTTAAAATTCAGAATCCCAATTCTCAGATTTTTCTCTCCTTTTCTCTCTATGCCATGTGGGCCCCACTCTTTCTCCCTTTTCCTGCCCTTTTTCTTTCTTCTCTCCCGAACTTCTTCTCTGGCTGCTGGGCCCTCTCTCTCTCCTGCTGCGCGCGCGCTCCTTCTCTTCTTCTCGCGTGCGCCGCGCTCTGCTGTGCTCGGCCTTCGGCCTCCGTGCGGTGATATGCATCTGCGCCGCGCTGCCCCGCCACTCTCTCTCGCGCCCGGTTTTGCTCGTCAACGCCGCACCGAGCGCCATGCCTCGCTCGACCCACCGGCGAGATCACCTTGCCGTCCGTCGCCATACCTGCGCTGCTGTTCCATGCCGCCTACGCCCGCCTCACTTCCCAGCGCGCGCGATACAAGGAGCCGGAGCAGCCTCCTTCCATTTCCCCTTGCCCCCTTTTTCCTCCCTCAAGCTGGGTTCGCCCGAGCACGTCCACCGTAGCGCCTCCTTCCCCAAAAACGACCGCCGCCGCCATTTCCACCGCCGCCACCTCCTCGGAGCGCCCTCGTCCAATTCCTTGGCATGGGAGCTGCGACTTGACGCCCTGAGGTCTCCCCAAGCGCCGGCCGCGCAATTCCTCCACCCCAGCTCGCCGGTGCCTGAGGCCACCCCGCGCCGCCATGGAGCTCCGCCGCCGGCTCGCTATGGACCCCATCCTACTCCACCCACTCGACGGTAGGCTTCCCCTCCACTTCCTCTCACTCGTGCACACCTCAATTTCACCCTTCCCCATGCCGGCACCGCCGCCCCCTCTCCACCTCGCCGCCGGCCGCGCCTGCAGCCGCCACCCGCCTCGCGCGTCGCTCCGTCGGCGCGCCACCTTCCCGGGCTCCTTCACCTCCCACAACCTGTTTTCCTCATCACCCGCACTAACCCGGCCGCTCCGCGGCGCCGCCATCTCCTCCGTGTGCGCCTTCCTTGTTTGGCCGAAGGCTCTGTGGTGGAGCTCAACTACTGCATTGCCTTTTTGCAAATGGTTTACGCCCTTTAGTCACGAAATAGCGCCGGCATGTTGGCTTACTGAGTGCGCTTAAGGCCTAGCGTCTCCCCCAGCTCCCGAGTTCGATTCCCCTCGGCGCAATTCTTTCTTTCTTTCCTTTTTATTTTGTTTCTATTAGTCCTTTCAATTAAGAAAATTTTGGAAAATTAGAGAACAATGTGGAGAGGCTAATAAATTTAATTAAGGTATAAACTAGGGGTACTTAAGAGTAATAGATTACTTATTGAGTAAGCAACTAATGTAGTTTAAATATTTATTTGAGGTCTAATTATCAAATTGGAGGCATTAATAAAATGTGATTTTGTTTAAAGTCCAAATTTAATGAGGAACCTAACTAAAATATATTAAAAATTTAAGGAAATGCATCGGATATTATGTTAAAGCAATAAGAACAAAGCTTTAAGTTAAAAGATTACTCTCAATAATAACTACAACTTGTACTCCAACAATTAACATGCCACCATCAAACAAATACCAATGGTAAATTTAATAGCAAGCTAGGTTATCGCCAAAATACAGATATATATATACATACAATATGTTCCTTTATAACTTAATCTGCACTAAACAACCACTAAGAATACATAAAATAATAACAACCTCTAATCAAAAGGTGTCCTTAGGTAGAAATGTCTTGTTAGAGAGAGAGATATATATATCTATATATGTATGTGCGGCAACTATAATAAGTAATCCCTAGGTCATCAAGTGTTAAAAATAATCCACCTAATATAGCAATGTGAATATTAGTCATCACTAGCGTGTCATTGACAAATAAATCTCAACAGTGGATTTAGTTGAATATTGATAGTAAAGTATACCCTGGTATACCATGCACAGTCCTAGATAAATAAATTTAAATAACAATAACAATAATGTCAACACTATAATAATAATAATTAAAATATATGCAGAATATCAACGATACATAAACTGAAGAGTCTCTTCAATTAAAAGTCATGTTAGCATAACCGCTAGAATCCCTACGTCATCGGTAATAAAAATAACCTTACCACCTTGCATTTTAGTAAACAAGGTAATATTAGCACAACCTAAAGTAATACATCTTGAACTGCTAAAAATATGAGCTATAAGATTAATTCGACAAACCAGAAATCCTATCATCGTGTATATAACTCGTGCCCTAACTATTGAAAGCTAACACTAGGCAAGGCAATGCCCTACACCCCACTACGATCTTACATCTACCCATAGGTCCGTGTAGTTCATGGAACTTCCTTGATAAATACAAAATGATAAAAGAAATTATTAATAAAAAGGTCCAGCCTCGCTTTCTCCCCAATCGGCCATGTTTGGCCACCTTCCGTTCCCAAAAGTAAACAATTCTTGTAGACACTTCCTCACTTTTGATCTCTTATTATCCTAAATTTTTCCCTCACGGTAAAGCTATTCAGATAACTCGTTCTCTCACTCAAGTCCAGCTACCACTGTGTATGCAACACACTAAACCGAATCACCCTTCTATTCTCAAATCGTAATAAATGTATAAATTAAATTAAATCGGCCATTTGAATTATTCAGACTTATTTGGATCTTTTGAGTTACTTGTTTTTTTTATTTGGATTCAGTCGTTTGTCGCGTAATTAGAAATTGGGAGTCGTGAAGATTCAGTGGATCCAGTGAGATTAAGCTTGGAGTGAAGATAGAGACTAGAAGCTCAAAAGCAAGCATTGTGTGAGCTCAAGACCGCGGTAAACCGCGCCAGGCGAGTCAATACTTTGATCATGTTGAACCTACATTTCTGCAAATTACTTTGCTTTAAATTATCAAATTGCATGCGGTTATTTATATGCAAATACATGTTAATTTTAGACTCTAGTTATATTCCATTGTGTGCCTTGAATTAATATTACCCCTCCGTTGGAATATTTGAAGTCGAGAACCTTGTCGCCCTAGCAAAAATTATAATAGTACCCTTTTGAAAATAAGTCCGTAATTATATGCCATGCTTAGTAATGTTTAGGTACTCATGGGCGCGAAGGCGCCCAAGCATCACTTTAATCATGAGAAATTGATTTGGGCAGTCATGGTGGGAATGACTGGTATATTTTGACAGGGTTATTTTCTGCTCCCAAAACTCTTAAATTGCTTAAATATCTGAGCGGATGGCTTGGGGGCTGGTATGTGGTGCGGTGGGAGCACAAATTATGGAGTGTGGTAGAACCGCTCAGATAATACTAAGGACTGAATCTTGTGATGACCTCCGATGTAAAACAAGACAACCACAAGTCTATAATGGGTACGACCTAGCTGAATAACTTGCAAGGGTTTAGTTCAGATATCACCGAGGAAAGTGGGTGTGTGGTGTACTGGTTTACTCACAAGTGAGGCACGTGGTGTCTTGTACTCGCACGGCGCAAGAGGGGCTTCGATCGTGGTGGTGTAACCTTCGGCGGTGAAACCTCGGCGTGGGTGGTGTCTAGCTAGATCGGAGTAAGGTAAAGGCTTTGTGATAAATTATCCGGGTCTCATGCCTAAGGAAGCATGTTGGCAAAAGGATAGTTCATCTCTTGTGGTGAAAGTGTACAAACTCGCAGAGTTAAAACTATTCGAATAGCCGTGCCCACGGTCATGGCGGACATGGGAACTTACTCGAGTTAGTTCTATTTCAAAATGTTTTGTGGGTGGGAATGGAAATGTGAAGGGCGAAGGACCGCCTGGTTTGGAATTGTCCCGGCGTCGCCCGATGGTAAGTTAAGCGGCTATAACGTGAAGAAATTGCTATATGGTGCAGATGCCATGTAACGGTGGATGGAATCTGAATCGATATTAATAATGCATTTCCTTGTACATTATGATTTGTTCCAAAATTGCTAAGTCATAGGGCTTTTTAATTAATTGTATTCAAAAGCACTCTACGCAAAATAAAATAGCCCGAGCCTCTCCTTTGTTAAGCCATGCATACTATTTATTTGCATTCTGTGTATTGGCTCGCGGAGCACGGGGTCGGAGTGCTCATGCTCGCCTTTGCGACAAAATTCAGAATCAGGAAATCAAATCACCTCGCCTCAGCAACAAGATTGGACAAGCTGGCCGAGAAGATGAAGATGTCAAGGGCTAGGTCGCGAACCTCCAGTTGGCTGCCTGTGGGCATGTCCTGAAGGTCCCACCTGTGTGCTTCGTTCTTCCGCTGCTGTAAGTTAATGATTTCGGCCTAATCGGCCCATGAGTAAGTTTATTATTATATTTACGCTTCCGCATGATATGAACTTTGATAATCAGAACTGTAATCTGTGTGCACTAACTACTGATCCAGGGATTAGTGCAGATAAACACAGTGGATTCCGGATGTTAATATCTGGGGTCTTACAGCGATGGTATCAGAGCATATCGACTGCAGGTCGTGACCTAGCCTGGCCGTTAGTTTCATGATTAGAGTTATTTCATCAAAATTCTATTTCCAAAAATATAAGTGGTATTGCTCATCCTTATCTCTCTTAAGTGAATTTCCCTTATCCATATGCTGCCCTAGCCATTTTACTTCTAAAGCTCTCTTACCCAAATTCAAAGTGATGAAAATCCAGTGCTTCTCTTGTAACCTTCTAAAAAAACGCACTTAAGGCCAAGAGTCATGGTGCTTAACCTTGAAGCTTAATATCAAAGATTGTTTTATTTTTGGAGAAAACAATAGAGTGAAAATTGGAAGAACAAAAAAAATTTTGGTGGAGCCTAACGGAAAGGATTAGATTGACTAGAAGGATGAATTAAGTTATTCTTGGAAAAGAAATAGGAAATATGAAAATAATTGCGGGAGTACAACATCGATAAATAACATGATTCTTGGGAGATATTTACAATAGTGGAATAATGGAATATGATCGATTGCTAGATAAATTGATAGAGTTTTGAGAAATTGGAAAGATGACAACAATTATCAAAGTATAGGCTTGATTAATAACATTATTCTGGAAGATGCTTTCAACAATGGAATAATAGGATATGATCAATAACCAGGAAGGATTCGCTAAAAATTGTGAGAAGTTGGATAACAGATTGTCGAGTATAGACTGGATTAAATAATGTTATTCCTGGAGGATGCTTACAATAATGAATAAATTCGAAGGTTGATAGTAAAGATTTAGGGTGGTTAATAAATGAGTAATTATGATTTTGAATACAATCTTGGATTATTAGGATGTCCTGATACACATGACACTGGTGGACTTAAAGGTAATAATGTTGGATAATCATCAGAAGTCAGAATTGAGGAGTAAATAGACAATAAAGATTCAGGTTGATCATTGGAGAAGCAAACTATGGAGTGGGATCAATGACACCGGACCGAATTATTAAGAGGACACGATACGAAAGACATTAGAGGATCTAAATAAAGAAAGCTAGATCTTTATCGGATTGGAAAGCTGATAAAACTGGCAATTGGTGAACCTGAGATTGGATTTATAAAGATGTGGTGGAAATTCAGGCACATATCAAAATTTGGTAACTTCGATTCAATTAATAAAATTTTAAATGGAAGAATTATATTGGTGGATCTAAAGTGAAGGCGTTGCATTTTCATTGGATTGTAGAGTTAATAAGTTGACCGATAATGGATCTGAGATTTTGATTATACAGTCATAGTGAAAATATGATATTTAATCCACAAATATATGATTGAAAGTCAAAGATTTATGCGAGACTTAGATAACCATGACAGGTTAATGAAATGATGGATGATACAATAGGAAGAGTACGATTGGTGAATCGAACAAAATAAATAATCTCCTTCGCTGTTTGGAGTTTTAGATGGCAGTAATACCATGAACAATTAATGGAGAAAGATAGCCTAAGTGCAGGTTGCAAAAGTGGAAGTTAAATCATAAAGGCCGTTGGATTCTAAGCCTTATGTACCAAAAAAAACTCATATGGGAGTGAATTGATTCAGTGATGGATAGTTGAGCATTGGAAGAGATTAGGATATCTTAAAAAAAATCTGTTTTGCCATAAGGATCATTTAAAAAAAAGAGTGCTAAAACCAATGAAACTACCCCGAATACTCTTCACTTCTTTCTATTAATTACAAAAGGAAAATTTTGTTCCTCTTCTCGTACCCTCGCTCTAAAAATCTAAGGTGGAACGTCGAAGATGTTCGTGAAGATAAGGTGATTTCGTTCTAAACGGACTACGCAGATAAACCCGGTGCCCCATTAGGTGTGCTCCCCGAGTAGACGTTGTATTGTTGCAAGACTTTATTTGGCTCTGTGCACTGCCTTCTTGCCTTGGGCGTCCTATTTCGCAGTCACAGGAAAAGCTTGCTTTCAAAATTTGTGTGGTTCTGTATCACCTCAGTTTCCGGGGTATTTTCCTTTAAAGATAAATGGGTTGGAACACCTTATCTCCGCGATTTAATCCTCATCTCATGCTATTCCCTCTCACCTTTTCTGAAAACCCCATCGAATATAAAGGAACGAAATAACAAGTAACCCAAAACCAGGGCAATCAAGAAGATGTGGAGACTCTGCAACCTTCCCATATTTAAGGAAAACAACATCACTGTGAAGAAGACCACCCGCCAATCTCGTGATGACCAAGGCAGCTAGAGTACAATGGATGAATCCTGATAATCATCATTTATTTAAGGGGGTAGCACTACAAGATATAATGTCGAAAAACTACGGCAAAAATCAAAGAGCAAGCACCCTGAAGACGACGACCTCTCCAAAAGGATAAAGATCTCCTCCCTCCCATTTTGCCTCCTTTAAGTGCAGGTCCTCTCCCCTTCTGTCTACCCTCACGGCACAGACCATTGTTACCCAACTATTAGAATGAAAATTCTACAACCATATGTCCAATAGACGATGCAACTACTCCATTCTACGACGACGTGAAGACAACAACGTCAAAGAGCAAGTATTTGGAAGTCTATGATTTATCCAGAAGAACAAGGTTTCTCTCTTCCCTTTTGACTTCTCCAAGTGTTAACCCCTAATGTGCAGATCTTCATCTCTCGGTGGAGCTAAAGAACTATACGTCGAGCAGCACCCGGAAACCCATTGCTAGCTAGTATAACCCCACCTTCTTTCTTCCAACTCTACCGAAATCTCGGGGTCGAGATTCTTTTTAAGGGGGGTAGGTTTGTAACATCCCAAAAAATTTAAAATTTGAAAATATGAATTTTTTTAATTACTTTTGCAATATATTCTATTTGAATTTGGATTTTATGGTATTTTCCTGAATATGGTTGAGATTCCAAAAAGTTGAATAAATTCATAAAAGACAAAAACAAGCATTAGTGATGCCAAAGAGGAAATGTTCAAATAATAGAGAATTAAAATTTAAAATACGAATATGAAAAGATGATCCAGTATAAGGAAAAGAAACCTGAGTTAAAAATATAAAACCTCATTTTGAAAATAAAGGCATAAATAGCAATAAAAGCGAACGAGCAGAATATAAACACATATACATATATGTGTATACATAAATTGTGCAAGAAAGAGTTTAGCAATAGGAGATAATAATAATAATAGAAGCTCATTCAATATCTGAAAATTTAAAGCTTAATTTCTAAATATCATTCAAAAATCAATAATCATAAATATGAAACAAAAATTTAAAATTCAGAATCCCAATTCTCAGATTTTTCTCTCCTTTTCTCTCTATGCCATGTGGGCCCCACTCTTTCTCCCTTTTCCTGCCCTTTTTCTTTCTTCTCTCCCGAACTTCTTCTCTGGCTGCTGGGCCCTCTCTCTCTCCCCTGTGCGCGCGCCCGCTCCTTCTCTTCTTCTCCGCGTGCGCCCGCGCTCTGCTGTGCTCAGCCTTCGGCCTCCCCGTGGCAGACATGCACTGCGCCGCGCCTGCTCCGCCCACGGTTTCTCCTCGCCGCCCGGTTTTTGCCCGTCAACGTCGCACCGAGCGCCATGCCCTGCTCTGACCCACCCCGAGCAGTCACCTTGCCGTCCCGTCGCCATACCCTGCTGCCATTGTTCCATGCCGCGCTACGCCCGGCCTCACTTCCCAGCGCGCACGCATACAAGGAGCCGAGCAGCCTCCTTCCATTTCCCCTTGCCCCCTTTCTCCTCCCTCAAGCTGGGTTCGCCCGAGCACGTCCACCGTAGCGCCTCCTTCCCCAAAAGCGACCGCCGCCGCCATTTCCACCGCCGCCACCTCCTCGGAGCGCCCTCGTCCAATTCCTTGGCATGGGAGCTGCGACTTGACGCCCTGAGGTCTCCCCAAGCGTCGGCCGCGCAATTCCTCCACCCCAGCTCGCCGGTGCCTGAGGCCACCCCGCGCCGCCATGGAGCTCCACCGCCGGCTCGCTATGGACCCCATCCTACTCCACCCACTCGACGGTAGGCTTCCCCTCCACTTCCTCTCACTCGTGCACACCTCAATTTCACCCTTCCCCATGCCGGCACCGCCGCCCCCTCTCCACCCTCGTCGCCGGTCGCCCCGCGCAGCCGCCCACCCGCCTCGCCGTCGCTCCGATCGGCGCGCCACCTTCCCTGGGCTCCTTCACCTCCCCACAACCTGTTTTCCTCATCACCCGCACTAACCCGGCCGCTCCCCCGGCGGCGCCGCCATCTCCTCCGTGTGCCGCCTTCCTTGTTTCGGCCGAAGGCTCTGTGGTGGAGCTCAACTACTGCATTGCCTTTTTGCAAATGGTTTACGCCCTTTAGTCACGAAATAGCGCCGGCCTGTTGGCTTACTGAGTGCGCTTAAGGCCTAGCGTCTCCCCCAGCTCCCGAGTTCGATTCCCCTCGGCGCAATTCTTTCTTTCTTTCCTTTTTATTTTGTTTCTATTAGTCCTTTCAATTAAGAAAATTTTGGAAAATTAGAGAACAATGTGGAGAGGCTAATAAATTTAATTAAGGTATAAACTAGGGGTACTTAAGAGTAATAGATTACTTATTGAGTAAGCAACTAATGTAGTTTAAATATTTATTTGAGGTCTAATTATCAAATTGGAGGCATTAATAAAATGTGATTTTGTTTAAAGTCCAAATTTAATGAGGAACCTAACTAAAATATATTAAAAATTTAAGGAAATGCATCGGATATTATGTTAAAGCAATAAGAACAAAGCTTTAAGTTAAAAGATTACTCTCAATAATAACTACAACTTGTACTCCAACAATTAACATGCCACCATCAAACAAATACCAATGGTAAATTTAATAGCAAGCCAGGTTATCGCCAAAATACAGATATATATACATACAATATGTTCCTTTATAACTTAATCTGCACTAAACAACCACTAAGAATACATAAAATAATAACAACCTCTAATCAAAAGGTGTCCTTAGGTAGAAATGTCTTGTTAGAGAGAGATATATATATATCTATATATGTATGTGCGGCAACTATAATAAGTAATCCCTAGGTCATCAAGTGTTAAAAATAATCCACCTAATATAGCAATGTGAATATTAGTCATCACTAGCGTGTCATTGACAAATAAATCTCAACAGTGGATTTAGTTGAATATTGATAGTAAAGTATACCCTGGTATACCATGCACAGTCCTAGATAAATAAATTTAAATAACAATAACAATAATGTCAACACTATAATAATAATAATTAAAATATATGCAGAATATCAACGATACATAAACTGAAGAGTCTCTTCAATTAAAAGTCATGTTAGCATAACCGCTAGAATCCCTACGTCATCGGTAATAAAAATAACCTTACCACCTTGCATTTTAGTAAACAAGGTAATATTAGCACAACCTAAAGTAATACATCTTGAACTGCTAAAAATATGAGCTATAAGATTAATTCGACAAACCAGAAATCCTATCATCGTGTATATAACTCGTGCCCTAACTATTGAAAGCTAACACTAGGCAAGGCAATGCCCTACACCCCACTACAGTCTTACATCTACCCATAGGTCTGGTGTAGTTCATGGAACTTCCTTGATAAATACAAAATGATAAAAGAAATTATTAATAAAAAGGTCCAGCCTCGCTTTCTCCCCAATCGGCCATGTTTGGCCACCTTCCGTTCCCAAAAGTAAACAATTCTTGTAGACACTTCCTCACTTTTGATCTCTTATTATCCTAAATTTTTCCCTCACGGTAAAGCTATTCAGATAACTCGTTCTCTCACTCAAGTCCAGCTACCACTGTATGCAACACACTAAACCGAATCACCCTTCTATTCTCAAATCGTAATAAATGTATAAATTAAATTAAATCGCCATTTGAATTATTCAGACTTATTTGGATCTTTTGAGTTACTTGTTTTTTTATTTGGATTCAATGCGTTTGTCGCGTAATTAGAAATTGGGAGTCGTGAAGATTCAAGTGGATCCAGTGAGATTAAGCTTGGAGTGAAGATAGAGACTAGAAGCTCAAAAGCAAGCATTGTGTGAGCTCAAGACCATGATAAACCGCGCCAAAGTAGTCAATACTTTGATCATGTTGAACCTACATTTCTGCAAATTACTTTGCTTTAAATTATCAAATTGCATGCGGTTATTTATATGCAAATACATGTTAATTTTAGACTCTAGTTATATTCCATTGTGTGCCTTGAATTAATATTACCCTCCGTTGGAATATTTGAAGTCGAGAACCTTGTCGCCTAGCAAAAATTATAATAGTACCCTTTTGAAAATAAGTCCGTAATTATATGCCATGCTTAGTAATGTTTAGGTACTCATGGCGCAAGGCGCCAAGCATCACTTTAATCATGAGAAATTGATTTGGGCGTCATGGTGGGAATGACTGGTATATTTTGACAGGTTATTTTTCGCTCCCAAAACTCTTAAATTGCTTAAATATCTCGAGCGGATGGCTTGGGGTGGTATGTGGTGCGGTGGGAGCACAAATTATGGAGTGTGGTAGAACCGCTCGATAATACTAAGGACTGAATCTTGTGATGACCTCCGATGTAAAACAAGACAACCACAAGTCTATAATGGGTACGACCTAGCTGAATAACTTGCAAGGGTTTAGTTCAGATATCACCGAGGAAAGTGGGTGCCGTGGTGTCTTGGTTTACTCACAGTGAGGCACAGGGTGTCTTGTACTCGCAGCGCAAGAGGGGCTTCGATCGTGGTGGTGTAACCCTTCGGCGGTGAAACCTCGGCGTGGGTGGTGTCTAGCTAGATCGGAGTAAGGTAAAGGCTTTGTGATAAATTATCCGGGTCTCATGCCTAAGGAAGCATGTTGGCAAAAGGATAGTTCATCTCTTGTGGTGAAAGTGTACAAACTCGCAGAGTTAAAACTATTCGAATAGCCGTGCCCACGGTCATGGGCGGACATGGGAACTTACTCGAGTTAGTTCTATTTCAAAATGTTTTGTGGGTGGGAATGGAAATGTGAAGGCGAAGGACCGCCTGGTTTGGAATTGTCTGGCGTCGCCCCGATGGTAAGTTGCGGCTATAACGTGAAGAAATTGCTATATGGTGCAGATGCCATGTAACGGTGGATGGAATCGAATCGATATTAATAATGCATTTCCTTGTACATTATGATTTGTTCCAAAATTGCTAAGTCATAGGGCTTTTAATTAATTGTATTCAAAGCACTCTACGCAAAATAAAATAGCCCGAGCCTCTCCTTTGTTAAGCCATGCATACTATTTATTTGCATTACGTGTATTGGCTCGCGAGCACGGGTCTGAGTGCTCATGCTCGCTTTGCGACAAAATTCAGAATCAGAAATCAAATCACCTCGCTCAAAGAACAAGATTGGACAAGCTGGCCGAGAAGATGAAGATGTCAAGGGCTAGGTCGCGAACCTCCGCTTGGTCGCTGTGGGCATGTCCCAAGGTCCCACCTGTGCTTCGTTCTTCATTCTTTGTAAGTTAATGATTTCGCCTAATCGCCCATGAGTAAGTTTATTATTATATTTACGCTTCCGCATGATATGAACTTTGATAATCAGAACTGTAATCTGTGTGCACTAACTACTGATCCAGGGATTAGTGCAGATAAACACAGTGGATTCCGGATGTTAATATCTGGGGTCTTACAGGGCTCGAGCCCCCCCTACTGCTACCGGACCCTTGGAGCCCCCCTAAATTTTTAGCTATAGATGTATGGTGTAGGAGGGGCTGAGATCGACTGAAGGTAGAAGATGACCACAAAATAATCACATTAACAAAGCCCATAGAATGTAGAAGAGCTTCCAGCCAAGCCAAAGGCCAAGGCCCACAACAACAAACAAACTCAAACCCTGAAACCCTAGTATCTGGCCAGTGGCCACCCCAAAATCTCAAATCCCTAATCGCATCTCGCAGCGGCGGCGCTCGCGAGAACGCAGCGGCGGCGGACGCGGACGCGCCGACGCGCCACGCGACTTCGCGAGCACGCGGCGCGGCGGTTGCGCGCGCCTGCTCGGCGGCGGCAGTGTGGCGTGGCGGCGCATTGCAGCGGGCGGTGGTGGCCGGCCGGGCGCGCATGGGGCGAAGCGCCGGCGGAGCGCCGGGCGGGGCGGCGCGCGCGGAGCGACCGAGCGGGGCTGGCTGGAAGGAGGAGCGAGGAGGCGGCGCCGCGGCGGCTGCTCGCCGAGGAGGAGGCGACTAGACGAGGATTTAGGTTGGGGCGAATCGTTGGGGCCGCCGCTGGGGATTTAGGTTCGAGCGTCGAGCGTGGCCTCTGGCCCTCTGCAATTCACAGACCACAACCCACAAGTGATTACTGATTAGGTATTTAAGTGAACTTAAATTCTTATTTGTCTGTGATTGTCTGATTGAATTATTGAATTGAATATGTGATTGGCATGTTAGATTTCAGAATGTCGAAAAGAAATTTGCGTAATTACTTTTCAAGTTCTAGTGGTTCAACTCCACATACTAATGAGAGCACAAGTCAACCAAAGAAACCTAGAGCAGAGTTTAGTCAATTGGACATAATTGGGGACATAAAAATTTAGTGGTACGCTCTATTCTCTTCTAAATTCATAATTTGGAGGTCCATATTTGTTTAACTAATCAATTTGTCTATTTGTGTAGATTGCTTCTCCGGATGAATAATGGGTGTCACCGTCACGCGTCGTCTATTAGTTTCGTAATTTGGCCTTTCGGTATGGATAAACTGCATCTTTTATTTTTCATGATGTATTTTGTGATTGTCATCGTTCATCGATGTTTTGATATAAGACTACTTTAAACTATTATATTTGTCTTTTGTGGGGGTCATAGTGGAGTTTTGTCGCCGTAGCGCTTTTGTTCAGCCCCCAAAAAAAATTTTCTGGATCCGCCACTGCCGACACCTGAGTGCCACGCCGCCACCACACCGCACCACGCCTCCGCCGCACGCTGTGCTGCGCCGATCGCCACACTGCCACCGCCTCCGGCGGTGCCGTCGCCGCCGCCGATTATGGTGTCCAGTCGCCACCCTGCCACGCACGCTCGCTGCGCTGCTCCCTACTGCGCGCACATGCCGCGCCGCCTACCGCCGCCGTGCTAAGTGCTGCCGCTGCACGCCGGCCACGCCATCTACCATCAGCACAATGGCCGCCTGCCGTGACGAGCCGTCGGCTACGCGTAAGAGGAAGAAACAGAGAGAGATGGAAGATTCATTCGTGAGGATAGGAGAGAGAAATATTAGAGATGGGAGAGAGAGGTTATTAGAGATGAGAGAGGTTAGAGATAAGGACGGGAGAGAGATTAGAGATAATATGCACCGCTACACAGAGTTCTAGCCAAGGAATCGGAGAGCTAAAAACTGAGCTAGTTCTGGTTGCCAAGCTTCACCACAAGAACCTTGTGAGGCTCATTGGTGTTTGCCTGGAGGAACAAGAGAAAATACTTGTGTATGAATATATGCCCAATAGAAGCCTTGATACCATTCTTTTTGGTATAATTTTCTTATTTGTGATTTTCAAAATGAAATATTATAAATAAGAGTAGTGCAAAAGCCATCAAAATTTCACTGCAATGATATGTCTTGCTTGAATAGCAGATTCTGAGAAAAACAAGGAGCTAGATTGGGGAAAGAGATTCAAGATTATAAATGGAATTGCTAGAGGCTTACAATATCTTCACGAAGATTCTCAATTGAAGATGGTTCACCAGGACCTCAAAGCGAGCAACATTCTATTAGACTTTGATTACAACCCTAAGATTTCTGACTTTGACTTAGCAAAGATATTTGGAGGGTATCAGTCGGAAGATGTCACTCATCATATTGCCGGAACATAGTAAGTATGGCAGCATTTCCCTAATAAGACATCAAAATAGATAAGGTTATATAGTTATGTTTTTATCACAGCGGATACATGGCACCGGAATATGCCATGCGTGGTCAGTATTCAATCAAGTCAGGCATGTTTTGCTTCGGTGTTTTGGTTTTCGAGATTATGACAGGAAGAAGAAACCGAGCTCATATAATAACGAGCAAGATGTCGATCTATTAATCTTGTGAGCGCTTGAAGACTGTTCATAAAGTCTACACGCAGCCAACTTCTCACAACAATATCTGAATAATCTACCAATTTGGTGCAGGTATGGCAGCACTGGACCAGGGGAAATGTTATCGAGTTGATCGATCCATCCTTGAGCAACCATCCTCCCATGGACCAGATTTTGAAGTGCATTCACATTGCCCTCTTGTGTGTGCACAAAAAACCTGCAAATAGGCAGATGATGTCGTCGGTAAATATCATGTTTAGTAGTCGCACTGTCCGTCTCCCTTCTAGAAATAAGCTTGATGATGTAGGGAGAGGCCCTACTGCATCAGTGTTATTGAATCTTGCATTGTAGCTGTGAGTAGAATTATTAACCTGGTATGCTCAGGGATTGCAACTAGAAGGACAATAAAAGTCATATTGATGCTGGTGTATGGCACGATGAAAATTGTCGCTAATGTCAATTTTGCTGTTGAATACTATATGGCGAGTGATGTGGAAAGCTCTGTCTTTTCTACTAAACTATTCCAGGGAAGGACTTGCTTGCTTCCACGACGTTCAACAACACATAATGATGTGACAATAAGACTTTTCTGGGAGCCAGCGAATCGGCGTCCGAGGGAAAAAGAAGTTCTCTTGTCGAGAGTTGTTGGCCACGGCCCGCGGGCAGAGGGCACTGAGGTGAGATTATTCTTTCCACCCAAAACCTATCCGTTCCTCTCGCGCCCCCATTCAGTGATGTCGTTTCAGATTACTACACCACACCGTGGAAGGATCTTCGTTTGGGTGCCAGGGTGTGCCTGTGGCTGTGCAAATCGGATAAGAGCAAGTTTAATAGAAGAGGTGACTGTCGTCTCTAAGACTAGCTAAATAAGTAAAAAGAGTATACGTGACTCATAGTGGAGGTAGTTAATACAATAAGTTGAGTAGAGGTTATCTCTACTAAAGCACTCAAACATTTAATACTTGCATAAATATATCAGAGGTTACCTCTTGCATGAGGGGCAGCTTGTCTCTCTCTCTTCGTATGATGTGCTAGATGTCACCTCTTGCATGAGGGGCAGCTTGCCTCTCTTTCCTTTTTTCTATCTCTTCTACATAGGATTGTGTTGATGTGAATTTCACTAGAGGCGACCTAGTCAGTATTATTGTACTTGCTCTAATGGCTAAGGAAGGCTCCCAGATTGACCAGGCAAACTCAGGACCGGATATGGCAGAAAAGGCACGACCTGAGAGCTCCGATTCGTAATCAAACCCAATGTGAGCCCAACATTTTCCAACAATCAAACTTTCAGGACCGAACAGGTCCAGGTCTCCAGCCGGGCGAGAGCCGGCCAACCCGCAGACCGCCGAACGCACGACTCCCTCAGTCCCTTCCGGCGGACCCCGACGGGGCGACGAGCCCGAGCATTCGAGAAGAAGCCCGCCACAAAAAGTGGGAACCCAAGTTACACTCTGGTTTCAAAACACACATACACAAATTACACTGATAAATTACGCTTGCTTCTCTGGATTACAATACAATATGAAACAAACAAAGCAAAAATATGTTGCGATCCACAAGCGGGCATGCGTTAGCCTCCGCTACTTCGTGGACCAATTAATGTCAGACAGTACTGTAAGAGAAAGCTGAGCTTCCATCCAAGAAAAATGTTGGTCCTGCAGAAGCAGGAAGAGAACTCGGTAGTGTCGCTATCCAGCATCATCATGGTATCTTCCATTGTTGGTCGATCTACAGGGTTCTGTTGAAGGCACAAGAGACCGATATTCAGACATTTTAGCACCTCGGCTCCAGAGTAGTTTCTTCCCAATAAATAATCCATCATCTCTGCAACTGTTCCCTCGGTCCAGTGCCTCCAAAAATAGCATTACAATCACATGGCCTCAGTAGTAACGAGTAACCACACATAAATGCAAGTGCTACAAGTATTGTCAGTGTTTTAGCAAGTAGGAGTACTCACGATGCGTATTGTATCTTCAACCGCATGTGCTACAATTGTGGTGATCACTTTCGGTGTAATCCAATCTACTCAAGTTAAATAATCGGTTATGGCGTGTAACGCCCCCGTTTCCAGGGGCGCCTGAGGACACAGCATCCCGCAACTATTCACGCATAAACAGATATGGAATGTCGCGTAAGAGTGAACCATCACATGCTAACAACAAAAGTCCAGCATATATTTCACATACGGTTTAACAACCAGTTTTCTGCAGCGGGGCGTGCAAGCCCAAAGTTTATATTACATCACAAAAGACTCCAAGACCAGCTTGAGCGCGGCGAAGACCTAAAGCCACGGGTCCTCGTCGAAGAAGAGCTCTTCAGGGGCTTCCTCAACGGGGAGACCTTCACCGACGTCTTGATCCTAAGGGGGATTTAGCAAGCCGTGAGTTAATCAGCTCAGCAAGTCACAAAAGAAACCCTATCTTACTATTTGCACAGGTAACAAAGGAAGGAAGTATACTTGGTTTATTAACTTTGAGTGGATGCAGTTTTATTTGCAAACATTTTGGAAATTCACCAGATGAAAACTACTCCTTAATCATTAGGGCTTTTCATAAAAAGATAATTAACCAACTAACCAAGTTAAAGCATTTACAAAACCACTTAAGCTTCGCGGCTAAAATCACCCAAGTGACACAGCTCCATTAACCGGGAGCACGGCGTATTCGAATACCATTTTATTTGACTCTGCAGAGTTTGCTCAGCTTTACCCACACGATCCCTTAACTCCCGCAACAGAGTTAAGAAAGTCAGGTCGTTTCACTACTCAATTCTTTATATAGGCTCTACCCGGTAGAATCAACTCAGGTCTGGCACATGAAAACTCCCGTCCGCTTTGAGTGAACCCTACCGTTGTTAGGTACCCGTAGCACGGCATACCTAACCTAACTTCCCGACACCCTGCCTTCTCAACACATGTAGAGTTTCAATCGAGTTGAGCAGCTACTAAACCAGTGTTGACAAGTCAACACCTGTGGTTGAGCGATCACTATGTCATTTGCTCGGCGTAAGGGTCTAGTCCTTATATTTTCACGGGGTCCGCAACCTCGCCAGGTCCGCGACCTCCAACCTAGGGTAAGCGGTGGGCGTTGACCGTCTCGCGGTTCCCCACAACACCCTTACCCTAACTCCAAACCTAGGGTAAGAGATGGGCGAAGACCGTCTCGCGGTTCCTTCCCCAACACTCTTACCCTAACTTGTGCACGCCGGCACTCTCCGCCCTAAGGTACGGTGTCCCATACCACCCTACCTTAGAGTCGGGTTTTTCAAATTCTGTTGGCCCGCAGCCACAACCTTATTAGTGCAAAGACTTTGTGTGATAATAGGTAACCTACACTTATCTAGATTATCGAGTAATTATTTCTAGGGTTAACAAAGGCGGGGCTACAAGTTTAGCATGGCACTTATTGGTGGTAGGTTCTAACTACATAACAGATCATTCTAAACATTTTATTTTACTTTGAACTAGCATTTCACAACTAGCATAATGCAAATAGCATAATAACATAATTAAATGACATGGGATACAACATGATCAAGGTTTTTGCGACTTGCCGTGTATCTGGACGATCTCGGCGAGCTCGAACGTGGAAACTCCTGGATCCTGAGACTGCACCTGAGCCTCCGGGATCTCTGAAACTAGCGCAAACACATAAAATAACATAAGTCTGGCTTGAGACTAATCAAGCGAGGAAAAATAATCTATTAAAAAGGAGTAAAAATGCAAAAAAAATCCTCAAATTAGAATTTTTGGAATTTTTCTAGGATGAATTTGGGGAAAAAGAGATCATAAATGGGTTCAGGACATCAAATGGAGTAAAGTGGTAAAATTTGGGATTTTATGTGATTTTCTAGGATTTATTTGGGTATTTCTGAATTTCTGAAAATTATTAAGTCACTGGAAATTTGGTGAACAGTGTCGGGCCGGCCCAAAGCCACAGTGCGGCCCGCGCGGCCGAACGGCCGGCGCAGCCCACGAGCGGCGCGCGCGCGCGCGTCGTGACGCGCGCGCTTGGCGCGCGGCAGCCGAGGAATCGGCCCACGCTCGCGCGCGTCACGCAGCTCGGATGGCCTACACGTGGCGCTGGCGGATGGTGGAGATGGCGAGGGAGGGAGCGGCCTGGATTCGAGTGGGTGGAGATAGGACGGCAGTGGGGTGGGGAGAGCGGGCAGAACGGAGAGCTTGATTGGGTGGCTGGAGTTAGATGGTAACGGAGGGAGTGGACGGAGGGGATGCTGCCACGTGCCAGGGAGGGTTGTCTTCAACCTCCCGCCGCCGGTTTGGCTGAGAGACAGAGGCGCAGGCACCTCCGCCTCCGGCGATGGCGATGATCCCTGGCGGCAAAGAAGAGTACCAACAGGTAGCTTACGGTAAGGGGATTCCATTTTGGGGTTTAGGGGGGCAAGGGAATCACTGGTGGCGGCCGCGCGGTGAAAGGGTGGGGTTCGGTCCCACGGCGGTAAAGGATTGCGTGTAGGCTACGAAAGCAGAAAATAAAACTTTTTTACCGCGCACACAAGGACATCATGCTTAAGGAGGGATCATGGATCGTTACCACTAGACGCGCAACGCAGTGGAAGAAGAGTTGGAGAAACCGATCCAACCACGCGCGTTAAGGTAGTAGTGGAATTAGCCGATCGTCCCGAATAGATCGTCTCCTTCACGCAATTAACCACACCACGAGCAGATCCAATCTGTAGGTTGTTGATGCCAATCAACACCGCAACGAGCAGCGCCTCCACCGGTATCCACACGTCCGGGGCTGGAACGCCGATTGCGAGTGTACTAGCACTCGTGAGCGGCTAGGGTTTTGCTCGGGAGGTGGCGGCTAGGGTTATGCTAGAGGTTAACTGAAGCGTCTACCCCTCAGCCCCTCGCCACCATATATACAGACCTTCTCACTTGGGCCTTATGGACCGAGACCCAATAGGAGTCTATTCGGATCTCTATCCGAATTGAGCCCTCATCCGAATCATATTCGAATTAGTGTTCCAACCCGTTAAGCGTGCGACCCTATAGGTTCACGAATACTTGGTCGCGACCCGGAAATGCCTTTTCGATCACCCTGTTAATAGCGGCCTCTAGTAAGACATATTAACCCCAAAGTATATGTAAAGATCATATCGGCTGAACCTGTAATGTTCTCATGTACGAATCCCTTTGCCTCACGATATAGATTGAGCTCAAGGCGAGACCTGTGTCATCCTCTTAATAGCTCAATCACTCTCTCGATTCCGTGATGGATTATAAACTTGTGATTGACTCCTCAATCACCTTGGCATGGCCATGCACTTTCATAATCCATTACATCGAGGGGCCCAGAGATATCTCTCCCATAAGGAGGGGCAAATTCTATCTTAATCATTCACATCCCACTACATGTTTCATGGCAAACCCGAAGACTAATTTTATGACTACCCAGTTACGGAGTAGTGTTTAGTACTCCCAAAATAAGCTACTACGCATGTTGGGAACCATGATGATCTCAAGTCTAAGGATCAATGAGATGTTGAAGATCAAATGGATCAAAGGTTAAATGACCTAGCGGTTCGGGCTTATGTGCTTTGAAAAGCGTATATGAGTTAAGTGTAAATGTAAAACCCATGTTGCTTGGGGTCAATGGGTTTTCCCCAAATTGTGCTAGTAGATAGTATCCATTATGATATATGTGAGCTATTTGTCCCTATCTATTTAACATATTGGGGATGAAATCTTGCAAGCCAATCATCCCAACCATTTTATTCTTGAGTTTTAGAGTTAAGATTTGAGAGATAAGAGTGAGTGCTGTGGCGTGATGTGCTCTCTTGTCCTCTTTATGCAGTGGCTATGGAACATTTATCTTCAAGTACAATAGATCAAATTTGTTCATCTCTCATAAAGTATTCTCGTCTTGGTTGGTTTGCCAAGGACGTATAACAGTATAAGTAATAGAGATGACCGAAGTAGGCACTGTGGTTTGCAAGATTTCAAAGTTGTCCGATTCTTGCTTGATTTGGAGACCTTTTTGAGGAATCATGATCCGTGGATCTTGGTTTTGAATCTTTGAGTGGTCTTGCTTATTGTGACATGTAAAAACTCATCTAGAGTTATTTTAGTTATTCTTAACCTATGAGCAAGTTGTTTTTCAAGTTTTTGAGATTTACTCAATTTTAATACAACCTTGCATGCTTTGAGTAAAAGTTCAGACTTTGGCCAAGATCCATACAATCTTGGGATGGAATAGGTTCCTTAAGACTCCCAGTAAGGTGTGTGAAAAGTTTCGCGTCATTTGGACATTAATTTTGAAGTTTGCACCAAAATTAGTTTTGGATTGATTTGATTTTCTATTCTAGAAATAGAGAAGCGGTCAGACCGCTTCTAGCGCTGGTTAGACCGGCCGTCAATCAGGCCGACGGTTTGGCCGGTTAGACCAACCGCCGGTCATACCATACCTCTAGTGATGGTCAGACTTGTTAGGTACTGAATTTGTGAGTCATTGCTATTTTGGATTGTTATTTGGATTTAAACCATCAAATCTAAACTTCTTAGCTTTTCAACTTTGGAGTGAAAGGTTTCTCGATACTTGAGAAAAGATTTTAAGAAGTCATCATTTACCGCATCTGTTGCTATTGCCGATCCTGCGGTTTATGTGAAAATTTATTAGCATTGGTTTCGTCGCCAGGTGAGCACGACACATTTACACACCACACCAATATACTTACAAGGAAATCGAAACATTCTTACAACCATAATGCAAAATTAGAAAATTACAGACACAAAGGGTATGGTACATACATCAGGAGATTTACTGTTTATTTATAAACAACATTATGCAATCGATTGCGCAATTGCTTCAGAGGCTCATCTCGGTTCGAGCTCCGTGAGCGACACCTCATTCGGCGACATGGCTTTCGACTTGCTGTTGTCGCTGGTGGACTGAAACGCCCTTCGATGCGCTTCCGAGTACACGCCCGAGTCGTCGTCCATCTCCTGGACGCAGAACGTTGGCCTCGACGGGGCCTGCAGAGACACCGTGTTGCTGCTGAGCATGACGTTCACCGCCGACATCGTCGGCCTGTCCGCGGGGCTGTCCTGAACGCACAGCAGCCCAATGTTGACCAGCTTCAGCATCTGGTCATTGGGAGAACGGCCGCCCAAGGATGGATCCAGCAGCTCTTCGATTGTTCCCGTGGTCCAGTGCTCCCTTACCTGCATGCACGCCCACATTGGTGTTGGTATTAGTGTGTTATTTTGAGAAGAAAGCTTTGCATTGGCTTTTTGAGGAGCACAAGAGGTACTACTACTCACGAGGCTTAAGAGGTCAATGGATTGCTCCGAGTTAGCAAAGCTACTGTTCTTCCTTCCAGTGACAATCTCTAAGATCAGAACACCAAAACTGAACGCATCCGACTTGGCTGAATACTGCCCGCGCATCGCGTATTCCGGTGCCATGTATCCACTGCAATACGAAGAAAATTTTGTTGTATACACATCCTACTCTGATACATACTATCGTGCCAAAGGAAATGCAGACCGTACTGTACTTACTATGTTCCAGCAATGTGACTAGTGACGTCTTGTGACTGATCCCATCCAAATAGTTTCGCTAAGCCAAAGTCTGAAATCTTAGGATTGTGATCCGAGTCTAGTAGCACATTGCTTGCTTTGAGGTCCCGATGAACTATCCTCGATTGAGAATCTTCGTGGAGGTATTGTAAGCCTCGAGCAACTCCATTCACAATCTTGAGTCTCTTCCCCCAATCCAGGTCTTTGCTTTTCTCGGAATCTGTCACTCAGACGAGAAACATCAGAGCCTGCAGTGACTGATAATGTTTCATTTTCGGAAACAGACGGTACTGATAATTGTACCGAAAAGAACGGTGTCGAGGCTCCTGTTTGGCATGTATTCATACACAAGTATTTTCTCTTCTTCCAAGCAGACACCGAGGAGCCTCACAAGATTCTTGTGTTGAAGCTTAGCTACTAAAGCCAGCTCAGTTTTCATCTCTTCTATGCCTTGCCTGGAGCTCTGTGAGAGCCTCTTCACTGCTATTTCCTGACCTTCGGAAAGGATCCCCTGTGCAAGTGAAGATACTAATCAACAAAGATACATACAACCAACAGAGTTACATGTGCGGTGCGATTGGTACCTTATAAACCGCACCGAACCCTCCTTCGCCAAGCTTGTTGCTTTCAGAAAAGTTATCCGTTGCAGCCCGTAGCGTTGCTAGGTCAAGAATGAGTGAATCGATGCTTTGAATGTCGTCTGGATTAGTTGAATCTGTTGGAAGAGAAGAGGTACAGAATGATATGCTCACAACTGCAGGATTTGCTTTTCAGGAAATGTGATTGCATTATAGGCTGGAGACTGTTTAATTTTAGGAGATCTTGAACTTTGAATAACTTAAAGCAATCAATATAAAACTCGACTGCGGGGAAGAATCCCGCATTGCTTAAGAAGAAGGTCTTCACGCAGACGAGAAAAACCCTGCTCCACCTTACACACGCACCATCGCCCGACCTTGTGAGACTACCGGCGGATCCTTTGGATCAACGCTGGCGGGCCTTAGACTGTGCTTTGGTGTGGTAGCGAGAGGATTTTTCCCAAGCTGAAATTCGCTCCCACTGGGAGTCGAACCCAGGACCTGGGGGGTGCTACTCAAGCCTCTAACCATTAGGCTAGAGACTCTTTCGCTAAAGCAATCAATATAACGAAGTGAAACATCATTCCCCTGTTGGTAGGCCAATTGATGATTTCTCTTGGTTGATTGACTGTGCTGATATAGGTTAATGATACTGAGGACTTACATGGTACTGAGGGCTTTCTTTCTGCTGGTCTTCTCCTCCAAAAACAAACGCATGTTACAGCGAGCAGTATTGCAGCAGCTATAGGCAGTGTAATGGCCAAGACCCGTCCTGTCCTATGTCCTGTTTTTCCTACAAACAAATGATGTGAATTTCAGATGGGACACGTCTTAATTGGAACTTCAACCAAATGTGAAGATGGCACGTTAATTTGCCTCCATGGAGCACGTATATATGCTGTATTGCAAATAAGTGTTCTTTTATGCTCTCCAGAAAAGAAAACCATTCAAGTTTTTTTAACAACAAAAATCATTTTAAGTTTCAAAGCAATTAGAAGCAAGCGACAACCATAACTGCAACACAAGTGATTTCTGTTTCAGCAACTCACCTTCTCGTGTGGCCGGTGGCGTCACATTCACTGGCGGCGGCCCCGGGAGCTGCAGCAGCGGGCGGCCAGCGAAGAAAGAATTCGTCTCAAACCGGAAGCTGCACCGCACGCTAAAGACTCTCCCACCTGGCTTTCCGACGAAATACTTGGGCGTCGCCTGCCCAATTATGTCCCTAAGGCAGCTCCGGCAGTCGGCCGCCGTCATGTCCGGCGTGCACTGCGCCAGCGAGTAAATCTTGGGGTATGTCTCGTCGAACCCCTCCTCCCCCGTGCCAAACCGCCTGACTGAGTCCGCCGCCGCGTAGTCGGCGGTTGCGTTGACGAGCCGGCCGGAGGCGGCGTCGAACTCCGCCGCTGCCCCCGCGCTGACGTTGTTGTAGTTCCAGGCGGTGATCTTCATCCTGGTGTCGGTGGTGTTGAGCAGGAAGTCCCACTCGGCGAAGCGGAGGATGCAGGGGTCGTCGAACATGGTGGCGTCCTTGTTGAACGCGCAGAGCTGCTGCGCGTTCTGGAAGGCGGTGGCAACGCAGGTCCCGCAAGAGGAGGCGTTGGTGTCGCCGCGGCAGAGCGCGAGGGCATAGACGACGTCCGGCGCCGTGCCGGCGGCGCCTTTGGCGAAGAGGACGGGGGAGGAGGAGGCGTTCTTGGGGAGGGTGCTGGCGAGGACACGTATGTTGGCTTGGTAGGTGCTGCCCTCCGTGTAGTTGCCGGCGGTGGTGTTGCACTTCTGCCACGGCAACGGTTGCGCCTCGGCGAGCGGCGCGCGGAGTAAGGCGAGGAGGAAGGCGGCGGCAGCGAGGTAGTACGAAAGAGTGAGATGGCGTCGCATGGCCATCACAAGCGCAATCGCCATGGTGGTGATGTTGAGGAGGACGACGAGGAGAGCTTACAGGGTGTACTAGTATTCTAGTAATAGAAGAGCGGTGAGGCTGGACCGCTGGACAGAGTTGGCTGGTGAGAATTGTGGGTTGACTCGGACGGTGGCCACCATCCGCAGTGCACTGTTGTTGCCTTGATACAGCAACTGATACTGTTAGCGCAAGGACAAAAAAAAAAGAGTACAGACAAGTCATGATTAAGTAGTATGTTTGATTAACTTTTAGTTTTAATTTATAAATAGTAATAATTTATAGATAAATTTATAAAAAAAGAGCTATTTTCATATGATTTTGACATATACAAATAAAATTGCTGTAGTATGTATTACAATTGACTTAAGGTCTTGTTCATATTGATTTTTAAGAACTTTTTTTATACAATGTATAGCTTTTGTATAGTATTTGCCTTTCAAACAGACTATACTAGTCAATTATAGTAGATATTATAATAACCTTATTTTTATAGGCTAAAATCGCATACAAGTATCTCTCACTACATATGATTTCTCTATAAATTATTACTATTTAAAAATCAAAAACCAAAAATATTGAAAACTCAATACGAACAGCCCAGCCTGCGTCGCGTCCGGAATTGGTCGAGTTGAGGAGGTTTCCGCATTTTTATTTTTGTTCGGTACAGAGAAGTCGCGTGCGGATTGGGTGTAGCAGATCATGGATGGCTACGGCCTAGGGACCGACGGCTACAGGAGAGTCCAGATCAACAAAGAAAAGTTGTTCTAGTATTCTTCGACATCGTTTGATTCCAGCGCTCGTGGGAGGCGTGGATATTACATCACCGTCATCAGGTTGAGTTCTCTTAAGTTAGATATTTCTGTTAACTAAATTGATACATGATTTCTAGGTATCTCTCATTTGTTTTCACAATCGTATGATTTTCAAAAGAATTTATCCAACCCAATTTTAATGTTTTGTGTCTCTTCCCCCATTTTTTTTATTCATAAGCCACGTACTATCATAGCTCATTTGGAACAGAAAAGATAGTAAGAATTTATAAGAAATAAAATATATTTTCACTAAATATATATTTAATATGGAATTTCTATGGGATGCCTATTTCTAAGATGACTTATGCGGTCCGGCCTAGCCCCATTTTTTTCGGGCCTTGTTTTTCGGCTAACAGCTCGAGCTGTAAAAAAAAGCGCGAAACTCGCGAGTTACTCAAGTTCAGCTCGTTCTAGGCTCGATTCGACCTCGGTTCGAACTTTAAACGAGTCGAACTCGAGCTTGATCTCGAGCTTACGAGCTTCATCGAGTCGAGCTCGAATAGTTCGCGAGCCCCGATTTGAGCTTAAATATTAATACATATTAATTTTTACCAAGCTTACTCGAGTCAAACTCGAACTCGAGTTTTTCTTATTGTTGAAAATTAGTATATATTTGAATTATTTTAACTGTTATCGAGTTTACTAGAGCCGAACTCGAACTTAAAAATTTCTTATTATTGAAAAATAGTGCATAATAAATTATTATTTGAATTATTTTAACTCTTACTGCACTCTGATCTTTATCGAATAGATTTTTTCGTAACCTTAAAGAGGCAAAATCGGGAGTGGCCTCCGTACTTCAGAAAACACATACCTCGCAGATGGGTTCACCAGCAAGGCAGCAACCAATCTCCCCGGTCCAACTCCTCCGGCCCCACCTGCCATTGTTACACCCGATCCTCCACTCCTCTCGTCACCAACTCCATGGACACGGCACACCGCTTTTCCTCCTACCTCGCCGGCGTCGCCGCCACCTTCCTCCTCGCCGTCCTACATACGCCCCTCACCACCGCCCAAGACCAACCGCCGCCGTGGCAATTATGCGGGCCTCCTCCCGCCAGCGGCACCTACGAGGAGAACAGCACCTACCAAGCCAACATCAATCGCCTCTCCGTCACCCTCCCCAAGAACGCCTCCGCCTCTCCGGTGCTCTACGCCAAAGACAGCGTCGGCGATGTCCCGGACATCGTCTACGGCCTCGCGCTCTGCCGCGGCGACGCTAACGCCTCCGCCTGCGAGAGCTGCGTCGCGACCGCCTTCCGGAGCGCGCAGCAGCTGTGCCCACTCTTCAAGGACGTGTTGATCTTCTACGACCTCTGCCAGCTCCGCTTCTCCAACCGGAATTTCTTCGTCGACGACGACTATTTTGTCACTACGTACACCCTCCAGCGCTCTCAGCAAGTGAGCACGCCGGCGGCAGCGTTCGATGCCGCCGTCGGCCTACTCGTCAACGCCACCGCGGAGTACACGGCGGAGAACTCGTCCAGGCGGTTCGGCACGGGAGAGGAGGGCTTCGATGGGAGCAACCCCAAGATTTATGCGCTGTCGCAATGCACGCCGGACAAGACGGTGGACATCTGCCGGACCTGCCTTAGCACCATAATTGGGCAGCTGCCGATGGACTTCAGCGGGAGGACAGGCGGGGGAATTTTCGGGGTATGGTGCAACTTCCGGTACGAAGTATATCCTTTCTTCTCCGGCCGCCCGCTGCTGCAGCTTCCGGCATTCGTGGAGACGCCGCCTGCTCCTGCGCCACCGGCGACCAAAGGAGGAGGTGAGTTGGACAAAGAGAAATCACTTATGTTGGTGTGTGATTATGCCATCTGATCTGATAGTCGGTTTTGATTGTATTTATTTGCAGGAAAAAAGAGAAATAGGATACGTACAGTTCTAGCCATTGTGATGCCTATAATTGCTGCGATACTGGTCATCACCGTAATATGCTTTTGTTCTTGGAGGAGGAAGAGAAGACCAGCAGCACAGCCGTTTGTACCATGTAAGTCCTCTTAACCATTTTGAATTATGAATTAGTTGAGTGACCAGCAGGGAAATGGTGATTCAGTTCATAATATTGACTTTTTTAGTCAGATTTCATTCTCTTAAACATTAATACCAAAGTGCCCCTAGCTTGCAGTGAAACCACATTTCCTGAAAAGCTCAGAGTCTTACTTTTCATAATCGTGTACTTATCTTCGCAGATTCAACTAGTTCAGATAATATTCAAAGCATTGATTCGCTTCTTCTCGATCTATCAACACTTCGTGTAGCTACAGATGACTTTGCCGAGAGCAAAATGCTTGGTAAAGGAGGGTTCGGTATGGTTTATAAGGTACACAATCATACCATATGTAGCTTTGTCAGATATATTTTTTTTTGTTGAGGAGTAAGTATCTTTACATGGACAGGGAGTCCTACCTGAAGGTCAAGAAATAGCGGTGAAACGGCTCAGTAAGAGTTCTAGCCAAGGAATCGGAGAGCTGAAAACTGAGCTAGTTCTGGTTGCCAAGCTTCACCACAAGAACCTTGTGAGGCTTATTGGTGTTTGCCTGGAGGAACAAGAGAAAATACTTGTGTATGAATATATGCCCAATAGAAGCCTTGATACCATTCTTTTTGGTATAATTTTCTTATTTGTTATTTTCAAAATGAAAAATTATAAATAAGAGTAGTGCAAAAGCCATCAAAATTTCACTGCAATGAAATGTCTTGCTTGAATGGCAGATTCTGAGAAAAACAAGGAGCTAGATTGGGGAAAGAGATACAAGATTATAAATGGAATTGCTAGAGGTTTACAATATCTTCACGAAGATTCTCAATTGAAGATAGTTCACCGGGACCTCAAAGCAAGCAACATTCTATTAGACTTTGATTACAACCCTAAGATTTCTGACTTTGGCTTAGCAAAGATATTTGGAGGGGATCAGTTGGAAGATGTCACTCATCGTATTGCCGGAACATAGTAAGTATGGCCAGCATTTCCCTAATAATACATCAAAATAGATAAGGTTATAAAGTTATGTTTTTATCACAGCGGATACATGGCACCGGAATATGCCATGCGTGGTCGATATTCAATCAAGTCAGACATGTTTAGCTTTGGTGTTTTGGTTTTAGAGATTATCACAGGAAGAAGAAACACTGGCTCATATGATAGCGAGCAAGATGTCGATCTCTTGAATCTTGTGAGTGCTTGAAGACTGTTCATGAAGTCTACGCGCAGCCAACTTCTAACAATAATATCTGACTAATCTACCAATCTCGTGCAGGTATGGCAGCACTGGACCAGGGGAAATGTCATCGAGTTGATCGATCCATCCTTAAGCAACCATCCTCCCATGGACCAGATCTTGAAGTGCATTCACATTGCCCTCTTGTGCGTGCACAAGAAACCTGCAAATAGGCCGATGATGTCGTCGGTAAATATCATGTTTAGTAGTGGCACTGTCCGTCTCCCTTCTGTGTCCATGCCAGCCTACTGCATCCAGGAGGTTAGTGCCAGTGGCAGCTCAAATGTGTATTTAGAGACGTATCCAAGAGCTTCCGGGTACACAGATAATTCGACAGTAATGTCGTCGAACGAAGTGTCCATCACAGAGCTTTCGCCAAGATGAGTCTTGACTCTGAAGCAGTTTGCTGAACCAGTTGTGTACTGCATTTCTAGAAATAAGCTTGATGATGTAGGCAGAGGCCTTACTGCGTCAGTGTTATTGAATGTTGCATTGTGGCTGTGAGTACAATTATTAACCTGGTATGCTCAGGGATTGCAACTAGCAGGAGTGGACAATAAAAGTCATATTGGTGCTGACGTATGGCACGATAAATTGTCGCTAATGTCAATTTTGCTGTTCAATATCTGGCGAGTGATGTGGAAAGATCTGCCTTTTCTACTAAACTATTCCAGGGAAGGACTAGTTTGATTCCCGGCGTACAACAAAACACATGAAGCTGTGACAAATGAGACTTTTCTTGGAGATAGCGAATCAGCGTCCGAGGGAAAAAGAAGATTCCTCGTCGAGAGTCGTTGGCCACGGCCGGCGGCGGGAGGGCACTGAGGTGAGATTATTCTTTCCATCCGTTCCTCTCGCTCCCCGAATCAGGAACGGCAGGGTGGAAGGATCTTCGTTTGGGTGCCAGGGTGGTGCCTGTGGCTTTGCAAATCGGAAAGTGGTTAAGGAAGGCTCCCAGATTGACTACGCAAACTGGCAGAGCCGGGGCTATGTCCTTGCCCCGAGTCTGGCAGAAAAGGCGATGTTAGCCCAACATTTTCCAACAATAGAACCTGTTTTTTGAACGGGACCAACAATAAAACTTTCAGGAAGTCGCGTCGCTCCAGGCCTCCAGCCAGCAGACCGCCGAACGCACGACTCCCTCCGTCCCTTCCAGCGTTGTTCATGGCCGACCCCGGCCGTGGTCGCGCTGGAATTCTTGGTGCCACCTGGCGGTGGGGAAAGATCTAGGCCGTCCAAGTGTCGGCCCAGGAGGGAGGGGAAGAATTTAAATTCTTGTTTTTTTAGAATCAACTCAAATTGATTGTAAAAGAACACAAGTTAACCAAACCTTGCTCTAGGCTAAAATAAAAAGAAAAGAGAAAAATGAAAAAGAAAATCTAGGAAATTCCAATTACATTCAATCATAATACATCTAGAAAATTTGAGATGTCACAATAGGTGAAGACGTCATACATGAAAGCATATGCCTCTTAGAGGCCATCAAAGGGAATAGAGAACCATCTAGTTTCCTAATTATGTGATAAAGCAAAAGACTAGAACCCATCAAGTCCTTATTCTCCATCTCGCGTCTCCAGTACCTACATATGCGAAGAACAAGATTCCCAAGTTTTGAATCCTAAAGAATTAGTAAGAAAATACTTGAAACCCCAAAACTTGGACACAACCAATAGAAGTATTTGAATAATTATGTGAGTTACCATAATGCAAATGATGGTTTATACAAGAAGATCCGACAACATCCTTGGAGGTACGCTGTGAGTGGATAACTCGATTAGGAAAATGAGAGCCATCTCTAGGAAAGCAGTAAAGCCTTGCTTGAAAGCGTCACGACGAGAACCAACAAAAGAACTAAAGGGACTTACAAATCCTCACCGTGGGTGCGCACCTCGATGAAAGAAACGAGGTTCACCTCTTGGGAGACAGGAGAAATCGTTCCTTGAGATAGCTCATGGACTAAACCAAAACCATGAACATCAAGTCCATAAAGCTGTCGAACACCACTAAAAAAGGTGTCAAAAAAACCATAAACATATCTAAAGCTATCTTAGTTATTCTTGCCATGATATGTGGAAACTTATCTAAAGCTATCTTAGTTATTCTTAACCCACGAGCAAGTTGTTTCTAAAGTTTTTGAAATTTGCCCGATTTTAGTACAACATTGTGTGTTTTAAGGAAAAGTTGGAACTTTGACCAAGATACATACGATCTTTAGATGGAATAGGTTATTTAGCTTGAAAATTTTAACATCATTTGGACATGGATTTTAAAGTTTGCACTAAATTTGGCTTTAGCCCGGGCTGATTTTCTGTTCTTGCAACAGGGAAGCGGTCAGACTGCCTCTAGGCCTGGTCAGACCGACCGTCAGTCAAATGGATGGTTTGGCCAATCAGACCAACCACCGGTCATATCGCATCTCTAGTGATGGTCAGACTAATTAGTTGCTAAATTTGTGAGTCCTTTTGTTTTGTTGTTGTTGTTTAGATTTAAGCCATCAAATTTGATCTTCTTAGCTCTTTTAACTTGAAAGTGAAAGATTTCTAGATATTTGAAAGAAGATTTTAAGATGCCATCATTCACCTCTTCGGTTGCTATGAACGGTCTTACAGTTTATATGAAAATTAAGTTTTGATTTCCTCACCAGGTGCTGCACACCACATTTACACACCACACCAATATACGTACATCGAAATCGAAACATTCTTACAACCATAATGCAAAATTAGAATAGCACAGACGCATAGGGTATGATATATACAACAGTAGATTTATTTTTTTTTATTTATAAACAACATTACGCGATCGATTGCGCAATTCCTTCAGAGGCTCATCTCGGCTCGGGCTCCGTGAGCGACACCTCATTCACTGACACGGCTTTCGACTTGCTGTTGGCGCTGGTGGACTGAAACGCCCTTCGATAAGCTTCCGAGCACACGCCCGAGTCGTCGTCCATCTCCTGGGCGCAGAACGTTGGCCTCGACGGGGCCTGCAGAGACACCGTGTTGCTGCTGAGCATGACGTTCACCGCCGACATCGTCGGCCTGTCCGCGGGGCTGTCCTGAACGCACAGCAGCCCAATGTTGACCAGCTTCACCATCTGGTCGTTGGGAGAACGGCCGCCCAAGGATGGATCCAGCAGCTCTTCGATTGTTCCCGTGGTCCAGTGCTCCCATACCTGCATGCACGCCCACATTGGTGTTGGTATTAGCGTGGTATTTTGAGAAGAAAATTTTGCATTGGCTTTTTGAGGAGCACAAGAGGTACTACTACTCACGAGGCTTAAGAGGTCAATGGATTGCTCCGAGTTAGCAAAGCTACTGTTCTTCCTTCCAGTGACAATCTCTAAGATCAGAACACCAAAACTGAACGCATCCGACTTGGCCGAATACTGCCCGCGCATCGCGTATTCCGGTGCCATGTATCCACTGCAATACGAAGAAAATTTTGTTGTATATATATCGTGCCAAAGGAAATGCAGACCGTACTGTACTTACTATGTTCCAGCAATGTGACTAGTGACGTCTTGTGACTGATCCCATGCAAATAGTTTCGCTAAGCCGAAGTCTGAAATCTTAGGATTGTGATCCAAGTCTAGTAGCACATTGCTTGCTTTGAGGTCCCGATGAACTATCCTCAATTGAGAATCTTCATGGAGGTATTGTAAGCCTCGAGCAACTCCATTCACAATCTTGAGTCTCTTCCCCCAATCCAGTTCTTTGCTTTTCTCGGAATCTGTCACTCAGACGAGAAACATCAGAGCCTGCAGTGACTGTGATAATGTTTCGTTTTCGGAAACGGGTAGTGAGAGAATTGTACCGAAAAGAACGGTGTCGAGGCTCCTGTTTGGCATGTATTCGTACACAAGAAGTTTCTCATGTTCTTCCAAGCAGACACCGACAAGCCTCACAAGATTCTTGTGTTGAAGCTTAGCTACTAAAACCAGCTCAGTTTTCAGCTCTTCTATGCCTTGCCTAGAGCTCTGTGAGAGCCTCTTCACTGCTATTTCCTGACCTTCTGAAAGGACCCCCTGTGCAAGTGAAGATACTAATCAACAAAGTTACATACAACCAACACAGTTACATGTACGATGCGATTGGTACCTTATAAACCGCACCGAACCCTCCTTCGCCAAGCTTGTTGCTTTCAGAAAAGTTATCTGTTGCAGCCCGTAGCGTTGCTAGGTCAAGAAGGAGCGAATCGATGCTTTGAATGTCGTCTGGATTGGCTGAATCTGTTGGAACTTGGAAGATGAGGTACACAATGATAAGCTCATAACTGCAGGATTTGCTTTTCAGGAAATGTGATTTCATTATAGTCTGGAAACTGTTTAATTTTAGGAGATCTTGAACTTTGAATAAATTAAGGCAATCAATATAACGAAGTGAAACATCATTCCCATGTTGGTAGGTCAATTGATGATTTCTCTTGATTCATTGACGTGCTGATATAGGTTAATGACACTGAGGACTTACGTGGTACCCAGGGCTTTCTTTCTGCTGGTCTTCTCCGCCAAAAACAAACGCATGTTACAATGAGAAGTATTGCAGCAGCTACAGGCAGTGTAATGGCCAAGACCCGTCCTGTCCTATGTCCTGTTCTTCCTGCAAACAAATGATGTGAACTGCAGATGGGACACGTCTTAATTAGAACTTCAACCAAATGTGAACATGCCTCATTAATTTGCCTCCATGGAGCACGCAAATAGGATAGTTTCTTTTTATTATTTTCTTTTAGTTTATTATATAGTAATAACTAGTTTTTAAGTAATATATTTTTTAAAGTGAAATCTATAGATCGATTATAGTAGATATTATATTGACTACAACTATATCGGCAAACTTGCACGTGATTGTCTCTATACGTATTCTCTTTTATAAACAATCAGAATTTAAAATTTTAACCCAAAAATCATGTCATAAGTGAACTTTTATAATCTCTCAAAAAAACCATTCAAGTTTTTTTACGACAAAAATCAGTTTAAGTTTCAAAGCAATTAGCAGCAAGCGACAATCATAACTGCAACACAAGTGATTTCTGTTTCAGTAACTCACCTTCTCGTGTGACCGGTGGCGTCACGTTAACTGGCGCCGGTGCAGGCGGCGGCCCGGGCGGTCCCGGGAGTTGCAGCAGCGGGCGGCCAGCGAAGAAAGAATACGTCTCAAACCGGAAGTTGCACCGCACGCCAAAGACTCTCCCGCCTGGCTTTCCGACGAAATACTCGGGCGTCATCCCGCCAATTATGTCCCTAAGGCAGCTCCCGCAGTCGGCCGCCGTCATGTCCGGCGTGCACTGCGCCAGCGAGTAAATCTTGGGGTATGTCTCGTCGAACCCCTCCTCCCCCGTACCGAACCGCCTGACTGAATCCGCCGCAGCGTGGTCGGCGGTGGCGTTGACGAGCCGGCCGGAGGCGGCGTCGAACGCCTTAGCCGCCCCCGCGCTGACGTTGTTGTAGTTCCAGGCGACGAACATCCCCCTGTTGTCGGTGGTGTTGCGCAGGAAGTCCCAGTCGGCGAAGCGGAGGATGCAGGGGTCGTCGAACATGGTGGCGCCCTTGTTGAACGCGCAGAGCTGCTGCGCGTTCTGGAAGGCAGTGGCGACGCAGCTCGCGCAAGAGGAGGCGTTGGTGTCGCCGCGGCAGAGCGCGAGGGCATAGACGACGTCCGGCGCCGTGCCGGCGGCGCCCTTGGCGAAGAGGGCGGGGGAGGAGGAGGCGTTCTTGCGGAGGGTGTTGGCGAGGACACGTATGTTGGCTTGGTAAGTGCTGCCCTCCGTGTAGTTGCCGGCGGTGGTGTTGCACAGCTGCCATGGCAGCGGTTGCGCCGCGGCGAGCGGCGAGCGGAGGAAGGCGAGGAGGAGGGCGGCGGCAGCGAGGTAGTAGGAAAGAGTAAGATGGCGCCGCAAGACCATCGCAATCGCCATGATAGTGATGCCGCGCATGATGGTTAGGAGGAGATGACGGCATACGGAGTTACGGGTTCTACTGATATAGAAAAGCGGTGAGGCTAGAGAATTGACCGGTAAGACTTGTATGTTGACTTGGACTGTGACATGCACACAGTGCGAGCCACTGCAAGTGCACTGTTGTTGATGCGCCAAATGATTGCCCTCGGACCGAGAAGTCATGATCAAGAAAGAAAATAAGAAGACGCGATTAGGTTGCGTTGCATTAACTTTCGTTTGGAACGGTCAAGGGAGGGCCCTCGAGTAGGATGGATTTGGATGGATATTACTTATTGTATTCTAATTAATATTCTTTTGGGTTTTGTTAAATGTTGTACCGATATTTTCTTTTTAATTATTATCCAGATTTAAGACTATTAGATTAAAGATCCAATGACCATGAATTCTCCCCCTCCCCTTGAATTCTACCCGTTGAAAAAATCTCCCCCTTTAAAAATAAGGAGCTCCTTGATCTCTAATTCAAAGGTCACAAATTTGGATTATAATTAGGAAAAAACATCCGGGTGATACCTATACACTTCCATATTTTTTTTAGATTTAAAATCGGATATGGTAAAACGGATACGAATACATATTAAGAGTTTCAAATACGGTATCATCGGGAAAGATACATGACGGTTTCGGATCGAAAACGAATAATATATGCAGATAGTTTGACAACTGATAAATTCGATACTGTATTCTAACCTATATTTTTTCTCGAATTCATATTCAGATACGGCAAGCCGGATATGAATACGAATTCAGAGTTTCAAATACGGTATCATCAGGACATATATATAATGGTTTTAAATAAAAAACGGACAATATAGATAGATAGTTCGACAACTGATAAATTTATACATAGGTTTAACAAGTTTACTTGTAGATATCGGTACATAAACAAAACCAGGATCCTTAAGCGACAGTAGACTTCCAAGGACCGGAAATATGGACACTAGAACTTGAAAACAACATTCTTTTCTTTGTTTCTGGCCTTGACAAGCACGCAGCAGCTAGTCTAACCATTACCATTTTTCAGTCATTTTTACTAAACCTTTCTAACCGAGCTCCCAATATACGGTGCAGGTTGTGAGGCAGCAGCAGTAAAACTAATAAATACAGCACGCGTTGGGCTAGCGCGCGACGTGGGTAGCGTGGTCAGGCGCCGTGCCAGGTGGGCTGGCGCGCTCGGATGCTTCGCAAGGTGGCTGGTGTGCACTGGTGCCGTGCTAGGTGGGCCGGCGCATCCACGGACTGCGCGAGGAGGTCGTGCTATTTTTTTTTTATGAAAAAGAAATTGTAGTAATTTTTCACGATTTATTTCGAAATAATTTTATTGTTCAAAATTATTACTGTAATTTTGATTTTCTTTTAGTGCTACAGTGCTCTGCAAAAAATAATTTCATTTTTTCCAGCTCATTTTCTATGCCTAAGAATTTCTCAAAAAATTGATTTTCTTTTCGTGCAAAATTACTACAATTTCTTTTTCATCAAAAAATAGCACGGCCTCCTCGCGCGGTCCGTGGATGCGCCGGCCCACCTAGTGCGGCACCCGTAGCCACTTTGCGCGGCGTCCAAGTGCGCCAGCCTACCTGGCGCGGCGCCTGACCGCGCTGCCCACGTCGCACGCTAACCCAACGTGCCAGGCTGCCAGAAATGACCAATCGCAGCGCAAGGGGCTAGAAGGGGAATTATGCAACTGGGGGCCAGATTGGCCATCGATTCAAGAATAGAAACATTGAATTTCTTGGACCAGAGGCACAAGATTGGTACTCAAAAGCCTTGTATGGTGACTTTGCAGTGAACACACCAGAGGATCTTAGTTTCAACACAATCATTCGCATCACTGATCTGACCGACCTCCCCACATTGAGTTTTTCATTTCATTCCACATTGTCAAAGCATCCCCCACAGCACCCTCCTAAACCTGGGTCTTTCCCGACCAGCATTGAACACTTCATTCATAGTGATGTTCTTATAATATGCCTACATATTCACCTAGGTTGGGAGATCAATTTACATACCCAACATCAGAAAGATGGCTCATCATCACTAGCGATTTCTTCTTCCTACAATTTGACAATTAATGTCCCAAACTAAGTTAGAAGCAAATTTGTAATGGAAAAAAGATCCATAACCTTTACAAAAATAAGAGTGCAATACCTATATCATCATATTAGCAACAAGGATCTCAACAACCTCCAGATCAGCAATGATAAATGCAACCTTATTTTTAAAATCTAAAAAATGTAATAAAAACTACATTAGTAAAAAAACAAACTTCTTTTACACTAAAAGATAACAAACTACTAGAGTTATCACATTTTCTAAACGTAGCTATCCGGCGGTGGTTGTTGAAGGGGAGGACAGTGCAGCGATTGTTGAAGGGGAGGGTGGCTCCCCGCGGTGGCGGTGGTTATTGAAGAGGAGGGTGGCTCCCGACGGTGGTGGCTATTGTTGAAGGGGAGGACATCGACGGCAGTTGTTGAATAGGAGGGCAGCGATAGTTGTTGAAGGGGAGGGCGACTCCCGATGGCAGCGGCAGTTGTTGAAGGGGAGGACAGCGGCGGTGGTTGTTGAAGGGGAGGGCGGCTCCTAGCGGTGGTGGTGGAATCCTAGATGACAAGATGTGGTACTTGCTACCTGGTGGAGTGGTTAGTAGTGGGGAGGAAATGAAGAACTGACAATTTGCGAGCATGATGTGGTCTAGGTCAAGAGGTGGACTGTGGACGTGTGGTAAGCTGAGAGTCTGACATACTGAGTGAGCACTACTGGATATCCGCTCGGGTAGAACCCGATTTATCGAATACTAAAGTTATTCGGTCAGATATAAGCCATCCTAAATTCTCTAATGAATTCTCTAATGAATCCGCCTACAAATATCTGAATACCATACCAAAGCTGCCTAGATATCTAACCGGCTTACTGAATAAGGTGCCAATCATATTTGGTACCAGATCGGTCGGGCAAACCGACATGTTTGCACCCCTGCCGAAGAGGCTTCTTTGTGTTTTTCCATATCTAGTGTTGCAATTGACAGATAGCTATGGCCTATGGGGGTCGGCAGCTATAGAAGAGTCAAGATCAACAAATAAAAATAGTAGCAGGCACTAGAATGATGTATGAGCTGTACTGGGATATTCGACAATCATGTGATTCCTAGCAGAAGAGTTGTCCAGCCCAATTTAAATGTTTTGAGGAATTACTCTGCAACACTTAGCTAAAAAATTTAAAGAATTCAATCGAATTTCTCACCTTTGGATCTGCATCCCAACTCGTGCTCTAGCCACCTTTGTCTCCATCTCCAGTAGAACTCTGATGAGGTTTAGGGCTCGAATTTAATGGGTTAGGTTTTGGGTTTATTAGCCCCCAACCGTAGAATTAGCGTGGAGGGCAACGGCCCGATCATGGGTGGCGGAGGCGGTCAGGATGCTGTCAGCTGTGGTTTTTGTGGCCAGTGGTGGGTGGTGGAGGCTACCAGTGGTGATTTAGGGGCAGTGGCGGGAGTCAGTGGTAGATCTAGTGGTCAGAGAAGTGGATGTGGGCGGGGGAGGAGGAGGCGAACGGTACCAGCACTAGCAACCATGTCGGGAGGCGGTGGTGTTGTGGTTCATGTACAAGATTGTTCATCCAACGGTCCAAAAATTGACTGATTTTGTGATATAGTCACTCAATGGAGAAAGAGCGAAAGCCGGAAAGGAAGAGAGGAGCTGTAAGACGAGGTTCTGCCACCTCCGCCACTGCACCCGGTGGAGGCGGCGGTGAGAGGGGAGGTGGCAGCTAGGGGTCTCTCGTGCAGCGGCTGGGGATCGCCTCTTGAGTCATCCGAGAGTGACTCATGGGACGTCGTTTCGCTTGTGCTGCTATCACAAGGGACATGATCTCCCATGTGACCATGTCTGATTCATCTTAGGTGCATTTCGTGTTGAAGCAATGCCGCGCACTGTTTTCATTTTGATTTGACTCTTAGCCGGGATGAAGCGAGTGGAAGCAGCAGCTAGCGCCCACCGGCAACATGTTTCGGTTGACGCACAGTTAGTCGACTCGTGTGTGAGTACTCCACTGCACGATTTCACTTTCACACAGCCACACTGCAGTAGGCCCAAACCTCGACCGATGATGCTCTGAGCTTTGATACGTCGGCTCGGACGATTCGCCACGCTGCCTGCCGCTTATTAACCGCCCCGCCCGTGCCGATGCCATCTTCGTTCTTCTCAGACAGTCAGTACTTTCGTCTCCCCACACCCCACCCAAAAAAAACACTTATATTTTTTTACACTAATAACGAGGTAAGATCTCATCCGTACACTGAAAAAGCCACTATCTCCTATTTTTAGACTAAAACAAGCCAAGCACATAACGGTGAACACAATAGGGGCGGAGCCACCTCCCGGTGAGCCTGGGCGACTGCCTGGGCTCGCCGGCGACGGGCCGTGGAGGTTCCGGTCAGCAGCGGAGCCATCTCCCGGGCAGGGCGGGCGACTGCTCAAAGTCTGGGACTTGAAAATTATTCCTAAAGGAGCCAAAACAAGAGGGTGTAAATGGGTCTACAAGACAAAGCTTGACTCTCAAGGGAATGTAGAAAGATACAAAACGCGACTTGTGGCAAAAGGCTTTACGCAAAGAGAAGGATTGATTACAATGAGACATTTTCTCCAGTCTCATGTAAAGATTCTTCAGAATCATAATGGCTTTAGTGGCACATTATGATTTAGAGTTACATCGATGGATGTAAAGACGGCATTTCTTAATGGGGATTTGGAGGAAAATGTTTACATGGCACAACCGAAAGGTTTTGTCATGGAAGGAAATGAAAGAATGGGATGCCGCCTAAAGAAATCGATTTATGGGTTAAAGCAAGCTTCAAGACAGTGGTACTTGAAGTTTGACAGTACAATAAGAAAATTTGGGTTTAAAGAGAATGTAGAGGACAACTGTGTTTATGCAAAGTTTAAAGATGGAAAGTTTATCTTCCTAATCCTCTATGTGGATGATATTCTACTGGCTAGTAGTGATGTCAGTCTGCTACTAGAGACAAAAAAGTTTTTGTCCTCAAACGTTGATATGAAAGATCTTGGTGAAGCTTCGTTCGTTCTAGGGATCGAAATTCACCGGGATAGAAACAAGGGGACATTGTGACTGTCACAAAAGGCATACATAGAGAAAGTCTTAAAGAAATTTGGTATGCATAAATGTAGTCCTTCACCGCACCTATAGTCAAGGGCGATGAGATGGGGATTTTCAATGCCCCAGAACCAGATGAGATCGATCAAATGAAAGCGGTTCCATATGCTTCAATTGCCGGAAGCTTACAAGATGCTCAAGTATGCACACGCCCGACTTAGCATTTGTTACGGGTTACTTGGCGATTCCAGAGCAATCTCGAATAGAACATTGGAAATTGATAAAGAAAGTCTTGCGTTATTTGCAAGGAACAAAAGGCCTCATGATGACATACGAAGATCAGATTTACTCCATATAGTGGGGTATACGGTCTCGCCGATGAGCCGCCATCGAACCCCCTTGAGCCCTGCCGCCGTGGGAACTCGGAAGGGACGAACACGACGTTTCTCGGGCAAGACGGGTCGTGGGCCACGCCCTCGTGGCTTGGCCGTCGCACCGTGCGAGTGGAACGTCTTCCCTTTGGACTTCTGGGCAACTGGGCGTCAGCCCGTCACATACTCACGTCGGAACTAGGCCGGTAGACCAGATCGTGGAATCGAGCAGCAGCAGCACATCGCCACTTCTCCTCGGCTCCTCGCCAAACCCTAGAACAGCAGCGTGGCGGCTCCACTCTGGCCGGCGGGCAGAGGCAGCCGGGGCTCGGGGCAATGGCGCGGCAATGGGACCGGCTTGCGCTTGGGCTAGGTTCTTGGCACCGGCAGCGAGGTGGGCAGTGCGCTGGCGAGATGTGGCTGTGTGCGTGTGGTCTGTGGGGGCAAGCCGGGCAAGAAAAGAAGAATTGAAGAAGACAGCACCTAGCATTAGCAAGAAGGTCTGGCCTAAGTCCTGAACGGTGCTCGTCATTTTGTTGCTCTGCTATTCGCTCAGTCATTGAATATTTGAATTGAACTGTTGGGCTTTTAAATTCGGATGAAATCAGGACCCCTTGCTTTTAGTTTAAAACTACTTCAGTTCTTAACTTTGCTATATGTTCTGTATTTTCGCTTGTTCGTTCTTATTGACCACAATTAGTCTTGCCTAGGCTCCAAAATTTTTCTGGCTCCGCCAATACACTGATAAATTACACTTGCTTCTCTGGATTACAATACAGTATGGAACAAAAAAAGTAACAACGTGTTGCGATCCACAAGCGGGCATGCGTTAGCCTCCGCTACTTCGTCGACCAATTAATGTCAGACAGTGCTGTAAGAAAAAGCTGAGCTTGCATCCACGAAAAATGTTGGTCTAGCAGGAGCAGGCAGAGAACTGGTAGTATCGCTGTTAAGCATCACCATGATATCTGCCATTGTAGGTCGATCTACAGGGTTCTGTTGAAGGCACGTGAGACCGATATTCACACATTTCAGCACCTCAGCTCCAGGGTAGTTTCTTCCCAAAGAATAATCTATCATCTCTGCAATTGTTCCCTCGGCCCAGTGCTTCCATACCTAGCATTACAATCACAAATATTCAGTACTAACAACATGTATGCAAGTGCTCAAACCTAAGTATTTTCAGTGTGTTTGTGAGTACTCACGATGCTTATCATATCTTCATTTTGCTCGGACAAGTAGGATCCGTTGTTCCTCCGGCCCGTTACGATCTCAATAACGAGAATGCCGAAACTGAACACATCTGATTTCGTGGAGTACTGTCCACGCATCACATACTCAGGAGACATGTAGCCACTGCAGCAAGAAGAATATATAGCATGGTTAGTTAAGCTGACATTACCGGTCCAGGGAACTGATTAAATTAATTGATTTTTTGAAGGCCATGATTAGATACAATGTCCCGACGATGCGGCTGGTGACTTCTCGAGTCTGATCTTGCCCGAAGAGCCTGGCGAGACCGAAATCTCCGATCTTGGGGTTCATGTCTGCATCCAACAAAACGTTGCTTGCTTTCAAGTCGCGGTGGACGATCTTCTTCTGAGAGTCCTGGTGAAGGTACTGCAATCCTCGAGCGACTCCTTCGATTATCTTGAACCGTTTCACCCAGTCCAGTCGACCTTTTTCCTCAGGATCTAACACCAGAAATGCGAGTTTCATGGTTATTGCACATGCAATCATGCATATAGGTGTTGTAACGAGTACTACTTAGATTCTGTGGGGAAGGATAGTGGTACCGAAAAGAATGGTATCAAGGCTTTTATTTGGCATGTACTCATAGACAAGCAATCTCTCTCCCTCTTCTAAGGAAAAACCCACAAGCCGAACAAGGTTCTTGTGATGAAGTTTGGCCACCAGAACTAGCTCGTTTTTTAGTTCTTCTAGCCCCTGATTTGAACCCTTCGACAGCCTCTTCACGGCCACTTCTTGTCCAAAAAGTACTCCCTAAGCAAATTGATTATATATTCCATGAAGGTTATATATGAATACAGATACACTACAATATACACTACATTCTGTAATGGCCTAACAGCTTCACATACTATAACAACAATGGAGCACTAAATTCATACAACTTCTGTCTCAACCTTTTGCACTTGATTCATATTTTGACCATTCTTGATTTACACCAACTAAAACTGATGTGCAGCAACCAATCAAAATTTATACATAAAAGCTTCTATACAAAGTTGCTCCTCTTGAAGTTAAAGGATATTGCCATACGGTCATACCTTATAAACTGCACCGAATCCCCCCTCACCAAGTTTGTTGCTTTCATCGAAGTTGTTTGTTGCCTCTTGTAGCGATGACAGAGATAGCAAGGTTGATTTAACACTTTCCAGGTCCTCGACTGTATTAGCTGGTAAAGTTCCATTGATTCGATTGTTAACGATTAAGCCTATACGTGTACAACATTAAGAAGCGGAAACTATGCAGATCGAGGACTTACGTCGGGGGGAAAGCTCTGCTCTTCGCGATCTTCTCTTCCTGAGCATAATCCACATACAAAGGGAAATTGCAGCTATGGCAGCAACACCCACTATCGGCAATATAATTTCAAGTGGCTTGCTAGCTGAAGTGTTTTTACCTGCAATTTTGCAAAAGGAAAAAAGAAACTCAGTTCAAGTATGTGCAGCAGTGCATGTGTCACAAACAGTCCACCTGTTCAGGAAAACAGGTCTGAGCTCAGGGTTGCAATGCTGTTGCTCGATGAAAGAAAATGAAGCTCCTGCTTGTTTTAGAAACGGAGTGGTGGGAACACAGTGGTGTGAGGTGAGACCGCTAATAACCCGAGTTCGCAAATTTTTTTGTCTTCGAAAGGGGGAAAAGGGCTTTTGTCCGTGTAACAAGAGAAAGGTTGGGATAGAATCCTTCCAGAAGCAATATGTGTGAGAATTTTCCTGTAAGGACCGATGATAATTGGGTAATCTGTCACATATTTTATCGTTTATTTATTAAAAAACTTAATTGATTACTGCTAATTCGATAGGTTTTGGTGACCCCAAAATATATATTCCCTCTTTTTTTATTTGACTTCTTAGAATCCGTGTCGTCAAATTTTTTAAAATTTGATTACCAATAAACTCAAAACTATCTAGATTAGCTCTACGAAAGTTATATCATTATATTTATCGTTAAAAATTAATGCTTTTGTAATATTATAATTTTATTAGTATATTTTAATATAAAGTTATAAGAAGTAGTGGTCAAAGTCGTATATCGAAGACAGTAAAAAAAAAAAAATGTTAAGTAAAAAAGAAGAGAGAGGGTATAAACATATTATCTGTCTATGATTCCGAAGATTCCCATTGCGCAAAATGTTATTTTTGTTATATAATACTCCGTTTGTTGATTTTTATAGGGTGTGGTTTGACTCTGTTTGGTCTTGAAGATTGAACGTAGACCATCAATTTTTTTACAGTATATTGTTGGAAACTACAAAATCGTAATCATAATAAAGTACCTTTAAATACTAATACCCAGCGGTGTCACTTTTGTATCACAAAAGCTATATATTGTTGGACTAATTGTTGCTAAGAATTACAAATTTTGAATCTGGAAATACGTGGGTGACTTGTAAAAATCAACTGAGGGAGTAACGTGCTTAAAGACCATATCAAATTTCAGCGTAATCTAGAATTATGTGTCCTAATGACTTATGCTGTAACATGCTATCGTCCAATATTCGCTTTACTTAAAAAATAATGTGCTAGCTGGTACTGGTAGTCGAGATGAGCGACATGTTAACAAGAATTTGACGAGTAACAAATCAGACAAACAAGAATTTGACAAGAGTAAAAAAATCAGACTCGATTCAAGCAAGCCAGAAGATAAAGTAACTTCGGGTCCTTCCTCAAGCACACCAAGTTTTACTTGATACACCAATCTAGCTTGCACAAATCACGTAATGTAATTCATATGTCCATGAGTCATCGAGTTAATTAATCCGAACGAGTACGTACTCGACTCACCTCCCGTAGTGCCCGGCACAACATCCGGAGCGGGCGCCGGCGACGGCACCGTCGCGGCCGTTCCGTTCTGCAGCCGCAGCATCGCGTTGCCGGTGTAGAACGGGCCTAGCTCGGACCTCAAGTTGCACCGCGAGACAAGGATCCTCGCGCCCATCACGTTCGGTGGGAACACCTTCCACCACTGGCCCACGAGGTCATCGAGGCAGCTCCGGCACAGCGCCGGTGACAGGTCCGGCGTGCACTGCGCCATCGAGTAGATATTAGGGAACCCCTGGTCGGGCCCCACCCACTCCCCCGTCGCGAACAGCCTCGTCGAGTTGTCCACCGCGTACCGCACGGTTGCGTTGAGGAGGCCGGTGACCGCCCGATCGTAGCCCGCGACGTCGCGGCTGGTGATGTTCGCGCTACTCATGAGGAGCACCTCGCCGGAGTTGTTTTTGGAGGCTAGGAAGTCCTTGTCCGACAGGCGGACGTAGCACTGGTTGTAGCAGAGGGCCACCTCCCTACTGCGGTTGCAATATTTCTGCACGTCCCGGGTGGCCCAGGTGCCACAGTCGAAGCAGTCGGAGGCGCTGAGGTCGGCGCGGCACAGCATGAGGCCGTAGACGGTGTTCGGGGCTGCGCCTACGGCGCCGGCGGCGTAGAGGGAAGGCGAGGTGGTGGCGTTCGCTTGGAGGGTTGTGATGATGTCTAGGAAGTTGGCTTCGTAGGTGCTGCCTGCCGAGTAGTTGCCTCTGCGGCTGTCACATGTCTGCCACGGCTGAGCAGCGGCGAGCGGAAGCGCGAGAGCCGCGAGGAGTAGAACGGCATGAATCGAGGAGCGGCCGTGCATGGCGTGAACGGGGGAGGAAGAAACTTGGTGAGACATGGAAACTTGAAGCTAGTTGGACAACATCAAGACGATGCATGCATGGTATTCTAGTCTAGGACTACTGCGTGCGCACCGGGCTGCGCCAGAGTGATCTTGGCATCCCCTAAATGGAAAAAAAAAGTACGGTCTCTTGGCATGTCAACTTAGTATCTTTTCTTAGGCATGCGTACAGTATGTGTGTACGTGTGCGCATATGATGTAGCGGTTTCAACCTGCTAACGCGTTTGATCCGCTGCAGCATCATGCATGTATCCAAGAGAGAGAAAAAGAAGTGCAGGTTGCATGCTGTGAGTCTCTTCAAAAGCCTCCCTCTTGCAGCTGTTTCAACTTGGTAGTATTGACCAAATCATGGTCAGGTTGAGTCATCCAGCCACTTGATTTACTTAATGCACACCCATCGATGTCATTGTTCTACTGCAAGTTGCATGCAGAGAGCAACTCCCAGACTCCCAGTTACTCTCCAACCCCCCCCCCCCTCCAAATTCACCTACCAATTATCACATTAACAAGAGAAAATTGATATTATGTCACTCCTTTGAAGTGGCTTCGATAAAATGTCACTCTCTATATGGCAATTGTTAAAATGCCATCCAATACATGATTAACTCTATGATTTACCTTTTTTGAAGGTTTTAGCCATTTCTTTTTCATTTTTTATTTTTCTCCCTAAAAATTACATAGCAAATGACTATAATACTCTCAGACTAAGAAAAACCTGACAGATTTGAGCCGGCGCACACGTGGGACACAGGGCTTTTCACTGGAGCAGCAGCAACAGCCACTGCCAGCCGCGGGCGGTTGGGCCGGCCGGCGCGACATGAAGTCTTGAACTAACGTTGGCCGCATGCTATACATGGTTTACAGCCATACACCTCTGAAGAGTGAAGACTGAAGCTGCGACCTTTTCTTTTGTTTTCTACTGGACGGCCGGGGTTCAGTGGCCACAAGCCGAGGTTCATTCATCCGGCAGCGGCAGGTCGAGGTCCTGGACTGCGATTAGCCTAGACCAACGCGGGCGATGTGCGTGCTGTATTCGACGATGGCACGATGCTTGTGCCATCTGACAGCGAAATGTATGAACTCCAGGGTCCAGGCTTAATTTGCTTGACAGATTTAACCGTAGCAATGTACTGCTACAGGGGACTTATTGACGATCATCATGTATTTGTGACAAATCTGAGGGTATTATGGTCATTTGCTATGCAATTTTGGGGGGAAATAAAAAATGAAAAAGAAATAGTTAAAACCTCCAAAAATGGCAAATCATAGAGTTAATCATGTATTAGATGATATTTTAACAATTACCATATAGAGAGTGGCATTTTATCGAAGCCATTCCAAAGGAGTGGCATAATATCAATTTTCTCCATTGACAAAGAGTAAGACCGCTAATACGAATTCGCAAAATTTTTTTGTGTCTTCGAAAGGGGGGAAATGGCTTTTGTCCGTGTAAAAAGAGAAAGGTTGGGATAGAATCCTTCCAGAAGCAATATGTGTGAGAATTTTGTTGTAAGGACCGATGATAATTGGGTAATCTGTCACATATTTTATCATTTATTTATTAAAAAACATAATTGATTACTGATAATTCAATAGGTTACGGTGACCCCGAAATATATACTCCCTCATTTTTTTACTTGACTTCTTAGAATTTATGTCATTGAACTTTTTAAAGTTTGATCACCAATAAACGCAAAACTATCTAGATTAGCTATACGAAAGTTATATCATTATATTTATCGTTAAAAATGCTTTTATAATATTATAATTTTATTAGTATATCTTAGTGTAAAGTTATAAAAAGTAGTGGTCAAAGTTGTATATCGAAAACAGTAAAAAAAATAAAAAACAAATCAAGTAAAAAAGAAGAGAGAGAGTATGAACATCTTATCTGTCTATGATTCCGAAGTGTCCCATTGTGCAAAATGTTATTTTTGTTATATAATACTCCCTTTGTTGATTTTTATAGGGTGTGGTTTGACTCTGTTTGGTCTTGAAGATTGAACGTAGACAATCAATTTTTTTTTACAATATATTGTTGGAAACTACAAAATCGTAATCATAATAAAGTACCTTTAAATACTAATACCCAGCGGTGTCACTTTTGTATCACAAAAGCTATATATTGTTGGACTAATTGTTGCTAAGAATTACAAATTTTGAATCTGGAAATACGTGGGTGACTTGTAAAAATCAACTGAGGGAGTAACGTGCTTAAAGACCATATCAAATTTCAACGTAATCTAGTAATTATAGGTCCTAACGACTTGTACTGTAACATGCTGTCATCCAATATTCGCTTTACTTAAAAAATAATGTGCTAGCTGGTACTAGTAGTCGAGATGAGTGACATGTTAACAAGAATTTGACAAGAGTAAAAAAATCAGACTCGATTCAAGCAAAGCCAGAAGATAAACCAAGTTTTACTTGGCACACCATTCTAGCTTGCACAATTCACGTAATGTAATTCATATGTCCATGAGTCATCGAGTTAATTAATCCGAACGAGTACGTATTCGACTCACCTCCCGTAGTGCCCGGCACAACATCCGGAGCGGGCGCTGGCGCCGGCACCGTCGCGGCCGTTCCGTTCTGCAGCCGCAGCATCGCGTTGCCGGTGTAGAACGGGCCCAGCTCGGACCTCAAGTTGCACCGCGAGACAAGGATCCTCGCGCCCATCACGTTCTGTGGGAACACCTTCCACCACTGGCCCACAAGGTCGTCGAGGCAGCTCCGGCATAGCGCCGGTGACAGGTCCGGCGTGCACTGCGCCATCGAGTAGATATTAGGGAACCCCGGGTCGGGCCCCACCCACTCCCCCGTCGCGAACAGCCTCGTCGACTTGTCCACCGCGTACCGCACGGTTGCGTTGAGGAGGCCGGTGACCGCCCGATCGTAGCCCGCGACATCGCGGCTGGTGATGTTCGCGCTACTCATGAGGAGCACCTTGCCGGAGTTGTTTTTGGAGGCTAGGAAGTCCTTGTCCGACAGGCGGACGTAGCACTGGTTGTAGCAGAGGGCCACCTCCCTACTGCGGTTGCAATATTTCTGCACGTCCCGGCTGGCCCAGGTGCCGCAGTCGAAGCAGTCGGAGGCGCTGAGGTCGGCGCGGCACAGCATGAGGCCGTAGACGGTGTTCGGGGCGGCGCCGACGGTGCCGGCGGCGTAGAGGGAAGGCGAGGTGGTGGCGTTCGATTGGAGGGTTGTGATGATGTCTAGAAAGTTGGCTTCGTAGGTGCTGCCTGTCGAGTAGTTGCCTCTGCGGCTGTCACAGGTCTGCCACGGCTGAGCCGCGGCGAGCGGAAGCGCGAGGGCCGCGAGGAGTAGAACGGCATGAATCGAGGAGCGGCCGTGCATGGCGTGAACGGGGGAGTAAGAAACTTGGTGAGACATGGAAACTTGAAGCTAGTTGGACAACTTCAAGACGATGCATGCATGGTATTCTAGTCTAGGACTACTGCGTGCGCACCGGGCTGCCCCAGAGTGATCTTAATTGGCATCCCCTAAAAGGAAAAAAAAAAAGTACGGTCTCTTGGCATGTCAACTTGGTATCAGAGTATGCGTACAGTGTGTGTACGTGTGTGTAGGGCTGTAAATGAGCCGAGCTCGAGCGAGCTCACTACCTCAAGCTTGAGTTTGTTAGAGAATCGAACTGAACTCGAACCGAGCCTCAGAATCACCCGAGCCTAGAGTTAGGCTCAAGCTTGGCTCATTTATCTTTCGAGCCGATCTCGAGTCGAACTTGAGACGAGCGAAACACGAGCAATTCACGAGTCTTTAGCTTTTTATCTACCATAAGCTTAGCCAACTGCAGTCTATCCTGTTCTTAGGCTTAAACCATTGTCTTATTTATAAGCCCGGTGTGATTTGGACAATACAATTGATAAAAAAAATTGAAATACATGTGTATACACTTTAAAGAGTCATGCTTAGCAATAATGAACGAGCCTACTCGAGCTTTTCGAGCTCGAGCTCGATAAGCTTGCGAGCTTCAGCTCAAGCTTGAGCTTGGCTCGTTTATAATTCGAGCCGAACTCGAGTCGAGTCTAAGACGAACCAAACCCGAGTAGCTCACGAGTCTCGAGCTTTTTTTACAGCCCTACGTGTGTGCAAGTCCAATAATAGAGCCAAGTGTTTGGCTAGGGCATCTCCAATAGTCTGAGTCAACTAGCTATATACATATACACATCAGCATATATCCTATGTGGAGGAAAGAGAGTATGCAAAAAAATCGAGCCAGCTCTTCCTTAAGCACTAGTCTATAACGCCAAACGAGCCAGCCTCTATAAATTCTGTGTGTGCATGTAAGCATCAAATAGCTATCCTTATAGATAGTTCTTTAGAATGCTAGCTTTAGTGTGTACTATATAAATGATGTGGAAGTCTTATAGTTAGTTGTTAGCTATAACCATTGGAGATGCCCTAAGTCAAGTTATAAGAGCCAAGTTATACAATAATTTATCTTCTATGTGTCTACAAATTTTTTTATTATTATGTGATACCATGTCTCACATTTTCTTTCCTATTCCTCCTCACATACATTTATTATCTTGACCCACCATTGCATAGGCTCCCGTGCCCAGTTTGTTGCTTGCATGAGAGCCAAGCTTTCATCTCTCCTCCACATCAGCAAAAATGCTGACTAGCTTGGCTATAAAACCATTATTGTACTTGCTCTAACGCGTTTAAGAGCAAGTACAATAATGCTGACTAGGTCACCTCTAGCGAAATCCACGTCAACACAATCCTAAGTGGAAGAGAGAGAAAGAGAGAGAGAGAGAGGCAAGCTGCCCCTCATGCAAGAGGTGACCCTTGATATATTTATGCAAGTATTAAATGTTTGAGTACTTTAGGGCAAGTTTAATAGAAGAGGTGGCTGCCACCTCTAGGACTAGCCAAATAAGCAAAAAGAGTACAAGTGGCTCATAGTGGAGGTAGTTAATACAATAAGTTGAGTAGATGTTACCTCTACTAAAGCACTCAAACATTTAATATTTCGCTAGAGGCGACCTTAACCCTTATTGTATTTGCTCTAAGAACTAGCATCGCCTCTAAGTCCTCGTAATGATGTGCTAGAGGTCACCTGAGGGGCAGCTTGCCTCTCTCTCCTCTTGTCTCTCTCTTCCACTTAGGATTGTGCTGACGTGGATTTTGCTAGAGGCGACCTAGTCAGCATTATTGTACTTGCTCTTAGTAGAGGTAATCTCTACTCAACTTATTGTATTAGCTACCTCTACCATGAGCTATTTGTACTCTTTTTACTTATTTGATTAGTTCTAGAGGTGGCAGCCTCCTCTTCTATTAAATTTGCTCTGATCTGCTGCGGCATCATGCATGTATTCCGAGAGAGAGAGAGAGAGAGATGCAGGTTGCATGCTGTGAGTCTCTTCAAAACCTCCCTCTTGCAGCTGTTTCAACTTGGTAGTATTGATCAAATCATTGTTAGGGCGAGGCATCCAGCCACTTGATTTACTTAATGCACACCCCTCGATGTCATTGTTGGCCAGTTCAGCGTATTCACATATTTAGGCCCTACAGCAAGTTGCATGAAGAGAGCAACTCCCAGTGCGTACTCCCTCTCTCTCCAAAAACAACTACCAATTATCACATTGACAAAGTTTACGTCACACGTGCTTGACGACTACCTTTTTTCAATTATACGCTGTAAAAGACTACAAAAATTATTATATGGAAGTACTCTCAATAACAAATATGGTGGCACATAAAAATCTAAATAGTTCTGTATATACTATTGTATAGAAACGAGTCGGGCCTGTTTGGAGACGGAGAGAGTCCTTGTTATACGGTCAAACCTCGAAGCTCGCGTCTATACTTCAACTGCCGCGCGCCGTGTCATCGTCGTGTGTTGTCCATTCGCTGCCTACACTACAACTCGCGTATACTCTGATAACTGGCTGCACGTTCCCGCGGGCAGATTAACACGGCGTCAATGCGAGGCAACACGCTCGCAAACGACCTGCTGCGAGCCCACACGCGCCAGACGATTAGTAGCAGGGACGCGTCGACTGAGCCTAAAAGTGCGGAGATAACCTACACTTAATTTGTGATCATAATAGACTTCACAAGGAGTTTTACCGATGACGCTTTTCATTGACACTCGATTTAAGAGATAAATGGCAGTCGAACCCCCGCGCAAATTTCCTAGGATGCCCATGCTTTTCAACAGAATCCTCACCATACCGACCACCGTTAATTCCTTCTCTTGACCACTCCATTCTATTGGGGCGAGTAAGGCGCTGTCAGAGAACACCTATTTCCAGCAGCTCGCAGTAGTCATCAAACTTGTTCAAGGTAAACTAGCCACCGCAGTCGGTACGCAGAGCTTTTAGCTTTTGATGTTTTTCCATCTCAGCTGCATCCTTAATCTTCTTGAATGCCTCGAATGGTTTGTCTTTGCTTCGAAGTAACACCAGCCACATATATCTTGTATAGTCATCAACCAGCAGCAGGAAGTAACTATTTCCACCATGCGTGGTCGGAGTGATTGGCCCGCATATGTCACTGTGCCATAACTCATGAGGCACGACTGCACAATACAGAGATGTGGTTGGAAACGGGTTCTGATATTGCTTGCCAATCAGACAACCATCGTAGATGCGATCTACGTGCTCGATCCTGAGCATGCCTTGCACCATCTTCTTGTTAGTCAGATCGTTTAGAGCATAAAAGTTCCTTGATTTGTTCATCTTGGTCGGTCTTGTGCTGCCGAAGCAGCCTACGTAGAAGAATGGAATCAGGACTCAGGGAAGCGTAGGATTGGAAGAATGACATAGGATAGCAATGAAATAAAGGAGACGGTAATTAGATATGAATTCATGGTAATATGCCAGTGACTAGATATGCATGCATGAATTAACCCAAAGCCCCGTGTACGTGCAAAACATTTTTTTCCAGAAACTACAGTCTGAGCTCTGATACCAACTGTAACACCCCACGTAACCATATGGGATATTACTATGGAATGTCATCGCCAAAGTGAAGAATAAATAGGTACAACAAAAGAAATCACAAAGAGTTTAAAACTTTATTAACACTTTAATAGAGAATCAACGGAAGCGGGAATAAATATTTAAAACATGGGACCGGTCCACTTCTAACCAAATAAAGAACGAATGAAACAACAAAACAGTGGCAAACCACGGTGCTGAAAACTTGAGTGCTCCCACCCATGCATGATGCTATCACTTTACTGGCCTTTTACCTGGGATTGAAAAGAGTAAGCGTGAGATTTGAAAATCTCAGCAAGTACCCAACAAGTCTAGAGATGGCAATGGGTACCCGAATACCCGACGGGTTTTACCCGATAAAGAGACGGGTATGGGAAATTTTATGTACCCATGGGTATGTTATTGGACGAAATCCTCTACCCGCCGGGTAGGCGGGTGCGGGTGTGGGTATGTACTACCCATACCCGCCTACCCGCGGGTAATGAATACCCGCATTAGACAACTAGACATCCCACTCAAATGTTAATTTTATTATCTACTTGTTGTTGATTGTTTATTTGTTTGTCATATGTTGATATGGTCATGTCAAGTATGTTTATGTGATGTACTAATTTTGATCATTAGACGCTTTTGTGCTTGGCATGTATGATTAATGAATGTCTAAATTGATGATATTCTTATGTGTTGAACCGGGTATGCTTGCGGGTACGGGTTACCCGTTGGGTAGTAATACCCGCGTGGGTACGGGTATGGGTAAATTTTCCTACCCGCGTGCGGATACGGGTAACCCGACGGGTAAATTTACACCTAGCGGGTACGGGTATGGAATGGCAATACCCGATGGGTATTTACCCGTTGCCATCTCTACCAACAACGGTCGCAACACAAGAGTAAAGACAAGTAATGCAACCAAATGAAATAAAGGGCAAGCCTGACAAGTAAGCAATGGACATAAGGCAAACAAAGACCAACTAATATCGGAAATACTGTCATGAATGGAAGACAGATATTATGAAAACTGTGTATTAAAGATATTTGTTATGTGACAAGTTATGGTAAGTTATAGCAAGGGTGCCGACGACCTCATCCCACATACCCGGTTATACGAGAATAGCCAGGCACATCCTTGTCCTCGACTGTATAACCGCAGACGGGGTGTAATATCCTGTGTAACGAGAATGTACGGCCCCCGTACGTTACCAGGTTGGGTGGAAATGACCCCTATATGTGGGTAGCCCCAGCGTGATAACCCTTAGTTCGTTATTTAGTGAATTATCCATGATATCATTAGAGAGTTGTGATTGAATTAAGGTAAAGTTACGAGAGTAACGATTCAATACAATGAGACCGGAGAGACAGGATTGGTGATATTAGGTGATAAGGTAACCGATACATCATGGACAGATAAAATAGTATGAAGTTAAGAAAACTAAGAGATGGCAAGGATAAGGCTATAATAAAGTTATGAGAAGTAAAAAGATGCGCTAGAGTTGAAAATGGTAAGACATAGTTTCTGATATGAGGATGATATGGGATAATGATAAGATGGAAGTGATATAGAGATTAACCTAAAGAGGTATTATAATATAGCTCACACAAGGTTATCAACCAATCAAGTTTTATTATGTAATAAGTGATTATTAGTCAGATTAGCATATTTAGTACATACATCATTCATGGCTCAAATACAACATCAAACAATTATTGGATCATAATATTTGACACTAAAACATAGCAGCCCTAATATCAAAAGTGTCAATAATTTAATTCTAAGTTAAAAGCATGTTCATATGCTACCCCCAATTACAATTTAAGCACAGATTCTAAAATACTAATTAAAAGCATTAATCCTAGGACATTTTAACTGGGCATTCTAAGAAGCATACAAGCAGGTGAAATAAGTTGACCTAGAACATCATGATAAAAATACAGTATTAAAATCTATAACTAGCAACCAAGAGCGATATGATAATAACCAGACAGAATTAGCGACATGATATTAACCAGATAAGCTTTAGTGATATGCTAATAGCCAGGTAACTTAGCGGTGTGATATTGGCCAAGCGATATTATATTAATAAAGTACTTTAATGGTACAATATCAGATAGATAATTTAAATGATATGATCTTAGTCAAGCAAGCATATGTGACATGATAATCACACTCCATGACCAGGTGACAAGTAAATTGGAAACATGTGATTTACGAAACGAAAAAGTCACGGCCGCGAGGTACTTACCTTGAACATGCTCGACGGACACACTGCACGATGGATCCGGAAAACGCAACTGCCCAGCTGCTCCCTCAACAGCTGCGTGAGAACCTATAGGGTGATTTGGAGAACAACTCATCAGATATGATAATTTGATAAGAAACGACAGGTGATAATTTTGACTGGAGAGAAATAGCCGTTTGGCTGCGCGAACGACTGTTCGGCCGAGCGAATACTATTCGGCCGAGCGAACGGCCACTCGGCCACGCAAACGCGTGTTCGGCTGTGACTGCCTCCGGCCATCGGCTGCCGCCACGGGCCTCCACCAATCGCTGCCACGGGCCACCGCCGCAGGCCACCACCCGCGAAGGCATGGGCGCGGAAAGACTCGCATGCGAGCGTGCGGGCGCATGCAGCCAAGCGTACGCCGCCGCTATCGCCGTAGCGACCTCGCCACCACCGCCGTTGCCATGGTTGCGCGTGGCCACGCGGTTGCGTGCGGGCGCATGGAGCCGAGCGTACGCCGTCGCTGCAGCACCCCTCGCCGCCACCGCCAATGTTGCCAAGATCGCGCGTCACGCGCGGGCGAGCGGGCGCATGCGGGCGTGCAGGCCGTGCGTTGCCACCACCGCTGTTGCCAAGCGCCGGTCAGCCGCTGGCTGCCGCCATTGCCGCCGCAACGAACTCACCGCCGCCACCGTCGCCATGGTTGCGCTGTGGCGCGCATTGCGCGTCGCGAGCGGCGACCACTGACGGGCATGCAGGTGTGCGGCGCCGCTGCCACTCACCGCCGGCTGCCGCCGTAGCCTCTGCCGCCGATGTCCCACCGCGCGCGCTTGTTCTTGCACCGACCGGCTTCGTCACCGCTATGCCGCTGCCGCATGCCCATGCTGACGTCGCCGCAGCCGCCGCTATCGCTGCAGCCGTCGCGCCAGGGCGAGCTCGAGCGCGCGGGCGCATGCATGCGCATGCGACATGGACGCCGCTGCTCCGGCCATCACCATCGGCCACCTCTGCCGTTGCTGCCACGACCGCCACCACCGGCGCCGGCGCCCATGCAGCCGCTTGGATCGGAGAAGAGTGAGGAATGTGGGTTAGATGGGAGAGGAAGAAAATGGAATAGATGGAGAAGATGCAACACGGGAGAGAGAGGAATTAATTGGAGATAGGAGAGAGAAACGCGACGAAGAGGTTAGAGATGGCAGGATGAAAGAGAGAGAGGTAACGGGAGAGAGGGATATGGTTAGTGTTTATGGGAAAGAGAGATTAGTGGAGAGAGGTTAGGAATAGATGGAGGGAGGAGAGAGAGAGTTGGTTAGAGGTATTTTTGAGGGTGCAACATTCCTCTTGTTTTCGGCAAAGAGTAGCTTGTCTCCTCCATCCTTCGAGTGTTGTTGACCCTTGAGACCTTCCTCGAAAGTTTTGAGACGACCGATTCTTCTGAGACCGACATCATTTCAACATCGCCCAATTGTTCAATCGTGCCAAAAATCTGAAGGAATCGGTCGGGAACTGAGCTAAATAGTTTTTTGACCACTTCGCTTTCTTCCAACTTCACGCCGAGCGAACAGATCTCACCCACCAACGTGTTGAGTTTCGTGGAGTACTCGCTAATCGACTTCAAGTCACCCATCTGTAGCTTGCTCAGTTGTCATTTGAGCACTTGCGCTTATTCCTTCTTGACACGATCCTCGCTATTCGCATCTCTCTGAGTGCACTCTAGGCTTCTTTCGCCGTCTACTTCTTGGCGATCGACATAATCACGTCATCTAGCACAGCTTGCGAGATGGCCACCATCACGCCTTGATCTTTGTCACCGTCGTCGTCTCCATCTTCGACCGCTGACCAAACCCCTAGCGAACACAAGATTAACTTCATCTTGACGTCTCATATGTCGTAATTCATTTCGCTTAACATCAGGTATTGAATCAGAATCAGGCGCTTCTTGTCGTTGACTTGGCGAGCACACCTGTCTTCGATGGGTCGAGTACGTCACCCGCGGTCATGATGAGCTCTCCTAACTTCGACGGGTTACTTGCGTTGCCAGCCATCGCTTTGTCCCCTTAGACTCTGATACCAATTGTTGGGGAATCGCCCAGGGAGTCTAGACGAACGATGGTCGTCAACTTCTTATGATCACACACATGCGAAACACAAGTAGATTCAAGTCGAAGTTTGCGACACGATGTAATGTGATGCGTTTGTGTCATTTTCTTCTTTTCTATATAGAGGAGCAACATACACGACTTTGAAACCAACACGGCAAACCATGCTGTAATTCATTACAGAAACCGTTCGTCTTTCCGTTCACAACCACTCTAAATCTAAATAGGCTTTGACTCTGACCTTTACGACTACTATAGTCCTTATGACTTACAACTGTTATAGTCCATACGACTTACGACCATTATAGAATTTGAAATGGTCGTAGATTCGACTAGACCTGAAGACAACTGATTAACTCTATCAGAGTTGAACCTCTTCCCTTTGGACTTCTGGGCAACTGGGCGTCAGCCCGTCACATACTCACGTCAGAGCTAGGCTCGTAGCCCAGATCATGGAATCGAGCAGCAGCAGCAGCACATCGCCACTTCTCCTCGCCAAACCCTAGAATAGCAGCGTGGCGGCTCCACTCTGGCCGGCGGGCAGCGGCAGGCGGGGCTCAGGACTCAGGGCAATGGGACCGGCTTGCGCTTGGGCTAGGTTCTTGGCACCGGCAGCGAGGTGGGCAGTACACTAGCGAGATGTGGCCGTGTGCGTGTGGTCTGTGGGGGCAAGCCGGGCAAGAAAGAAGAGTTGAAGAACAGTGGCGGATCCAGAAAAATTTTTTGGAGGGCTGAAGTACCTTCAGCTCGACCTCAGCCCCTTCTATATTATATATCCATGGCTAAAAATTTGGGGGCTCGGTCCGATAGCGGTAGGGGCTCGAGCCCCCGCCCCACCGCTGGATCCGCCGCTGTTGAAGAATACAGCACCTAGCATTAGCAAGAAGGTCTGGCCTACGTCCTGAACGGTGCTCGTCGTTTTGTTGCTCTGCTGTTCGCTCAGTCATTGAATATTTGAATTGAACTGTTGGGCTTTTAAATTCGGATGAAATCAGGACCTTTGCTTTTAGTTTAAAACTACTTCAGTTCTTAACTTTGCTATATGTTCTATATTTTGGCATGTTCGTGCTTATTGACCACAGTTACTCCAAAATTTTTCTGGCTCCGCCAATACACTGATAAATTACACTTGCTTCTCTGGATTACAATACAGTATGGAACAAAGAAAGTAACAGCATGTTGCGATCCACAAGCGGGCATGCGTTAGCCTCCGCTACTTCGTCGACCAATTAATGTCAGACAGCACTGTAAGAGAAAGTTGAGCTTGCATCCACGAAAAATGTTGGTCTAGCAGGAGCTGGCAGAGAATGTTAGAGTGATCTCGGGCTTTGGCCCAACGGCCAAAGCCCACCCTTGACCGCGCCACGATCGGGGCGCCCCATTGGTGGTGGGCCTGTCGCCGCGCCATATAAAGAGAGGGGGGGCGGGCGCACGCACACTGCAGGTTCGCCGTGCGCCCTCGCACTCCACCGACACTACCCTAAACCCGATCGTTGAGGCGCTCAGCGACGGAAACTCCACCATGCCGCCGATTCGCGCGCCGGGACACGCCGCCGAGGAGCCCGCACCTCTTCCCGACCGTCGTTGCCGTGCGCGAGATCTTCACCAACGAACCCGCGATGGCGGCTCTTCATCCTCTACACCGGACGGTTGGTACCTCTGCTCTCTCTCGCGTGTATCACTTGAACCCGTATAGAACCCTCTAGATCTAAACCCTAGGATCCCCAAAGTATTTGAAGAAGATCTCATGCACCTTTGAAAAAGCCACTATCTCCTATTTTTAGACTAAAACAAGCCAAGCACATAACGGTGAACACAATAGGGGCGGAGCCACCTCCGTGAGCACAGGCGGCGACGGCTCGCGCGGCGACAGTGTGGAGGTTCGGTCAGCGGCGAGCCATCTCCCGGCGAGGCGGCGGCGATCGCTCGGTCGCCGATGAGCCGCCATCGAACCCCTTGAGCCCTGCGCCGTGGGAACTCGGAAGGGACGAACACGGCGTTTCTCGGGCAAGGCGGGTCGTGGGCCACGCCCTGCGTGGCGGCGGACGCCACAGTGTGGCGGTGGGGGCCTTGGCCCCCACTCAATTTTGTTAATTACGTATACCTCTTGGATATAATCTATGTAGGCCCCGATTCACAACTCAGCAGGCCCCGGTGGCCCGATGCGGCGATTGGCGGGGCGGGCCTTCTCCACGCAGCGTAGCGATATGCCCCCACTCAATTTTAGTCCTAGGTCCGCCCCTGCTCGTGGCTTGGCCGTCGCACCGTGCGAGTTGAACGTCTTCCCTTTGGACTTCTGGGCAACTGGGCGTCAGCCCGTCACATACTCACGTCGGAACTAGGCCGGTAGACCAGATCGTGGAATCGAGCAGCAGCAGCACATCGCCACTTCTCCTCGCCAAACCCTAGAACAGCAGCGTCGGAACTAGGCTCGGGGCAATGGCGCGGCAATGGGACCGGCTTGCGCTTGGGCTAGGTTCTTGGCACCGGCAGCGAGGTGGGCAGTGCGCTGGCGAGATGTGGCTGTGTGCGTGTGGTCTGTGGGGGCAAGCCGGGCAAGAAAAGAAGAATTGAAGAAGACAGCACCTAGCATTAGCAAGAAGGTCTGGCCTAAGTCCTGAACGGTGCTCGTCATTTTGTTGCTCTGCTATTCGCTCAGTCATTGAATATTTGAATTGAACTGTTGGGCTTTTAAATTCGGATGAAATCAGGACCCCTTGCTTTTAGTTTAAAACTACTTCAGTTCTTAACTTTGCTATATGTTCTGTATTTTCGCTTGTTCGTTCTTATTGACCACAATTAGTCTTGCCTAGGCTCCAAAATTTTCTGGCTCCGCCAATACACTGATAAATTACACTTGCTTCTCTGGATTACAATACAGTATGGAACAAAAAAAGTAACAACGTGTTGCGATCCACAAGCGGGCATGCGTTAGCCTCCGCTACTTCGTCGACCAATTAATGTCAGACAGTGCTGTAAGAAAAAGCTGAGCTTGCATCCACGAAAAATGTTGGTCTAGCAGGAGCAGGCAGAGAACTGGTAGTATCGCTGTTAAGCATCACCATGATATGTGCCATTGTAGGTCGATCTACAGGGTTCTGTTGAAGGCACATGAGACCGATATTCACACATTTCAGCACCTCGGCTCCAGGGTAGTTTCTTCCCAAAGAATAATCTATCATCTCTGCAATTGTTCCCTCGGCCCAGTGCTTCCATACCTAGAATTACCATCACATATATTCAGTACTAATAACATATATGCAAGTGCTAAAACCTAAGTATTTTCAGTGTGTTTGTGAGTACTCACAATGCTTATTACATCTTCATTTTGCTCGGAAAAGTAGGGTCCGTTGTTCCTCCGGCCCGTTACGATCTCAATAACGAGAATGCCGAAACTGAACACATCTGATTTCGTGGAATACTGTCCACGCATCACATACTCAGGAGACATGTAGCCACTGCAGCAAGAAGAATATATAGCATGGTTAGTTAAGCTAACATTACCGGTCCAGGGAACTGATTAAATTAATTGGTTTTTCGAAGGCCATGATTAGATACAATGTCCCGACGATGCGGCTGGTGACTTCTCGAGTCTGATCTTGCCCGAAGAGCCTGGCGAGACCGAAATCTCCGATCTTGGGGTTCATGTCTGCATCCAACAAAACGTTGCTTGCTTTCAAGTCGCGGTGGACGATCTTCTTCTGAGAGTCCTGGTGAAGGTACTGCAATCCTCGAGCGACTCCTTCGATTATATGGAACCGTTTCCCCCAGTCCAGTCGGCCTTTTTCCTCAGGATCTAACACCAGAAATGCGAGTTTCATGGTTATTGCACATGCATATAGGTGTTGCTAACGAGTACTGTTTAGATTCTGTGGGGGAAGGATAGTGGTACCAAAAAGGATGGTATCAAGGCTTTTATTTGGCATGTACTCATAGACAAGCAATCTCTCTCCCTCTTCTAAGGAAAAACCCACAAGCCGAACAAGGTTCTTGTGATGAAGTTTGGCCACCAGAACTAGCTCGTTTTTTAGTTCTTCTAGCCCCTGATTTGAACCCTTCGACAGCCTCTTCACGGCCACTTCTTGTCCAAAAAGTACTCCCTGAGCAAATTGATTATCTTCCATGAAGGTTATATATGAATACAGATACACTACAATATACACTACATTCTGCAATGGCTTAACAGCTTCACATAATATAACAACAATGGAGTACTAAATTCATACAACTTCTGTCTCAACCTTTTGCACTTGATTCATATTTTGACCATTCTTGATTTACACCAACTAAAACTGATGTGCAGCAACCATTCAAAATTTATACACAAAAGCTTCTGTACAAAGTTTATCTTATCTTGAAGTTAAAGGATATTGCCATACGGTCATACCTTATAAACTGCACCGAATCCCCCCTCACCAAGTTTGTTGCTTTCATCGAAGTTGTTTGTTGCCTCTTGTAGTGATGACAGAGATAGCAAGGTTGATTTAACACTTTCCAGGTCCTCAACTGTATTAGCTGGTAAATTTCCATTGATTCGATTGCTAACGATTAAGCATATATGTGTACAACATTAAGAAGCGGAAACTGTGCAGATCGAGGACTTACGTCGGGGGGAAAGCTCTGCTCTTCTCTTCCTGAGCATAATCCACATACAAAGGGAAATTGCAGCTATGGCAGCAACACCCACTATCGGCAATATAATTTCAAGTGGCTTGCTAGCTGAAGTGTTTTTACCTGCAATTTTGCAAAAGGAAAAAAGAAACTCAGTTCAAGTATGTGCAGCAGTGCATGTGTCACAAACAGTCCACCTGTTCTCCTGTCTGAGCTCAGGGTTGCAATGCTGTTGCTCAATGAAAGAAAATGAAGCTCCTGCTTGTTTTAGAAAATGAAGCTCAGCAGTGCATGTGTCGCAAATTTTTTTTGTCTTTGAAGGGGGGAAAAAGGCTTTTGTCCGTGTAAAAAGGGAAAGGTTGGGATAGAATCCTTCCAGAAGCAATGTGTGTGAGAATTTTGCTGTAAGGACCGATGATAATTGGGTAATCTGTCACATATTTTATCATTTATTTATTAAAAACTTAATTGATTACTGCTAATTCAATAGGTTACGACGACCCAAAAATATATACTCCCTCATTTTTTACTTGATTTCTTAGAATCAGTGTCATCAAACTTTTTAAAGTTTGATCACCAATAAACTTAAAACTATCTATACTAGCTATACGAAAGTTATATCATTATATTTATTGTTACTTGACTTCTTAGAATCAGTGTCATCAAATTTTTTAAAGTTTGATCACCAATAAACTCAAAGTTATCTAGATTAACTATACGAAAGTTATATCATTATATTTATCATTAAAAATGGTTTTATATATTATAATTTTATTAGTATATCTTAGTGTAAAGTTATAAAAAGTAGTGGTCAAAGTCGTATATCGAAAACAGTAAAAAATAAAAACATCAAGTAAAAAAAGAGAGAGATTTTTATAGGGTGTGGTTTGACTCTGTTTGGTCTTGAAGATTGAACGTAGACAATCAATTTTTTTCACAATATATTGTTGGAAACTACAAAATCGTAATCATAATAAAGTACCTTTAAATACTAATACCCAGCGGTATCACTTTTGTATCACAAAAGCTAAGAATTACAAGTTTTGAATCTGGAAATACTTGGGTTACTTCTAAAAATCAAGTTGTAAAAATCAACTGAGGGAGTAACGTGCTTAAAGACCATATCAAATTTCAGCGTAATCTAGTAATTATAGGTCCTGTAACATGCTGTCATCCAATATTCGCTTAACTTAAAAAATAATGTGCTAGCTGGTACTAGTAGTCGAGATGAGTGACATGTTAACAAGAATTTGACAAGAGTAAAAAATCAGACTCGATTCAAGCAAGCCAGAAGATAAAGTAACTTCCGGTCCTTCCACAAGCACACCAAGTTTTACTTGATACACCAATCTAGCTTGCACAAATCACGTAATGTAATTCATATGTCCATGAGTCATCGAGTGAATTAATCCGAACGAGTACGTACTCGACTCACCTCCCGTAGTGCCCGGCACAACATCCGGAGCGGGCGCCGGCGCCGGCACCGGCGCGGCCGTTCCGTTCTGCAGCCGCAGCATCGCGTTGCCGGTGTAGAACGGGCCCAGCTCGGACCTCAAGTTGCACCGCGAGACAAGGATCCTCGCGCCCATCACGTTCAGTGGGAACACCTTCCACCACTGGCCCACGAGGTCGTCGAGGCAGCTCCGGCACAGCGCCGGTGACAGGTCCGGCGTGCACTGCGCCATCGAGTAGATATTAGGGAACCCCGGGTCGGGCCCCACCCACTCCCCCGTCGCGAACAGCCTCGTCGAGTTATCCACCGCGTACCGCACGGTTGCGTTGAGGAGGCCGGTGACCGCCCGATCGTAGCCCGCGACGTCGCGGCTTGTGATGTTCGTGCTACTCATGAGGCGCGCCTCGCCGGAGTTGTTTTTGGAGGCTAGGAAGTCCTTGTCCGACAGGCGGACGTAGCACTGGTTGTAGCAGAGGGCCACCTCCCTGCTGCGGTTGCAGTACTTCTGCACTTCCCGGCTGGCCCAGGTGCCGCAGTCGAAGCAGTCGGAGGCGCTGAGGTCGGCGCGGCACAGCATGAGGCCGTAGACGGTGTTCGGGGCGGCGCCGATGGCGCCGGCGGCGTAGAGGGAAGGCGAGGTGGTGGCGTTCGCTTGGAGGGTTGTGATGATGTCTAGGAAGTTGGCTTCGTAGGTGCTGCCTGCCGAGTAGTTGCCTCTGCGGCTGTCACAGGTCTGCCACGGCTGAGCAGCGGCGAGCGGAAGCGCGAGAGCCGCGAGGAGTAGAACGGCATGAATCGAGGAGCGGCCGTGCATGGCGTGAACGGAGGAGGAAGAAACTTGATGAGACATGGAAACTTGAAGCTAGTTGGACAACATCAAGACGATGCATGCATGGTATTCTAGTATAGGACTGCTGCGTGCGCACCGGGCTGCGCCAGAGTGATCTAGGCATCACCTAAAAAGAAAAAAAAAGTATTGAGGAACTGACGTTGACGAGTCCAGTCCGATCGATTTCTTCTATACCAATATAGATGGATTAAACACAGAACAATCACAGAATAATGTAAGAATTGAACACGAAGAGATGAAGAACTCCTTCTTTATTACTTTTCTTTCTCAAAAGGTGTATAAGTGATGATCATGGGACCCTCTATTTATAGAGTAGTGGAGGGTGTCCACTAATGGGTTGGGCTTGCAGGTTCAGGTTTCCTAACACTTCCACTTGAGCACTCATCTGATATGATCATGTCTTATCAAAACTCCATAAAAACCCAGTAGAAAAAATTTGAAGAAAAAAATATGATACATGTAATGTTGTGTTGCACGAATTGCTTCATTAAAAACCTTGGTCAAGAAACTTCAGGAAAACTTGTCAAGAGAAAAGAGTGCAATCCACCTATTTCATTCAATCTACAAGATTTATTTTTTGGGTACTCGATATTCGTGATCAAGTTTTAATAGTGAATTCGTGAAGAGTCTCCCCTAAATTCTGCACTTCTATAAGTCTCATCGTTCCAATTCCACGTACCCATCTTTCAAAATTAGATGCTGGGAGTGACTTAGTGAATAAATCTACAAGATTTTCACATAACTTAGTATGCAATATCTTAATTTTGTCCATCCTTTGTAATTCATAAGCATAGAAAAACTTAGAGTTGATGTGTTTTGTAAGATGACTCTTTATGTACCCCATCTGCACTTGGGCAACATAAACTGCATTATCTTCACAGATAATTGTGAGAGGTTGTATGATATTTAATCCATATGACTGTTGGATGCGATGAACCATTCATTGAAACTAAGCATATTCTCGTGCGGCCTCGTACAGTGCTATAATTTTTGAGTGGTTCGTCAAAATCGATACAAGACTTTATTTAGACGATTTCCATGAAATTGCAGTTCCAACCATATAGGAATACATAGCATGTCTACGACCTAGCTGTATACGGGTCTGATAGGTACCCAGCATCGGCATAACTAGTCATATTTAAATCTTGATTTTTTCGTAGAATAGTCCAAGATATTTGCTTTCTTGGAGGTATCAGGAAATGTCCTTTATTCGCTGCCAATGCCTTTTGGTAGGTTCTGGATTGTACCTTTATAATAGGTTTACGGCAAATGCATTGTCCGGTCTAGTGTAGTTTGCTAAATACATAAGTGCTACTACTGCACTTAAGTACGGGAATTCTGGCCCTAGGACTTCCTCCCCCTCTTCTCTAGGTCTATACGGATCCTTGTCTTGCTGCAAAGATCTTTTGACCATCGGTACCTTTGACGGGTATGCCTATTCAAAGCCAAACCTTTCTAACACTTTTTGGGTATATGTATATTGATGTACTAATATTTCTTTGGGACATGCTCAAGCTGCAAGTCTAAGCAATACTTGGTTTTACTCAAATCTTTTATTTGAAACTCTAGGTAAGAACTCGCCTCCTTTATATCTTTCAAGGTTCTGATGTTATTCAGATCATCTACATACACTTAGATTATACAAAATTCATTCTGGGATCATCATATAAATACACATGGATAATCCTCATTGTTCGTGCTTTCTTGCATAGAAAGTTGATTAAGCGATTATACCACATCCTGCTTGATTGCTTAAATCCATACAGTGATTTTCGAGTTTGATACTGTATAGGCCTCTATTTGCTCTGTCTTGGTTTGGGACAGGGATACCTTTAGGCACCTTCATATAAATATCCGAATCCAAGTCTCCGTAAAGGTATGCAATTATCACATCCATCAATTTCATTTCTAAATTCAGGTTTACTGCCATTGAGGTTAAATATCTAAAGGTAATACCACTCATGACCAGGGAATAGGTTTCTTCATAATTAACTCCTGGTAGTTGGGTGAAACCTTGTGCAACAAGCCTTACTTTATATCTTAAAACTTCATTTCTTTCATTTCTATTTTGAACAAATACGCATTTATGCCCTACGGGGTGTACATGGGGGCATGTGGCTTATAGGTCCAAACACTTCTCTTTTGTTTAGATATAATAATTCAGTTTCTATTGCCTTTTTCCAATCCTCCCAATCTGATCTTCTTTTACATTCAGCAAGCGATGCAGGCTTTGGATCAAGATCGATGATTGTAGTAATTTTCTTTGCAAAATAAATATCAACATTGGTTGTTGTCTGTTTATATATTCTCCTGTGTGCACATAGTTTATAACTATTTTATCATGGGTTGGTTCTTCTAGTGCTTCTACTTGCTCGCCACTCTTTCCAGTTGTGGGGTAAATCCATTTAGTTTTTCAGCTCCGATGTGTGCGCTGACATCCATGCTAATTTCTTCCTCTATGGGAATGTTCAGATCCAGTATACCGCTTTTCGGAGGTGCCATATTGGTGTCAGATCTCAACTGGCTCCCTTCTAGTTCTAGGGAACTTAAGGGATTGGTTGTGTCAAGTCCTTTTTAGCCTTTTTCACCAGGTGTCTCTGGTTACTTGGGATTCGAGGGGCCAAAGTTCTCGTTCTTTTATTCTAAGGTCTCTGGACGGGACTAGAGATACCTTCAGCTTTCTTTGGTATTTCAACCCTCTTTAATGCATTGCGTGCAGCAATTGCGACTTGGTCATGCTTTTTAAATCACTAAAGTGATCTGGCAGCAGGTCAATGATCTTCTGGACTTCTCTATTTATTTCACTAGTGTGTGGGTCATGTGCATGGATTCCTCTGGCTTGCCACGTAATTTCTCGATATTTTTTTATCAAGTGGTTGATTTCCTCCCTGTAATGTCGAGGAACTATCCTCATCAAATATACTATCAGCGAAACAGACAGTATGCAAATCTCCTGTAATGGGATCTAATTACCTGATTATAGATGATGTCTCATAACCAACGTATATCCCAGACTTTCGGAGAGGACCCATTGTTGTACGCTGGGGTATAGGCACATAAACCTTGCACCCAAACCTCCAGAGATGAGAAATTTTTGATACTGACCCTTGCGCTAGTTACATTGGTAAATGGATGTTACATGCCAATGGTCTAAAGCTGATGAGAGTTGCCGCATGCAGAACTATGTGTCCCCAACATATAGATGGTAAATTATAATTCTGCAAAAGTGGTCAGGCAATAAAGTTTATTTTCTTAATTAATGCCTCTGATAGTCTATTCTGGGTGTGGACATGCGGTACAGAATGCTCAACTTTAATCCTTATTACCATGCAATAATCATCGAATGCCTTTGAAGTAAATTCTCTGGCGTTGTCCATTCTGATGGACTTATGTGATGATCAGGGAAATTATTCTTAATTTGAATTATCTGCAAAATCAGCTTTGCGAAAGCATGATTTCTCGTAGATAATAAACATATGTGCGACCATTTTGAGGAAGCATTGATGAGCACCATAAAAAATTTAAATAGGCCTGACAGGGGCTGTATAGGTTCGCAAATATCTCCTTGGATGCGTTCCAGGAATGCAGGGACTTCATCCTTCACTTTCAGAGCAGAATGTCTAGCAATTAATTTTTTAGTGGCACATGTGGAGCACACAAAATCTTCTTGATTCGAAAAATTCTTTACATCGATATTATGTCCCTGTGAATTGTTAATTATATTTCTCATCATCCTAAGACATGGGTGGCCTAATCTATCATGCTAGAGATAGAAGAGTTCAGAGCTTCTAAATATTATTTTCAGGGCAGTATAGGCTGTGGGTGCCTTACTATTAGTGTAGTATAGCCCAATCCCAAATGAAGTCTTTCCAATATCCTTTTCCCATTTTCCTCACGCTTTATAATGAGCAGGTATTCTTTACCATACTTTTCTTCAGTCTCAACATGAAAACCGTTAGCGCGAATATCCTTGAAACTTGGGAGAGTTCTAGTCGATTCTGGGTACAATAACACTTCTTGAATGACCTAAATTATACCTATTAGGAGTATGATTGTGGCACTTGCTGAGCCTATTATACAAGCATCGCTACCGGCGATTGTTGTATGATTCCCAGCATTCTTGCTAATCGACTGAAAGAATTTTATCTCTCTCAAGATGGTGTTCATTGTGCCGCTGTTAGCTAAGTACACTTCCTCCATAGGGCACCACACGCATTCTAATATAAAGTACTTTAATAATATGTAGTAGAAGACATTCAACACACAAATAAAATATATCGAATATCAGAACATATCATGCCATTATTAACTACATAAATGAATAAATTATTCAATATCATCCAATCATCATGAGAAAAATAAATTGTTTGAGTACCATCAATGCAAAATCTAGTTTATTCCTTCCACATATTAAATAAATGATAATTATAGTCTAAGTGCATTCTGTGCATTAGACTGAGTCTGCTAAAAAGCTAGAAACTTCAGCTGCTATCTTCTTAGGGGTGAGATGCTCTTCTTAAGAAATCATGGCGACGACAGCTGCAATGTCAAGAGGGGGTGCTGCTGCAGGAGTGGAGTCAATCAACACGAGAACTTTCCTCAACAAAGGTAAAGTGGGTTTCATGCTGCCCTTTGCCGCCCTTCTTCTTCTTGGCTTGGAAGGCATCGACGACATGTTGCGGCTCTTTACAGATCCGCGACCAGTGCCCCCACTTGCCGCACTTATAGCAGGTTTGGTCTTGCTGACCATAGAGCTTATTGTCTCGCTTTGGTTTGCTGGCCTTAGTCTCTTGTGAAGCATTTAACTTGCCTTTCTAGGCTGTGTCCTTACCCTTCCTTCCCCTTTTCCTCATTATAGGAATATCCCGAGCTTTGCAACCTACATAATATCAATCAATTCAGCGTACTCCTTTTCTGCATTGGGAGGAAGGTGGAGATGGTAAATATGCATAAAATAAATTGGACAATGGTACAAAATGGTTCTCATAATGTTTCAGAATTTTCTATGAATGTTTTATAATTTTACTATTCATTCCATTGATTAAAGTCAATTTAAACAATTACGATTAATCAAAATGGTTCTTGTAATGTTTCAAAAATAAATATTTCATCGAAAACATAAACAAACGATTAATAATAATAATGCTAAACATGCTTCAAATGTGAAAAACAATTCAAAATTTGAATTACTAAAGCCCTTTTTGTGCTGGAATACGAATTTTCAGTGAATTCTGCAATTTCTTTGGGCTTAACCGCTAATTTTCAATTCTAAGAAAATTTCTGCGTAATTTTTGGAAAACCAGGAGCCTTTCTATAAATTACGCTGTCAGCCCCTCTACCACTTTTTCCTTTTTTTCGTTGGCCCGTTCCGGTCCATTCGGCGCATGGGTGGGGATTCCCCTACCCCATTCCCACCGGCAATGACGGCTGAGCTACGGCTCATGCAAGCACGAGATGGCGGTCGGGATGGTGGGGAGCGGCAGAGCGGCGGCGCCAGATGGAGGTCGCAGCTTCATTCGAAACCGAGCGATGGTGGCACACGCCGTGCGAGGAGAGCGATAGCGCGGGCGGCCGTGCGAGGTGATGCCAGGGCGGCTAAGCGGTTTTGGCGGCGTGGCCGCGGTCATGTGGACCAGCGGCGGTGGCGCTCGTGCGGGAGCGGCATCGACGGGAAACCCAGGGCGACAATGGCGGCATCGGCTTCCCCTAGGGCAGCGGCGGCGCTCGTGCGGGAGCTGGTGACGCGTGCAAGTGCTCGGGAGCGGTGGCGTTCGGGCCGATGGTGCATGAGAGCGATGGCGCAGCTCTAGGCTGGCTGCGATCGAGCGGTGGCATGGCTCGGAGCCAGTGGTGGTGTGATTCATGCGGGGCGCGCGGCGCGGGAGCCGACGATGCGAGTCACGTGCAAGTAGCGGCTCGGCCAAGCATCACGCTTTTGGTTGACGCGCAACAAGGAACTCGGTCGCGTTTAGGTGGCGAGGCTGCCGTGGCTTGGCGCGTGGCTTGGTGGCGCAAGGGCAATGCGTATGCAAGGGCGCAGCCACATGTGGGCGAGCGTTAGCGCGTGTGGGGAAGCGGCCGCATGCGGGCGGCGAGGTCACATGCGGCATGCAGGCCGCCGGAGGGTGCCGCGTATGGGTGACAAGGCGGTCGTGGCGCGTACGGGCAGCAATGGCGGCTCAGCCTTTTTTCCTCTTTTTTTCAATCTATAGTGCAATCAATATCTATTCTTTCATGTAATCTACCGATCGGCATTATGCCTGCGACTTAAAGTCTACTCGCGGTATATTAGAGCATATTTGCACCGTAGAAATTAATCTAGAAAGCAAAATCTGCGGAATTTAAAGCGATCTTGATAGACAATTCAATTTACGAGTGTTTCGACGATTACCTTCGATCCATGGAGCGATTTGTGCTGATAATGTGTTGAGGAACCGTTGCTGGCATGTCCAGTCTAATCGATTTCTTCTATACCATTGTAGATGGATCAAACACAAAATAATCACATAATAGTGAAAGAATTGAACATAGAGAGATGAGGGGCTCCTTCTTCTTCTTTATTATTTTTCTTTCTCAAAAATGTACATGTGATAACCATGGGACCCCTTATTTATAGACTAGTGGAGGGTGCCACCAATGGGCTAGGCTTGCAGGCCCACGTCTCCCAATAAAAAGTACGGTCTCTTGCAATGTCAACTTGGTATCTTTTTGTAGGCATGTGTACAGTATGTGTGTATGTATGCGCATATGATGTAGTGGTCATTTCTAGCCTTTGTACCACGTTAATACCAAATTTGGCCCCCAAACCACCATTCCCAACCGCACGTTAGTCGTGCAAATTTGGCCCTGCGACCACGTAATATTCATTCTAGTCCTTCCGATCGCACGACTACACTGTTCACGATTTTTTTATTTTCCCTATACCATAAAGCAAATAAAACCCAAAAAAATAGGGTAACAGTAATCGTGCGGTCGGAGACCGCACGACTACTGTTCACAATTTGTTTTATTTTTTCAAGAAAAACCGAGTACATTCACTATTGTTCACAAATTTTTTATTTTTTCTAATAAATTCAGACTATTCACGATTGGCCAAAAAAATCCAAGACTATTCAATTGTTGACCTATTTTTTTTAATATATTTTTCAATAAATGGCCCAAAAAAATTGGTCAACCACCCTATTTTTTGGGCCTTTTATTGAAAAAATATAAAAAAAAGGTCAACACTAGTCATGTGGTCGTCTGATTTTTTGGGCCTTTTATTGAAAAATATAAAAAATAGGTCAACAGTACTCGTGCGGTCATCCGATTTTTTGGGCCTTTTATTGAAAAATATAAAAAACGATAGCGCTTTTTTAGCCTTTTATCTATAAGAAAAAGGCAACACTAGTCTTGCTCGTTTTTGGCCTTTTATCGAAAAATATAAGAAAAAAGGTCAACAGTAGTCGTGCGGTCACCCGATTTTTTGGGCCTTTTATTGAAAAATATAAAAATAGGTCAACAGTACTCATGTGGTCGCCCGATTTTTTGGCCTTTTATTTAAAATATATATATATAATGGTCAACAGTAGTCGTGTGGTCGCCCGATTTTTCGGCCTTTTATTGAAAAATATAAAAAAAACGACAGCAGTACTTGTGCGGTCACCCTTTTTTTGCCTTTTATTGAATGTATAAAAAAGGTCAACAATAGTCGTGCCTTATTGAAAAATATAAAAAAAATAGGTCAATAGTACTCATGCGGCCGCCCTATTTTTTGGGCCTTTTATTGAAAAATATATTTAAAAAAAGTTCAACAATTGAACAGTCTCAGATTTTTTAATTACAAATAGTCGGATTATTTTGTCTGGATTTTTTGGCCAAACGTGAATAGTACTTTTTTTGAATTAAAAATAAAAAATTTTTTTTTGGTTTTATTTGCCAAACGTACTTTTATTGAAAAAATATAAAAAAATCATGAAAAAATAAAAAAAGGTGATTTTGGTGGTTTATTTGACCTTTCGGTATGAAAATGTCATCGTGCAGTGGTGTTTAACAATCGGTCCCTACCGCACGACGACTAACACGTGTCACGCCCTCGGAGTCGTGCGGTCGGGAAGGGGCTAGATTTGGTATTATGGTGATTTAAGGACTAAATTTAGTATTAACATGCTACAAGAGGCTAGAAATGACCAAAATGCTTTCAACTTTCTAACGCGTTTGATCCGCTGCAGCATCATGCATGTATTCCAAGAGAGAGAGAAGGAAATGCAGGTTGCATGCTGTCTCTTCAAAAACCTACCTCTTGGAGCTGTTTCAACTTGGTAGCATTGATCAAATCATTGTTAGGGCGAGGCATCCAGCCACTTGATTTACTTAAGCACACTCGTCGATGTCATTGTTGGCCGGGTTCAGCGCATTCACATATTATTATGTCCTACTGCAAGTTCCACGAAGAGAGCAACTCCCAGTACATACTCCCTCTCTCTCCAAACCAATTATCACATTGACAAAGTTTACGTCACACGCGCTTGACAACTACCTTTTTCAATTATACGCTATCAAAGGCTACAAAAATAATTATATGAAAGCACTCTCAATAACAAATATGCTGGCACATAAAAATCTAAATAGTTTCGTATATACTATTGTATAGAAACGAGTCGGGCCTGTTTGGAGACGGAGAGAGTCCTTGTTATACGGTCAAACCTCGAAGCTCGCGACTATATACTTCAACTGCCGCGCCCCGTGTCATCGTTGTGTGTTGTCCATTCGCTGTCTACATTAGTTGGTGAACCTCCCGCGCTTTTTGCGGGGCTAGCTTAGTAAGACGACAGATGGAAAAAAATGACTGCCACTGCGAAGTCATCGGAGGAGAATAATAAATATGTACTTGTCATTTAATTGACAAAATTCTTTTATTACATTGGTTCATAAGTACACTGTTATACAAGCACACTACATTCAATTGTACTGGTAGTCTGCCTATATTGTTACAAGTTGACATCGAAGTAGACTTACGTGGCATACACAACCTACGTACAATACTAATGGATTAATATATATATATATATATATATATATATATATATATATATATATATATATATATATATATATATATATATATATATATATATATATATATAGGAAAATTACATAAGGCACCATGGTGCCTAGGCACCAACATCCGATACACGTGTATGATTGATAATTTTTTGAGTTTGGGTATGAAAATGTTTTATACCCTTGATATATTTATGGTAAGTAAGTTTTGAACTCAGTTCAAATTAGTTTGAACTACTTTTGAGTTCAATGCAACTACAGATGAGTATATACCATAAAAATAGTTCAAACTAATTAAACTGAAGTTGAATTTAAATTTTTCAGAGTTTGACATCTCAAATATACTTTTTATGGGTATATGAAGATACCCACATCAAACGTTATGAATCTCAAGCAAATCAACGGGTATTGATATTGGTGCCTAGGCACCATGGTGCATGAAACACTCGTCCTATATATATATATATATATATATATATATATATATATATATATATATATATATATATATATATATATATATATATATATATATATATATATATATATATATATATATAGGAAAATTACATAAGGCACCTGGGTGCCTAGGCATCCACATCAAGAACCGTCCGATACACGTGTATGATTGATAATTTTTTTTGAGTTTGGGTATAGAAATGTTTTATACCCTTGATATATTTATGGTAAGTAAGTTTTGAACTTGGTTCAAACTAGTTTGAACTACTTTTGAGTTCAATACGACTACAGTGAGTATATACCATAAAAATAGTTCAAACTAATTAAACTGAAGTTGAATTTAATTTTTTTCGGAGTTTGGCATCTCAAATATACTTTTTTATGGGTATATGAAGATACCCATATCAAACGTTATGAATCTCAAATCAAATCAACGGGTATTGATATGGGTGCCTAGGCACTAAGATGCATGAAACACTTATATATATATATATATATATATATATATATATATATATATATATATATATATATATATATATATATATATATATATATATATATAAAATAGTGCTTTATTTTCCTCTGGATCAGAGCTCAAACCTTTAGTAAAAGTTTCCATGGCTGGATTTCGTTTATTCCTTTTGGACCGTCAAATGAAAATTTTCAGTTTGAAACGCAATTTATGCTAGTAGCAAATCAGGTTTGCTACCCTGTGGAGATTATTTGTACTCCTTCCATTATTTTCTTTTATGTTTTAAACTTCATCACACTTATTAAGAAAATACAAAAGATGGCCACATTCATGGTTATATTAATTTTGTGTGTATTTACCTTATTAAATTATTTTGTCTCCTAAACATCAGATAATTAATGTTAGAGACCAATGAACAAAGAGATTAAGACTTGCACAACGTAGCATACAGGAAGATGTAGTGATGCTCTTCTCGAAAGCCTAGAATATTAGATAAAAAATGCTCTGCCACTCTAGAAGAACCTATGTAGACCTAATCTTATGTAGTATACTTGAGATCCTTTATAATTTTCTTAAGCAATCCTGAAAACCAGGTCCACATATAGCTCTATTGCTAACTTAATTATGATGCCATGAGAAACAAATGAAAAGAGAAATCTAGGGTGAATAGCATCATTTTTCCATTTTTATTTTATTTTTTTAGTTTGGGGCTGGCCCAAAAGCTAGAATTGTTGCATGGCATCCTGGCAATATGAGAGTACTATGTGAACAAGACTACATATTAGAGTATTAGACTGAACAATTAGGATACAGATTAGACCCCATGGGTCTTGTGAACCTGCAATCAATTAGGCTACGGATTATATCAGAATTTTAACTAAAACTGAATTGAAGAAGTTGGATAGGAATAGTATCCCAACAACTTAACTTCCCTAAGCAATGTCATCTGAATTTAAACATTACAGTAAAAAAGATATAGAAAAATAGTGTAGAAAAATGCACCACCAATTCTTCAATTCAGCCTCATTGCAACAAAAAAACTTCAATTCAAGTCTAATAAAAAAGATACAAAGACAAGAACTTAACTCTGCATGCTATAGCAAGCTGCGTAGTCACATACTCACAGCCAATGCAAAGACAAGTACTTGATTCCTAATCAGGCTAGCAATGTATCTGGTAGTAAGATGATGGTTGCCAATTCATCATGACAGTGATGGATGACTGGAAATGATGCAGCAGTCGGCTACGATAGACTAGTGATGATGCAGCGGCAGGCGGCAGCGATAAATCTAACAGAAAACCTATCCTTTGGTATGCAAATGAAGAACTATTTGGCACCATATGCTTCTCTAGTGGTGATCTCCGGTGGCCACTCCCTCTCCGTCGCACTCACCACCATGACTTTTTGCTATGCTTGCTATCGGCTTGTGGCATTTGGAGGGAGGACAACTAGGGGGTTAGGAGGAATGTGTGAAGAAAGAAAGCCATGGGATGCGACGATTGTGAGTCCGGAGGTTTGAACTGTAGCCAGCAGTTGTGGGAATTCGATTATATGTGTGATAACAATTTGTCCCGATTACATGACGTGGTTATTGGTTTATTACTAATAAACTGAAATGTTTTAAGTAGTAAAGATAACTGCTATTAAAAGGATATTTTAATCCGTGGACTGATAATATATGAAGCTATGATCAAAAGGCTATTGATTTATTGTTGATGTGGGCTAACAAGAAGGCTCTGCTTATAGTCAACAGTGCAAGAGAGAGATATTTCTGTTCTAAAGCAATGGTCGTGCCACTGAGGAGAAGATTAGTAATATTGCAAACACGTAATTGAGATCAATCACAATGACAACAGTAAATATAGACAACGGTGAGAGAGAAATTCTAAAGGCAACTCTCTATCAGTGGCGGAATCAGAATTTGGCTACGTTTTGGGCTGAACTCTAACAACCTAAAACTAATACCAATTTGTACATATACCACGATATAACAAAAGTATATCATAATTGGCTAATTGAATTACTGATATGAAACTTGAGTTCAATACTAAACAAGTAAACATAAAGCATAATAAGAAAAACATGGCATGATATCAAAATATAAAAAATGTAACATAATAGAGATACAATTTGAGTACCTAAATTACGAAGATTTGCTCTCTATCATATCCTGTCATTTCTTCATTGATAGTTGGACATGAACTAGAACCTGTAAAGGCAACATATGAGAGTAAATCAAATAGGTGTATGAATAAATACGAACAACATGAAGTTTACATTTATAAGAAGCTAACTTACCACTAGCATAAGATAATTATTTCTTACGTGACATCATCTCTTGAAAACGCTCTAAAATCTTATCATCATTAATGTTTGCAAATATGTCTCGTTCAATATAGCATACCATGGTATGATTCATCCACTCATCCTTCATCTTATTTCGTAAATCAGTCTTAATAATCTTCATAGCTGAAAAGGTTTTTTCTACGGTTGCTGTTGCCACTGGCAAAATCAAAACCAATTCAATGAGATGATATACCAATAGAAAAACTGTGTGTCTATCAATCTGAACCATCTTCGCAGCAAGATTTCCTAAGTCAATACAATTTGCAAAATCTAGATAGCCTCTCACATCAGCAATAAATGTACCAAGCTGGTCCTTAAGGACTACACAATCACATTTGGAGAAGTCATCACCATACATCCTAGCATGTTCAATTAATTTGTCTTCATCAAAATTGGCAAAAGAATTCTTTGGTTTAAGACAAGCGATGCAAATCAATAACTGGGTCGATCTTTCAGTACTCAACAATAAGTTGGTCATGCACCACAATAAATATATCATGATGAAAATGGTCATAGTAAGTTACCATTTGGCCACCACGACCCCTAATTGGCATTGTATCATTCATATTTGGCACAATGATCTTATGTTGGAGACAAAAGGTATTTGCCTTTGTGAAAAGCTCATCCCAACCATCTTTTATTATTACCTCAATTGTCTTCAATGTGGTCCTAATCAGCCCTATTGCACGAACAATGTTTTGATTTTTCTTTTGCAAGCATTGTGATAGATCATTAGTCTTGCCCAAGATTCTGATCATAAGATACAATATAAGTACAAATTCAAATCTCTCTATTTTTTCCAATAAACCGGAAGCTGTGCTTTCTGTGTTGCATTAGTAGTATCATCACTCAAATTCTCTAATACCTCTAGTACTGAATCCCACATGAGAAGAAAACGACACAAGGTTTTATGATGTGAGCCCCAACGGGTATCGCCGGCCCTTGCAAGATTAGTTTGTTGGTTTTTTCCTCTTCCCTGAAAAATTTCACCAGACTCTAATTTGTTCACAATTTTATCATGGTAATCTTGGGCCAATTGATCTCTTCTAATACAAGAAGCATTAACAGTGTTGACAATCATGGTGGTGTAATTAAAGAAATATAAGACTGAAGAACAACACTTGGCAACAGAAACAACCACTAACTGCAATTGGTGAGCAAAGCAATGGACGTAAAACGCATACTGATTTTCATCCAATATGTGTCTTTGCAATCCATGAAATTGTCCTCTCATGTTTGATGCTCCATCATATCCTTGCTCTCGCAATCTACAGATTGATAAACCATGAAGTTGCAACATACTATCCAATGCTAGCTGTAACGAAGACGATGTCATGTCAGGAATATGCTCAACCCCAATAAACCTCTCTATCACCTGGCCTTTGTTATTAACATACCTGCATAGGGTAAGAAATCATAGTTAATATAGATTAGACTTACTAAGATATAAAAAATACTAACAAACTAACCTCAAAACCACAGCTATTTGCTCTTTAATAGATGCATCGCAGGCCTCGTCAACAAGTATGGCAAATTGTCTATCCCCAATATCATCAATAATGACTTTAGTGGTCTCCTCTGCACAAGCTTTGCACAACTGTTTTTGTATTTGTGGTGAAGTCAAACAAATGGTTAGCAGGAGCGTTGTCAAGCAATTTTGCAACCTTCTTATTTTTCTATTTATACCATTTTATCATTTCTAGAAAGTTCCCCCTAGTATTTGAGCTAAGGGACTCATCATGTCCACGAAAAGCAAGAGTTTACAATAAAAGAAATCTTACAACACCTAACATAATAGTATGACGTGATTTATATTCTTTCTCATTCTTCTTGGTGGCAACGGCCATCACATAATCTACACCCTGTCTTTAATTTTTGAAAGCCTCGCAATGCTTTCTTGATTTGTTGTGATAACTACAGACTTTATCAACATGTTCATCAAAACTTTTAATTGCATTCTTCCAATTAGCAACCCTACCCTTGTGAATGATTCAATACCATCGTTCTCAGCTCTAGGCTGCTTAAAGAGGAAACAATTAAAACAAAATGTTGCATCTTTAGCAATACTATATTCCAACCAATTATACCTTTCGAACCATAATTGTCGAAAGCTCCTCCTCTGGTTCCCATATTCTTTATGTGGAAATTTATAACCAATTGGTTGGCATGGGCCTATTTGCAAATACTCTCTTCTAGCAGCATCTCTGATATCCACATCCAAATCCTTAATTGGTTTCTGAAGCCCAGGATCAGCAACAATATCATCCAGACTGAGTACAACATGAGGATTATTTTGATGTGTGTTACTAGCTCCTGTTTCTGGTGTTTCGTGGGATTATGCTTGTGTTGAAAAATAAGATGATAATGTCTTCGCCCGCTTCATTTTGTATTGACTAATAACTCTTAGTTTCCTATAGCAAAAATTCAGATGTTTTTTCAAGGCATAAAACACTAATATTTTTTCAAGAGCTAGAATACAAGAACATCTAAGAATGGATTGCAATGCTAATTACATCTTATATGAGCAATTCATATGTTTGACACCAACAACTAACAAAAGAGAATCAATCAATTATCACATTTCAGTATTTCACATCCTTTACTGATTACCAGTTTACCTACCACTGAAGAGTGAAGCCTGGCAGCCTGTGGCAGTGGGACTCTGGTCTCTGGGAGTGTGTAGCCAAGAGGCAGGCGTCAACGCACCGTAGCCCGTAGACCAGCAAGTAGGAGCGGGAGGGGGTGACGCCGGCGCTGGCTGTCTGGCCGGGAGGTGGGTGGCGCAGGCCAGGAGGAGAGGCATCGAGGTGGCACTGGCCAGGCGAGGCGATGCCAGGAGCCGAGCAGCGCGGCACCGGGAGCCGGGTGGCGCTGGCCGGGAGGCGAGGCGACGCCGGGAGGGGGGCAGGCCAAGAGCCAGGCAGCGCTGGATCGGCTGATATCCGAGACGAGGAGACGAGGCGGTGTTTGATCGCCTGAGATCCAAGACGAGGCGATGAGCAGTCCGGTGCCGCGTCAACGCGTCGCCTTTTACCCTTTTGGCTTCTGCCTTTTGTGGCACACGAGTAGAGCTAGGGTTACTTCTGAGGCCTCCTCGATCTTACAATGCTGCAGCGGCTGTATCGAAGTGATGGCTGAGCGCACGAAGTGGGCCGAGCGGAGACAGTGGCGGCCTAGCGGGCATGTGAAATACGTTATGGGCTACTGGGTTACCTGGGCTGAATCCTAGCAATGCTACTCTGGGCTAGACTGAAAATACCTGAACTATACTCTACATATTTTTTTTCACATTCTGGACTAGAGTCTATCTTACCAGGGGCCCAATTCTACCCCTAGTCTATCGATAGCTTTGTTCTCTCGTTACAACGAGATGTTTTCTAGAGAGGAGGATGCTTTTTGTCCCTCTCTTCTTGTTTTCCCTTCCACGCACTGATTAGGGAATCGGTCAACTGGGTCCGGCCCGGTAGGCACTAGTTGGGCCTCAGATTCCTTTGCCCAGGCGAGGTCAACGGCCTACCTGCGTCCTTGCACAAGTATCACTTACCAGGCTGCGACAACCACACAACAACTCGTCCGGCGTCTGCCAAGCCTGCAGACCGCGCCATGCACGGCACGAGCGCGAGCTCGCGACTGCACGACCACTCCACTCTGCTACCCTCGTGTCGTGCCGGCCTTCGGCTTTGCCGGCTTGCCGCCGGAGGGGGGGAAGAAATGCGTTGCGCACTTTGCTCAAATCCCGTTGCATTCTCAGCTGATCAGATCGCAAGGTGAGAAATACGATTGTTACGAGCTTGCTTTCCTTCGTGAGGTTACCTCTGCAATCAGTTCACTGGCGGTCAGAACATTCTGGCCTGCGTTCCAGACAGGCTCTCAGAGGTCTCGAGAGGGTGAGAGCGGAGACAGGTCTGCATCGCGCAAGACTCTTGCAAATCGAACCACAAGTTGGTCACCCCGTGCCATCAGCTCTGAGTACACACTATACTTAAAAAAATAACAGTCGTAAATTACTAGTGCTAGTGTAGAAGCTAGCAGGAATCCCCTCCTAAAATAGAACTCGCAACTGTATCAAACTAAATGTCAGTCAAGAACATATCACGTTAAATAATGTAGAGATTAGTATTTCTTCTGGTGCAAGATAGACTAAGTCACTAAGCCAAGGGCTGTATAATGATTAATGACCAAGGGCTGTATAATGATTAATGACAACTTTTTTAGTCAAAAGTATAATGGCAATTGACAACTTGACAAGCGAGTTCTTGGGTCCCAAATAGTTGCCAAGGACTTGTGTTCACGTAGAGGAGAATGGATTATTTATTCAACTGCATCTACCGAACTGGAAGCAATGAGGAGATGAAAGTAGTAGTTGTTTTCATAGGTCAAACTAAAGCATATCGTCATTGCTTTTTTGAGAGACCGAGACAGCAGCAACTCAAAAGCTGTCATTTCGGGTTTAGTTGGCTTGGTTGTACATCGATCCTAGCAAGAAATATTCCCCGTCTTCAAAATTGCATCAGAATCTATCGAATGTCCGTTTGTCCGCAATCTTGCTTACAAAAACACGTTAGTTACAGAGTACTTAATTATCAACTTGAAGGACCATGAGAGAAGATTTATAATACTATTGTGATAAATCATTACAATATTTGTGGAGTGGTCAGTTGGCTTTGCAAAGATTATATTTGATTTAGACTATTTTCTGAAAGTGTCAGAAAAATCGTAAGTAGCACGGGTATTAGTGCGGTAGTTCCGCTTTATGAAAGTACCGTAGTCATAAGTGCGGTAGTACCGCTTGGCAAAAATACCGGATTAAATTGTGGTACATTTTTTTAAAGAGGTCCAGGTGGGGTTTTCAACGTGCGGAAGTACCGCATTGGGGAGCAGTATTACCACAGAGCGGAAGTACCAGTATGGTAAATGCGGTACTTCTGATCTTCTCAGAAAAACAGGATTTTGGGGAATTGAGTCATGGATTAGGTTGGTTTGACCTGGGTCATTGGATTAAGGGTACATGATGCATATCTTGGCTAATGTATGTCAAGTTGTGAAAAACTTGTGCGTGGAAACGATTTCTTTGTCTTTGGATATATAGGGTTGCTTGGAGTCAACCGTGGTCAACGGCGAGAATCGGGACTAGGTTCATGGAGGAATTGAAGCCCAGAACGATCAAATATGACGGGTGACACGGTGAGCTCAAGCATGGCACGAGAAAGACAAAAATGTTGAAAGCGACTTCGAACGGCGGGATGGCGCCATGTAGCTTGCACGGGCCAAGTGAGTCATGGTTTGGTGGAATCAGGACGAGAGAGACTTGGCTGCGTATGGCAAGCTAGTGGTGCACCTACACGTGGCAAGTATAGCAATTGCTTGCAGTGGTTGGTGATAACCAGGTCAAGAAAAGATATTTTGGTAGTTTGACCAAAATACTGGAAACCATCTTGGATCAAAACTGTGGTGCATGGGTGATGCATTGGAGAGCGGTTTAGGTCAAGATGGAGCTGGTTGGATTAAAGTTAAGGGTTTAGCGGATGCACACTTATGCACTTTGATAAAGGTGCATAAGTGAATTTATGAGAGTAAACTCCATGTGTGGGGTTAATGGGTTCTCCATTGTAATAGTGGATAGAATCCATTAAAGGGTGTAGGTGGCTGGTTGCCCACCTATAAAATGGGTTGGGATGGAGACATGTAGGGTTAACCATCTAACACATCTCTTGTGCTCTCATCCCTAGGGTTAGAGTTTGAGAGTGAGTGTCTTGTGTGTTCTTTGTTCTCCAAGGTGGAGTGGATGTAAAACCTACCTTCTCAAGTAAACAATACATCAATCGTTTTGTATCTCTTGTGTCTCTTGTTTTTTTATTGATGTGCTTGACTTTTGGTTGGTTTTGATCTCTCTTCTTTCTCTCATATGATCTTGATGTTCCAAGAACGTATAAGAGATTAAGATAATCCTTGGGAATATATCTCCATCCATCTAGACATTTTGATAGCAAGATTTATAAGAAAATCTGATTTTGCTTGATTTTGATCTCTGTGGTCCATCTCTTGATCCAAGGGTTTTTGGCTAGGATTCTTCGGTGTTCTAGTTTGTTGTGACATGTAGGAATACATCTAGGGCCATCTTGGCCATCATGTACCCACGAGGAAGTGCTATTCACTGTTTGGGGTTTGGCTTGATTTTGGTGCAACCTTCCAATATACCGAAAAATGTCTCAACTTTGACCATAATTTTCATAATCATTTGTTGGAATAGCTTCCTAACATCCTAGAGTAGGTCCCTGCAAATTTCATGTCATTAGATCTACGAATCAAAAGTTCTCTCAATTTTGGATTTTGAAACCGTGCTAAAAACACTGTTCATCCTGATTTTACTGTAGCAGCGGATGTACTACAATTATTGTAGCAAGCGGTAGTACCGCAATTTAACTACGGTAGTTCCGTTTTAACTGATTTTTCTTGGATTTTCAGTGTTTCTAATCACTGGTTTTTGTGCTGGTCTCCCATTCTAATCTTCATAACTCTGTGGTTATTGAAGTGAAAGATTTGTGAATATTTGGGAGAAACTTTCAAGGCACTATTCACCCCTCTCTGTTGCCATCTTTGGTTTTTCAATTGGTATAAGAGCCTGGTTAGCTCTTCTCATAGATTTTAACGGTCTTTAGAGCCATGGCAGTAGACAAGTATTCCACCAAACCGCCTCTCTTTGATGGGGTCGACTATCTCTTTTGCAAGAGTATGATGGAGTCTTACATTCAATCTTAAGGCTATGTGATCTGAAAAAAAGTTAAGACTAAGTTCGTTCGTCCTGTCGATAAGCACATCACAGCGATAAATATGCTAGATGTGGAGGTAAATGCTAAGGCAAGGAACATCATTATCCAAGGTCTTAGCCGAAGTGAGTTCAATCACATCTTTCATCTCATGTCGGCATACGACGTCTGGGTGACCCTCGATGCATACCATGAGGGCACCACCCAGATGAAGACTATCTGACAGGACTAGTACAAGCGAGAATACAACAAATTCGAGATGCTTACTGGTGAGTCCTTGGATAAGTGCTTTGGCAGATTTTACAAGATTCTGAGTAACCTCCAAGCTGTTGGTTTCACATATTCAGACTCGGATAATGCTTGCCAAATGCTTTCTGCCTTGGACTTCAGGGTTTGGGATATGAAAGTTACCACCATCAAGGATTCGACTGATTTGTCATCCTTAACTCTTGATGCACTATACTCTCGCCTCAAGACCCATGAGATCGATATTGACTCTCGCAAAATGAAGTCGCAATCGATGGCTTTAGTCACTGATCCCACTTTTGCCTTTGGAGCATCGTCTGATGGTGTTTCTGGTTTCTCTTTGGTTGCTTTGTGCGAGATGAGCGATGACTAGTTTGAGCAGTTTCCAGAGAGTGACCTAGCCCTCTTGGCCAGAAATTTTTCACAGGCATACAAGAGGATTAGAGAGAGGAAGAGAGGAAGTCCAGTGATCTGCTTCGAGTGTGATGGCCCCAACTACATTCGAGTGAACAGCCCTAAGCTAGAGAAGGGCAAGAACAGCTACAACGGCATAAGAAAAAATGACTACATCAATAAGAACTGCAATAAGAAGCCCCCAGCTCATGATCAAGGCAAGGAGAAGAAGCACCGTAACCTTGGCAAGGCCAAGAAGCTCTTCCATCGCGTCCTCACCACCTTCGACAACTTTGACTTTAGCGACATAGAGGGCTGGAGTGACAACGACAGCGAGGTTGATCTGAGAAGGACACCAAGGACGACAATGACTTCACGGGTATATGCTTCATAGCTGACGAGAATGGCATTAGCGATAACGATCTCTACAGTGACTATGATCTCTACAACAACTCTAATGAGGTATGTCCCTCCTATGACCAGCTCAATGATGCTTGTCTCAAGTTAGGAAAGTTGTATGCTAGGTCTAGGATTAGGTGTAGTGAGTTAGAGAAGGAGGTAGAGAGCTTGTCACGGGCGCTTACTTCACTTATATCTACTTCCTCCCGTGACGATTGCAATGTATGTCCTTCCTTACTTGGTAATATGAAGAAATTAAGGATCTCGTATGATAGTGTGATTTTTGAGCTGGATTTGTTTAAGGTAGAGAATGTTAGTTCACTAACTGAGTTAGAGTTGTCTAGAGTTGCTCCTTTATATTATGATTCTATTGAGACTATGTTCTGCACCTTATATGAGGATAAAGACAATGCTTTTAGAGGTCTATATACCATACTCCTTGATCTGCCTAAAATTTGTGATAGTTGTACCAACTTGAAGATTAATTTAAAGAAGGTGGATCATAAATTGCTGAAATGCAAGCTGCTTTGCTTGAGCCTATTGTTTCTTGTGCCAACTGCCTAGAATTAACTGCTGAACTTGAATCAATTTCTAAGCAATTTCAAGACATGTGTGATCACAACAAGAAAATAGCTCAATATACTTCTAAGTCACATGTTAGTTCACCATGCAATAATTGTGAAAAACTAAAATCTGAATTAATTGCATGGATGAAAAATATATGAAGCTAACTAAGAATCTACTAGAGAAGCCACAATCTGCTTGCTCTTTCTGTGCTAAAGTATGGGAGAAATCTAAGAAAATGTAAGAGACTTTTAGAAAGAGTTACAAGGACCAGATAGCTAGGATCAGAACTGCCCCCTGCTATCTTGCGAAGCCCTCAAGGTTGAGGAGGTCGTGCATAAGGAGAGATATGTGCGTACTATTCGATCTTCATCTTCTGGTTCTTCATCCTCTCTTTTTTGGTTCCTCATCCTCTCATTCTCCTTGTGCTTTATGTACCTCTGTTTTTCGGGAGTGTGAGTACCTCATGAACACTCTCAAAAAATTTGTTGGAAGCAAGAAAAGGCTCAATCTTATTCTAAACAAATCTAAGATTTACAAGTTTAATTAAGATCTAGAATATGATTTTTTAAAGGATGTGAGGAAATATCCACCTGCTGTTGTTAGAGCTGTAGCAGCAGGCATGATCGAAGTTGCACCCAAGCCTAAGAAAATTAAGTTTAAGTATGCAGGCTTTGTCCAGGGGATTTCTGACAGTAAGATTATGCCACCTGCTGCTTCGACCTCTCGGAAGGTGAAACCCCATCATGCTGCTTCGACCCCTCAGAAAGTGAAGTATCGTTGCACATTTTGTCAGAAGGATGGACATGTGATTAAGTTCTACTTTAGGCGTGCCAAGATCACACGAAGAGATCGTGTTTGTGCTCTTAGGAGTATTCAGGGCTAGCTCCAGACTCGGAGTGCTCCTAAGACCAACACGAGGTCTAGAGTTGTAGATAGCTCTTCTGGCTTTCTTGGTTTTAGGCAGCATCAAGGACTTGGTTTTCAGGGTTCTTCTAGTTGTGGTCCTTGAGTTGCTTCTGGTCAAGGTGTCTGTTGTCTTGAGGATAGACCTCATTTTCCCCGTCGAGGCAGCTATCTATGGCATGATCAGCATACTATTGTAGGTTAGACCCACACTTCTATAGCGGTCAGATCAAGCAGTCGTGTTAGGTCTGCTCCTAGACCTCCTATGTTTGTGAGAGTCAGAGTGCACAATGTCACGAGAGATCAGTCTTCTGCTTCTATGACTAGATCTACTGCTTGTCATGTGACTCAATACTGGGTTCCTAGATCTGCTCTTATTTACCCCAATACTGAGCCACCAATGTCTGCTTCTCTTTGATTCAGGTCCGTCGGGCTAGGAAGGAAGAGGTTTGGCTGCAGTCCTCTCCGCGCCGCCCCTAGCTGGGCCTCGCCTCCCCCTCGGCTTTTCTCTCCTCTCGGCGCCGCTGGTGCTCCGGCCTTGCCCTAGATGCTCGCCCCCTCTCGGTTTCTGCCGCCGATCTAAAATCGGCCGGTCCCCTTTGTTGATTTGAGGTAGAGATGGCAATGGGTACCCGAAACCCGATACCCGATGGGTTTTTACTCTATTAGGGCATGGGTTTGAGTCAATTTTCTAACCCATGGGTCTCTTAATGGGCAAAAAGCCCAACCCATCGGGGTCAGGGTTCGCATGCGTTCTATAGTACCCAAACCCGTAAACCCATGGGTAATATAAACCCGATCCATAGGAGTTACAAACCCAAGCTCCTAGCCTCCCAGGAAAACCATCCCAGCCCATAGTCCATTAGCCATTTAGCCCCAAGCCCCCAAATCCAATGCGGCAATGCCTCATTACCCATACGGCTAACCCTAGCTAGCACTCGCCACGATCACTACTCACTTCTCCCCAGTCCCCACCCCGATTCAACAGCCGCCGCAGGCGCTCCGCGCTCGGTCTCTGGCAGTCTCCACGCTCGCTCTCCGTCCGCGGCTCCGCTCTGCTCCGCCACTCGCTGCACACTCGTCCTCCCACACGCCCTCGCCATCACCTCGCCTTCCAATTCAGCCCGCCACCCCCACGCCGCAGCCAACGTGCATTACAGCAGTAGGCCCTTGGCCATGGTGTTGCCCTCCGGCTCCAACGAAGATGGACGGTGAACTTCTTCCTCCTCTCCATTAACCATTGTTGCAGCTCGCATTACTGACCCGACGGGCGACCCATGGGTACACGTTAACCCAGTGGGCATGGGTCTGGGCAAAAATTTGCACCCATCACGGGTATGGATTTTTTAGCGGGCACGTCTAACTTTCATGGGCACGGGTTTGAGATAGCAAAACCCAGCGGGTTTATGCCCGTTGCCATCTCTAATTTGAGGTGTTGGCTGCATGGATCTAGCTTGGTAAGTGAGTTTTGGGTGATTGGATCTAGTTTCCCCCTTCCTTCTATCGTGTTCTCAGTGGAGCTCCATGGGGATCTCCGGTTGGTCGGTGATATGCGCCCGGCCGGCATTACACGCTGAGCCGCCGCCACGGAATCTACTACGGGATGGGCATGCACCTCGGTGAAACCGAGACTTCACGACGTACTATGGGCTTTGCTGCCTCTCCTCTTTGCGGCGGTGCGCCACGGCAGCGGCGTGCTGCCGGCGCACAGCTCTGCCTCGGTCTTTGCTGGCTCGTGCCCCGACCGCTACTCGCCGGTCTCCTACGCCACGGTGGCCATGAACCACCGACGCCGTGCACTACCTCCTCGGCCCTATCTGGTTTTCTTCTTCCCTCCCTACTCCCTACTCTTATGCATTCTTATTCATTAGCGTAGATTATGTGTAGTGCATGCCTTGGTGATTACTAATAAGGATGTTGGGTTTCGGTGAGCAACCATGTAGGGGCTGGACATGGACATTGCGCCGGGGGAGCAATTGTCGATGTTGAGGGGCTCATGGACGGCCACTAAGGCCTCTGTTTTGTGGGTTTTGGGGTGAGCAACCGTGGGTTGCTTGGGGCTTGGACATGCACGGGGTAATACCGATCCATGGCCTCAAGGGCGCACTGGATGGCCACCACTAACCTGCTATTCTAGTGTAGTGAATGGTCTAGTTTCCTTGCCTGAGTTCTACTGGCTAACTAGGTGGTAGCTACTTACTTACATAAGGGATAAAGGTTTTTCAGAGCCTTACCTTACTTGTGCCGTCGACTCAAAGGGGTGGGGTGGTTATGCTATCTCGGCTACTCTACCTTGCCCTTGGATTTGGTGGTGTGGCTGGCTCTTGGGAGTACTTCCTGGCCGGTGTACTTAGTGCTCGTCCTTCTGGTCTTGTTGGTTTCTTGGCCTCCGCCTAAGTGCTAGGGTTTAAATGGGGTGATGCAGCTTCTTGGGCAGTATAGTGTCTGTATGAGGTTGATTGGAAATGTTGGTGTCTTGTGCTGCTGTGCAATGGCAATGGCTTTGCCTCTTGCTGCCTGGTGGCAGTGGGGGTGATACGTGGCTCTAGTCCTCTGTTGGCTATGCATGCAGGTTGACTCGTGTCTCTTACGGTCATGGACTCATGGGTGACTGGTGGCATTTGTGCATGCATCTTGGAGGAGTAAATATCTGGTATGGCTTCACAGGTAAGGAGGTAAGTTTTTAAATTGCCGGATGATGAACATCTAACTACGCGAGATAGTGCCGATTTGTCTTTGACAAATCCTGGTATCTCTATGTGCGCTTTGCCTAAGTGCAAGAATTATAATCCAGTTACTATTTCATTTCAGTTTTCAACTGTCTTTTGGCCTAACAGTTTGATACAGGTATTTGGTGGCTGTGATGATATGGAGTTTTGGTGTAGTTTTTGATGTAGTTTCATGTATGTATGTTGTTGTTGTATGAGACGGATTTCCAGAGTTTGTAATATTAAATTGTAATATTTATTCTTGTGTTGTAATATTTATTCTTGTAAACTTGAGAATGGAATTTCTGTATGAGAATTTATTTGTGAGGTTTGTTGTGTAATTGAGTCTTTTGTAATTATATATATATATATATATATATATTATTGATTCTATATATATATATATATATATATATATATATATATATATATATATATATATATATATATATATATATATATATATATATATTCTCATTTGATTGGTGCATGTGAATTTGATTTATTATCATTATTACTTTTGTTAATATTGTTCATATGTTTCTTTTTCATTTTGTTGCACTTTGTTTATTAGGTGTATTTGGGTTAATCTTTCTAGCATAGACTAGAGTGGTTCTCATTCTCAGTTGTTTAGACTTCTTCATCTCATCTTGTGATCCTAGGATGTTGTTTATTAGTTACTTCTCTTCTCACTAGGTTGAGTTCACTCACTTCTTTTAGGTCTAGCGAGGGTTAGCCCTCCTTGGGTAGACAGGGAACGTGTTTACTCCCTTGTGTTTTAGATAACCAGCTGATAGTCATAAAGTCACATGGGGTAGATGAGAGCAAGTTTGAGCCATAGTATTCCTTCTATCTTGTTTATGCTTTAAGGACTGTCATTTCTTCTTTCTGTCCGAGTTTCTTCTCACTTGCTTATAGATTTGGTTCAGGGGAGTTTATTTGAGATTTTTTGGAGCTTAATGATGACGTAACTCAACTTGAACCTAATTGTTTCTAAAATTGACTCAATTGTTGAGGGGGAGTTGGGATTTTTATTGCATCATATTTAATTTCAGCAATATGCATTGTAATATAAATACATGGTGCCTGATTATTATCCTTGTGTGGCATGATAAAACTGATTTACATCTTGCCATGACTTGTGCAGATTGCTAAATTTATCATGTCCTTCTATGTATAGCGTAGTTTTTGTCGTACTAGATTTATTAAATGTGAATAGTTTGAATTAAATCATATCTTGTTGGATCATGTAATTAGTCTGGCTCTAGTGATCTTCTCATGATTCATGTCATGTCAAATAAAGTAAGTTGAGTTTTGAATCTGCATTGAGCTTTAGATTGAGTTATGCTAGTTTATTAGTGAAGCATGAGTTAGAATTAACTCTTTGTTCTTGAACTAAGTCAAAAAAATGCAAAAAGATCTTTTTTGTATGAAAAACTGATCTCACCAATTCTTCCTCATGAGGCAGCTTGCCATTACACTAGGCATGAACTCAGGGGAGTTTTGGATGATCAAGATTACTTCCTTAAGCTTTTTTGCTTGGAGTGATTGCATAAGGCTTGAGATCTAGTACACGGCTAAGAAAATAAAATCTTGTGAAAAATGTTTGAAGCCAACCATGAATTTCTGAACATGCTAAATGTGCTAAATTTGCTCAATTTCAAGTGATATCTAGTGCTTGAAAAATTACCAATGGTTTCATCAAGGGGGAGATTGAAGGACCATGTAAGAAGGTCCATGATACTGTTGTGATGAACCATTACAATGTTTGTGAAGTGGTCAATTGGTTTTACAAAGATTGCATTTAATTTGGACTGTTTTCTGGAAGTGTCCGCAAAATCGGAAGTATCGCAGGTATTAGTGCAGTAGTTCTACTTTGCGAACATACCGCAGTCATAAGTGCGGTATTACCGCTCAGCGGAAGTGCCGGGTTGAGTTACGGTACGTTTTTTCCAAAGAGGTCCAGGTGAGGTTTTCAATGTGCAAAAGTATCGCTTTAGGGAGCGGTAGTACCGTAGAGCGGAAGTACCGACATGGTAAGTGTGGTACTTCCGATCTTCCCAGAAAAATAGGATTTGGAGAATTGAGTCATGGATTAAGTTGGTTTGATCTGGGTCATTGGATTAAGGGTGCATGATGCGTGTCTTGGTTAATATAGGTCAAGTTGTGAAGAACTTGTGCCTAGAAATAATTTCTTTGTGTTTCGTTGTGCAGGGTCGTTTAGAGTCAACCGTGGTCAACGGTGAGGATCGGGACTAGGCTCATGGAGGAGTTAAGGCCCAAAACAATCGAGGATGCCGGGTGAGACGGTGAGCTCAAGCATGGCACGAGAAAGGCAGGAATGTTGAAGGTAAGATCGAACGGCGAGATAGCGCTATGTGGCTTGCATAGGCCAAGTGAGTTGTGGTTCAGTGGAACTGAGATGGGAGAGATTTGGCGACTCGTGGCAAGCTAGTGATGCACCTGCATGTGGCAAGCATGGTGATTGCTAGCAGTGGTTGGTGATGACCGGGTCAAGAAAGGGTATTTTATTAGTTTGAATAAAATACTAGAAACCATTTTGGATCAAAACCACGGTACATAAGCAATGTGTTGGAGAACGATTTAGGTCAAGGTGGAGCTGGTTGGATTAAGGCTAAGGGTTTAGCGGATGCACACTTATGCGCTTTGAAAAACGTGCATAAGTGAATTTATGTGAATAAAACCTGTGTGTGAAGGGTTAACGGGTTCCCCATTGTAATAGTGGATAGGATCCATTGTGGGGTGTAGATGGCTGATTGCCCACCTATAAAAGTGGTTGGGATGGAGACATGTAGGGTTAACCATCCAACACATCTCTTGTGCTCTCATCTATAGGGTTAGAGCTTGAGAGTGAGTGCCTTGTGTGCTCTTTGTCCTCTAAGGTGGAGTGGCTGTAACACCTACCTTCTCAAGTAAGCAATACATCAATCATTTTGCATCTCTTGTATCTCTCTTGTTTTTAATTGATATGCTTGATTTTTGGTTGGTTTTGATCTCTCTTCTTTCTCTCTTATGATATTGTTATGCCAAGAACATGTAAGAAATGGAGATAATCCTTAGGAATACATCTTCATCCATTTAGGTACTTTAATAGCAAGATTCACAAGAAAACCCAATTTTAGTTGATTTTGGTCTCTTTGGTCTATCTCTTGATCCAACGATTTTTGGCTGAGATTCTTCAGTGTTCTAGTTTGCTGTGACACGTGGGAATATATATATATATAGCCATCTTGGCCATTATCTACCCACGAGCAAGTGATATTCACCATTTGGGGTTTTCACTCGATTTTGGTGCAACATTGCAACAAACTGAAAAAGGTCTAAAATTTGGCCATGATTTTCATAATCGTTTGTTAGAATAGGTTTCTGACATCCTAGAGTAGATCCCTATAAATTTTCATATCATTGGATTTACAGATTAAAAGTTCTCTCAATCTTGGATTTTGAAGTCGGCGTCGCGAAGGAGCAGAGAGGTGGCGGAGCAAAAAAAGTGCGAACGGTGGGGTTTTAAAAATAATGTTCATCCTGATTTTACTATAGCAGCAAAAGTCATCTTGCCATTATCTACTATAACATTTGGGGCCATACCACATTTACTATATCGTTTGGTAGTACCACAAATTTAATTCTGATTAAAAGTTCTCTCAATCTTGGATTTTGAAGCTGTGTAGTTCCATTATCACCGATTTTTCTTGGGTTTTCAGTGTTTTTAATCGCTAGTTTTTGTGGTGGTCTTTCATTCTAATCTTTATAACTCTGTAACTATTGAAGTGAAATATTTGTAAATATTTAGAGGATATTTTAAGATATCATTCACTCTTCTCTGTTGCCATCACGGTCTTTCACAACTACCGTAGTTGCCCTTTTAGATATGGAGGCCTCGACGTCCATAGACCTCAGTCTTGCCCGGATCGCATTTCGAACGCACTGGGAGTGACTAGCTCGTGTCGAACTGACCCGGCTATGGCAGAATGTTCGACTGCCAAAAGACGACATGACCGAATGCCTGTTCCAGGCATCGATATCCATTCAATTAGGGGACGGCTCCTCTCTGGGGAAAAAGCATGCGAGAGTTAGCTCCGGCAGTTTGGTCATGCGCCAAGAGCTTGTGCAAGAGAATAATTAACTTCGGTAAAGGAGGCGCTACTTAATCATAGGTGGATCTCTGAACTGCACGGGCCATTCAACACCTAGGCGATCTCTGAATACCTCAGCCTGTACTCCATCCTCAGTCAGGTGTAGCTTCAGGAGGATCACCGAGACGTCGTCTCCTGGCGGTAGAATCCGGATGGCGCCTTTTCTTCCAGGTCGGTATATGGAATTCATCATGAAGGTTCAACCTCACTCCCATGTGCTAACTAGCTCTAGAAGAGTGCCACACCTCCGAAGGCAAAATTTGGCTGGCCCTTAAACATTGAGTATGGACCTTTGGAAGGTTCAGAAGTCTCAATTCCGCTCCCCCCCCCCCGGATTGCATCCTCTGTGATCAGGAAACTGAGACAGTGGACCATCTCCTCATTTCATGCCCACAAAACAACTGTGGTATCACATCTTCAGCTGGCTGGCAATCTGCACCTCCTTTCCTTTCTCCAAAACATCACTTCATGAACATTGGGAAGCTATCAGAGAGCTAATGCCTACTTCCAAGCGTAAAGGTACCGATTCCTTGATCATCCTGCTCGTTTGGTGATCTAGAAGGAGCGGAATAAGCTTTGGCATGATGGGGGCCAATTTAAACCTCCATGAATCAGTTTGTCGCATCAAGCAGGAATTCTTCACTTGGTCATCAGCAAGCCCCAGCCTGGCTGTTCTCTGTAGTAGTGCTGTAGTGCAGCCTCTCAGCAATACTATTGCCGCTTAAGTGTCGTGCTCTTCTTTTGTTTTTGCTCTTTGCAGTCTTAGTCTGGCTGTGTTTTCTCCTTCCCGTGCCCTGTTCCGTCTTCGGATTCTGTATTCTCACTCCTTAAATGAATGAAACACAATGCTCTTCCGTTTTCGAGAGAGAAAAAAACTACCGTAGTTGCGCGATATACTTCAGTACAAAGTAGAAATATATTAACCCAAAAGAAAGGATCGAGAAGATGGTACCTAGAACAGTGGAAAATGAAAATCACATTCACGGTACCGCTGCTTCTACTCGTTGGGTTTTCCTTTTTAGCAGTGCTATTTTGTTTTTTACAGAATTTTTAACAATGTTCATGTGTAGCTTATATTCAGATTCGAGCAAACAAAGCAACAGAAGAAGAAAAAAATGAAGTGTAAAAAAAGTCAACTTAGCACGGTTTCATGCTCAATCAGGTGCAATGTACAATTAATCAATTCGATTCCAAATTTGCCAGTTGAACCCAGGTCCTCCAATGTCCTCTCGATAGATAGCTCCTACATGTTTCATGGCCGACCACAAACATTCCCAAAAGTATTTTTTGCTAAAAAAATATCTTACGTCTTTGCTTCTTCTAGCTCCTTGTATATATATCCCCATCCACCTTGGTCATGGCAATCAATCGATCGCAGTACTCAAAACACCTACTATTTTTCTTGACGGCCTTTCAACCGATCGTTCAGCGACGACGGGAAACATGAAGACTTCCGTAGCATTGCTCGCCGTCATGGCGGTTGCGGCGTTGGCCACGACGGCGTTGGCGAAGGACTACACGGTGGGCGGCTCCTACGGGTGGGACACGTACGTCGACTACGACAAGTGGGCGGCCGGCAAGACGTTCATGGTCGGCGACACCGTAAGTACGTACCGCTCGCTGTACAATCTGCCTAATCTATCGTGCTTAACTATGCATGAATTAATTGATCATATACTAATTTTCACGCATGAGTAGGCCTAATGTGCCTTACTTCCATTGCCATGCATTGATGCATGTCATCTATCTTTTCTTAATCTTCTCGCTAGTAGCCTGACACGTACATTAACGTGACAGCTTTCAAGTACGAACCGTACCACAACGTGCTGGAGGTGAGGGAGGCGAACTACGACAGCTGCACCGCGGTCAACCCCATCTCCACCCACTCCGGCGGCGCAACCACCTTCGAGCTCACCACCACCGGCACCCGCTACTTCATCTGCGGCATCCCCCACCACTGCCTCAACGGCACCATGCACGTCCAGGTCACCACCGTGCCCTACTCCGCTGCCGCGGCTGCCGCAGCAGCAGCCGGCCCTTCACCGGCCCCGCTTCCCGCCGACGGCTACGCGGACAAGAAGGCGCCGTCGCCGTCGGCTGATAAGGTGCTGATGGACGTCGCAGCGAGGTCGCCGGCGGCCGCCCCGAGCACCGCTGCGTCCGCGCCGCGGTTTCACCAGCCGGCGGTGGCCGGGCTCGCGGCGGTGGCTGCACTGGTGGCCCTGGCCGCTTAAGCAACGTACGCTTTGTACGTTGTAGTTGGAGTTACCCTATACATTTCTTACTGTGTGCAAGTACACGTGTATGTAAGTATATACACAGGTCTCTTCAGTATTTATCGAGGTGTGGTTAACTATTCTTGTACCAGAGGCTCTTTCTTTCTACTCGTTTTAACTCTTTTTTTCATGGGTTCATTCCTTGTAATTGGCATACGGATACTACGCTGTAATTCCATTCTAAAAAAGGATAATTCACTATATGCCACTACAATCATCTTAATTCTGGAAAATATCACTGCCATCTTGATCCTTTGAAAAATGCCACTCCAATCATAAAATACTCCTATAAATACCATTATGCTCAATACTAACTGATTTTTATTTTTATTGATATAAAATGGTTTTTATTAATTATAATGGTATTTATACAAGTATGAGATGATTAGAGTAGTATTTATCTACACAAAAATACAAATCGGAATACGGAAGGTGTATTAATGTAAAATCAGTTTGTATTGATCATAATGGCATCAATAAAACCTCATTTTATGTGAATACGCCTCTCTTATGTCGATATGTATTTCATGCGTACAAAAATAATTGAAATACGAAAGGTGTATTTATTTAAAATCGCTAGTATTGAGCATAATGGTATTTTTAGGAGTATTTCACGATTAGAGTAGCATTTTTCAAAAAAACCGAGCTTGCAGTGGTATTTTTCAGAATTGAGACAATTGCAATGCCATATACTCAATTATCCCTTCTGAAAGAGGTCTTCTTAATTTTCTACTACGTTTTCATTTGTGCAGATCTGCTTTGAAACGTTTGTTATCCAAAATATCCCTTTGATGAATGATGTGTGTTTGTTCTGGTCTTTTTGTTGCATCAGCTAGCTCGAGTCGGCGAATTTTGATGCAACATTTCGTTGCTCTTATTGTGAATTGGGACGTGTAACTACAATAACAGTACTACACTACTACCGTACTACTCGCACACTTGCTCCTGGAAACACTGGAACAAGGATTGGTGCAATAGATTATCAAGTTGTTTTAAATTGACAGATTATATCTGAGATATATAAGACAATGAAACTTACCAGAAGTTACATAGAGGGGGGGAAAATAGATGTTTACAACTCGGAATATAGAAGAATATTGCATGGGAACATGACTACTGGAGGGCACGTCTTGCTTAGAGGTCATCACGTTAGACGAACATAGCACTTCAGATACGTCCATCCTGGTTCCAACTTCCACCTGAATTTTGCAATCTGTATTTCATTCTTCACATGGAAGAGACATGAGACCAACTCGGTCCAGGATAGACAAACAATTGCTGTAAACTAATTATGCTATACAAAATCACGGGCGAATTGGCAAATATGGCAAACAAGGAATAATTCTACTGCGTCTAATCCTCATTTGCTTCAACAGATGGATTTTATTTACTAATATTATACAACGGTGTCATCACATCGTCCCATGTCACCGGCTGGTACATACAAGCTTCAGTTCAGTTCTGGAATTGACTACATGACACTGAGAATCAGACTAGACTTCAACGGAAGGCAGTTTTGCATCTTTCCAAAAGATAGGCAAATGTTTTTTGCTGACCTATGCAACAGGTGGGCATGACTTGGGGTCATCAGAGGTATCAACATCAGAAGGTGGCATGAATTGCCACATGGGAAATCCTGGGTAGCCGATGACAGGCATCATCAGCTTCTGCCCGGCAGCTTGTCCTTGAGCGGCGGCGAATGCAGTGGCTGGGATAACTGAAGGGTGTGGTACAAGGCTCGGACGGGCATTCAGAAACTTTATCTGCTGTTCCAGGCTCTCTTTCTCTGCCTTCAGCTTTTGTTTCTCATCCCGCAGCTCATTCTTTTCAGCCTGCAAAATCAAATGATATGAGGATTGATTTGTTCCTTGGATGAATGCTATATAGTTTAAAACACGTATATCTTATAGTAAACAACATACTAAAAACAAGAAAGCGACTATATACCTCCAGATAACAATTAATGAAGCAAAACCCAATGTTCAAAAACAAATAAATTAATACAAGTAGACAACAATGGAAGAGTTGGCAGATCGGTGGAAATCTACAAGCCTATGAGCTCCACAAACAGTTGTTCTTAGCCCATATACAGCAGAGCAAGTTCATCAAATATTTTATGTGAATATTAGATTTGCTACTGCAGGGTGCAGGCAACAGTACACAAAAGAAGTAAATCCGCAAAATATTACAGAGAACTATCAGGGATACAAATCTACAAGCACCGTACACACATACCCCCAAACAATTTTCTGCACATGTCATCTATAAGGATGGTACTGCCAAAACAGCAAAACCATCAATACTACCATTCACAAAATAATTTGACCATCCCTTGCTTTTTCCCCGTAATATGATTGAATTAATTATTTTTCATACAAAAATGAACAAGCAAATTGGCAGAAGGGTCATAAATCAAGAATATAAAATAATATGAAGTGCCTAAACAATACGTGCAAATTGCATAAGAGAGGCTTATCCCCCATCCGAACAGATGCATAGTAAACAAATTAGCTATATGAAACAGGACAGACCTTCAGCTCTTTGATCTTCTCTTGGAGACTCTCATTTGAATCCTTCAACTTCTGTGCTTCACTACGCAATTCAGCTACGACACGAATAGCATCATTCAATATAGCAGATTTGTCCATTTTAGGCGTCTTCCCTGGTTCCAGGACGGCACCCAATTCCAAGAACCTAACAAAAAGAGGTCCATTAGTTCAATTACAGTTAACAAATGCAATACTGCAACAGGAAGAAAATCAAACTAAATAATAAAATGTGATTGTTGGCAGGGAACACACCTCTCATTCAGCTTGTCCCTTCGCAATTTCTCCCTGCATGCTTTGGAGCTTGGTTGAGCACCACTTTCTGACCTAGGACTGAAGCATTTTCATGCTATGTTAGAAACATTCAACAGAGAACAGGAATGCAAAATACATGGTTGAACTATGGAATACAAACAAAGAATAGACATAAACACACCGTTTATTTGTTGGCTGCTCTTTGCCATGCTCACAGTCCACAGAGCTATTGATTTCAGTACTGGTGCAAAAATAATTAAATAAATTTGCAGTTTAGAATGTCAAATCTCAAGATAGTGCACGACAATAAGCTGCGTACAAAAGTAACACAGCAAGGGCAGTATAAGACTCATGCAAATCTAATTCTACCACAATATGGTAGTTAAGATAGATGCACTAATTGAAGCACTGTAAGTCACTACACAATAACCTACGGTGGGTGAAACACCGGAGTGAAAAAAAATAAGGGTCTACATTACACATAACATGAGGTCACCCCTGATGTTGCATGCAGGCAATATGCTTGCTCAAAAAGGTATCACAAATCAAAGAGTAGAAAAAAATAATCCTAACATGAAAAAGTTCTTCAATAAATGTGCATTTCATGCTAAGCTTCACGTTGGTATCCAAACAGAAAGGTCTACGAAACAACCCCCTCCCACCCCTTTTCTGATCCTTGGTAAATCAGTCATTGGAAAAATCCACCAGGTTGCTCACTATCCGCCTCAATATAGCATGTTAGTGCAATTAATTTTACATACTCCAGATCAGGACATTTGCAGAATCCGGTCTCTCATATATTTGGATCAGTGATAAAGACGCAAATCTCCCACAAGTCAATTTGATACCATTTGCTTCATACTCTCACCATGAATTCTTGCATTAGCATGTTTTATAGCAACCCCCAAAATTCTACAAAACAGTTACATTCCTAAATGTCATCAATGATCATGTCATTTTTTTTCGTTTGCACTATCCCCATGACAATCCAAATAAACATGAAACTGTGCATGCCTTTGATGCACTGCATGTGTAGTATATGCACCCAAAATCAAATGAGCACCATAAATTGTGAACAGTCCTTCCCAACGTACACTTTTCAGAAAAGGCCCATTTGAACCTCCTGTACAAAATCATCTCCTCTCACGCAATTGCTAGTCCATGACCCAACTCCCACCAGTACGCTTTACCAATCTACAACCACCCATAATAACAACAATTATGCTATAATCCATCTCAATTTACGCTACAGACGATAACATACAGACATCGTGGAAGCAAATCAGGGCACGAAATGTAACCCAAACCATGGCATCGAGCCCAGCCACGGCTGAGCGCGATCGAGGCCGTAAACCCGCAATTACCAGGTGTTGGGAGCCGCCGCCGCAGCGACGGGCTGCGCCGTCGGTGCCCAGTAGAAGCCCCCTGCGGGAGCGGCGGTGAAGTCGGCGGCGGACAGGTCGTCCATGAGGGGGCAGTCGAAGACCCACGTGGAACCCTCCGGGGAGGCCATGGCGGCGGGGGGACTCGCCGTGGCTGACGACGGTGGCCGGACGGGCGCTAGGGTTGCGCGGTTGCGTCAGGATTTGGGGGATCTCGGGGGCGGTGGTGGGATGCGTAGGAGGGGAAGCGGTCGTGGGCTCGGACGCCGAGACAAGGATTAAGCCGAGCAGAATGGGAGCACGAGTACGGAATTTGGGCCTGGGCCTATAGGCCTTTTCAATGTGGGATTTTCTACAGAAGTCGTAGTATCTTATGGGCCTCGTCTGTTACTTAGCCCGTAAAGTAGATTGAGTGTAGATGTGGGCTTTAATAAGGCTAGGAGAGTCTTCTGGACCTTAGCTACCAGCACCTTGAAATTGTGCCTTTGTTTTGAGGGGGGAAAAGATTTCCGCTTTACAATAACCTGTTACAGATCAATATTTGGAGAAAAAAATAAATACAGTATAAGAGCGTGAATTCTCAGACAAAAATAATGTATAATTAGACGTAAACATTTCAAAAAATTCCTTCTTAGCAGTTCATAGATTATGCAAAACAAGCCAGGTTAGAAAGAATCATTCCCGTCTTTACTTCCCGGCCTTTAAATTTCAGTTTGCCCTCACGCTGAATCCACACCCTTGCTAGAGCTGTCACTGCACAGAGCCAAAACCAAAGAGGAGACAAATAGCAAAAAAAAAAAAAATCCAGCCTCTCGCCCTCTCCCCGGCCCCAACGTTCACCACCCAAAAAAGAAAAGAAAAGAAACTGAACAAATCTAAATCTACGGACAGAGCGAGCAAACGAAAGAGAAAATAAACATCGCAGGATGCCACGCGCGCAAAAACGCACTTCACAGAAACCACGCCTTCATGGACACCGGCAGGTCCGGGCAGGCTCCTCTCACGGCTGCACATCGCCAAAAAGGAACAAATTTGTGTGTCACGCAGATGGTATTGCAACGGCGACGGCAACGACGGCCACTTACATATATGCCGACACGCCAAAACCACAAAGACCGATCAAACAGAGCAAAACTGGAGCAGTAACAAGTATCAAGAACTCAGACAAAACCGTTCAAGAAACCGCGAATCATGCTCACGACCTCGCCGTCGTCACAGGTCAAGCTACAGCGATGGGCTTGCCGGAGCCGGGCGGCATCTCCGGCGCTTCTTCCACCGCCGGCCACTGGGCGGATTGTCGTCGACTACCGGGGGACGGTTGCCTCCGCTCCTCCTCTCCGAGCTGTCGCCGCCGAGCGCGCGCCATCTTCTCCTGTACCACAGCCACAGGTATACACATGCTGCGTAAGCAGTACTTTGACATATGCATGGCACAAAAGTGCTTCTTGAGCGACGTAAACTGAGTGTTTGCGTGTCTCCTACATTGCTCGCCGGGGCCGCCTCCACCACTGGTCACCGACGAGGAGAAGATGCTGGCCAACTACGTCCCGGTCTACGTCATGCTCCCCGTAAGAACCAAAACATTTAACCGAAGCAAATTCATGTAGCTTGCAAGCTTTGGTTGCATCACATGATCCCTCCTTACGATCGACATTGTAACAGCTGGAGGTGGTCACCGCTGAGAACGAGCTGGAGGACGCGGAGGGGCTGAGGGTGCAGCTGCGGCGGCTGCGGGAGGCTGGCGTCGACGGTGTCATGGCGGACGTGTGGTGGGGCATCGTGGAGGGCGCCGGGGAGGCGCGGTACGAGTGGCGCGCGTACAGGGAGCTGTTCCGGATGGCGCAGGAGGAAGAACTGAAGGTGCAGGCCATCATGTCGTTCCACGCCTGCGGCGGCAACGTCGGCGACGCCGTCAGCATCCCGCTACCTCGGTGGATCCGGGACGTCGGCGAGGCCGACCCGGACGTGTACTACACGAGCTCGAGCGGGACGAGGAACCAGGAGTACCTCACCATGGGAGTGGACGACCGGCCTCTGTTCCAGGGCAGAACTGCCATCCAGGTGCAGCTCTAAGCTTAAGAATCTTAATGCACTTTCAGGCTTGAAGCTCTTGTGAAGCAAATACTACACTAATTTGAAACATTGAAATTGTGAGTTTGCACTGCGGATGGTACAACGATGGCTGAATCAAAGACAATTTAATCAACCTGTCACTTGTTTGTGATGCCAGTTATATTCAGACTTCATGAAGAGCTTCAGAGAGAACATGGCAGATTTCTTGGACTCTGGCCTGATCGTGGACATAGAGGTTGGGCTTGGTCCTGCAGGTGAACTGAGGTACCCATCCTACCCACAGAACCAGGGGTGGGTGTTCCCTGGCATCGGACAGTTCCAAGTAAGGCGCATCTCTCTCTCTGTCTAAATGACACGTCCGTACCTAGCTGCATGAGATTCAGAACTGATGCCCTGTCACGGTGATACTTTGCTAGTTGTTGTTCACGTTCTTTATGTTGGGTTTATCTCGTTGCATGTATATTTTTCTCGAGTGTGTTCGAGTACTTTAGTGTGCGGTCGTTACGACCAGTCTATATGTGATCGATACAACCAGTCTATGTGTGGTCGACGGTCGTTACAACTAGTCTTTGTGTTGTCGTTACAACAAATACTAAAGCTACACCGAGTATTGTAGCTCCGAGTACTTCGTAGTTGTAACGCCGTGGTCAAGAGTCAATAGTCGACTGTCGATAGTCATAGTCGAGAGTCGATGGTCAGTAGTCGGAAGTCGATACTCGGAGGAGTACTTTGGATGTCATACTCGGAGAAGTACTGTGGGCATTATACTCTTAAGAGTACTATGGCAGTCGAAATGCCACGGTCGGTGCTCTGACAACCTACGTGGTCGAAGTGCCGCGGTCGGTGCTCAGACGACCTACGTGGTCGAAGTGCCGCGGTCGGTGCTTGGACGACCTGCATCGTCGAAGTGTTACGGTAGGTGATCAGACGACCTGTTTGGTCGAAGTGCAACGGTCGATGCTCAGACAACCTGCGTGATTGAAGTGCCACGCTTGAAGGACTCATAGCCTGTGTGTGGTCGTGACGCCTAAGGGCGTGGTTGTAGCGCCGTGGTTGTGGTGCCTATGTGTGTGGTCGTAGCACCGTGGACGAGGTGTCTGGGTGTGTGGTCGTAGCTGAATCGAATACCCTAGACATCAAACTCGGAGGAGTACTATAGACATCATACTCGGTAGCAGCCATTACAGCAGTCATCAGCACTATGACAGTCGTTGGTTACTGTGGCAGTTGTTGGTCGTTCGAGTAGTCAGATATGGCCAATCTCTGTAGCAGTGGTGTGTAGCCAGTCATTGTAGCAGTCATCAGCATGGAGTGGTCATGAAATGACATGGGTCTTCAGTCGATTAGCGAACTGCTTAGTATAGGCAGGCGTCGTGATAGTCGTTGTCAGAGTGAGAGTCTTGTAGTAGGTGAGTGGCCTGCTGTGAGGCTCGACTATGTCTATATATACCATGTAGGTCTTTTAAGATAATTGAGTCAAAGAATAACAGAGAACATACTGAAAAACGTGTGTCAGTTTGTATCATAAATATCGTGCTTCAATTCTAATGTTCAGCTCAATTGTTAAGCTCCACCTTATTATTCTTATCTCCGACAAACCATTCACTGGCAAAGCATGCGTTTGGGAGAGCTATTTTCCAACAGTTTAAGTTGTTAAACAACGTTGATGCAGTGTTACGACAAGTACCTGGAGGAGGATTTCAGAGCAGCGGCAACAGAGGCCGGACACCCGGAATGGGAGCTGCCTGACGACGCCGGAGAGTACAACGACACGCCGGAGGACACGCGGTTCTTCGCGGCGAACGGCAGGACGTACCTCACCGAGGAGGGGAGGTTCTTCCTGACATGGTACTCCAACAAGCTGATCGAGCACGGGGACAGGATCCTTGACGAAGCGAACAGGGCCTTCTTGGGGTGCAAGGTCAAGCTCGCCGCAAAGGTACGTGTCTCACGGTAGAAATTAACATCGCACTGCAGCAAGCCAGGAATTGCGCTGTTAAACTACAGATGAGGAATCCAAATCTACAGGTGTCTGGGATACACTGGTGGTACAGGCACCCGAGCCACGCCGCGGAGCTCGCCGCCGGGTACTACAACCTGGACGGCCGCGACGGCTACCGGCCGATCGCTCGCATGCTGGCGCGGCACGACGGCGCCATCCTCAACTTCACGTGCGCGGAGATGAGGAACTCGGAGCAGATCGAGGAGGCCATGAGCGCCCCAGAGCAACTCGTCCAACAGGTAGCCAACAAGACTACAGTATCCAATCCACCACTGCAACCTTCTTGGAATTAACGGCGGCGCGTTCGTGCGTGCAGGTGCTGAGCGCCGGGTGGAGGGAGGGGATCGAGGTGGCGTGCGAGAACGCGCTGAGCAGGTACGACCGGCGGGGCTACAACCAGATGCTGAGGAACGCGCGGCCCAACGGCGTCGACCGCGGCGGCGAGCCGGGTCGCCGGGTCGCCGCGGTGACGTACCTCCGGCTGTCGGACGAACTCCTGACAGGGAGCAACTACCGGGCCTTCAAAACCTTCGTCAGAAAAATGCACGCCGACCAGGTAGCCAACCACATACACACAATCCGTCATGGGTTGGGCTTGGGCTGGACTTTATGAGTTGGGCTCAGATACTGTAATGTTTAGTCTGACAACGTAGACTAGGATCTAACTCACTAACAATCTCGTTTGTTTCAGGATTATTGCCCGGATCCGGCCCAGTATCTTCGGCCCGTCAAGCCTCTGGAGCGATCAAGCCCGGAGATACCCATCGGCCGGCTGCTGGACGCGACCGTGCCGGAGGCGCCACACCCGTTCGATCCCGAGACGGACATGACCGTCGGCGGCGGCCTCGCCGAGCTCATCGACTGGGTGTTGGACAAGATCGAGTGGATATTCGGTTAACCTAGCTCCATCTCCAACCTCTTGCCATCAGCAAAGTTGGATTCATCTCTGATTCTGATATGATGATATCTCCGAGTGACGCATGCAGTAGTAACCAGTATTTCCTTTGTCCCACAATATAAGTCTCAATTATCATCTCATAATATAAGTATATTATGGAGATTAAAGATATAGTTATCATAATATTCCCACTATATATCCCTAGTTTAGAGGTCGCTCCAACTGGTTTCAACTTCTGGTTTTTGGTTTTCAAAAGTCAGAAATCACTTAGAACACGTCAGCTTCTTAATTTCGTTTTTTGTCTTCTCCTTGTATCTTTGTATTTATCTATGTAAATATAACGGTGTTTTTTTCTTATTTTTTATTTTTAATTGAATGGTTCTTATTTTTATGGAGCATTTTAATTGAATGGTTCAGTAAAATTAACAACTATTACTTATATTAGGGAGATGGAATGCAATTTCATTCAACGATACACGGCACTGATGAGGAACAGAAAGTGTGACCGAATCAGTGAACACGCATGTGCATGTATAAGTCGCTACCACTTGGAGTGGAGCATTAATGCTGAAAAAATTAATGAGTAGTTATAGTATACCGTTTAATAGAAATATGATATTAACTTTTTTAAAATTTGATATCTCTTAGTCTCTATCTATCTATCTATCTATCTTATATTAGGGAGATGGAGGGATTAGTTACATATCACCAACTGATAGGCACGCCTTCTGTTTGGAGCAACAGAAGAGGAACAGACATGCGACTGCTGCAGGCTGACATACACGGCACTGATGAGGAACAGAAAGTGTGACCGAATCAGTGAACACGCATGTACAACGTAGATGATAAACAACGTGGCCAACGGCAAAGGCCACGCAAGTGCATGCCAGGCTATACAAGACAACAGGGCACTCCATAAGAAACTGCCCGAATAAGCCTACTTCGTTGACCGCCCCCATAGACCTATCGATTATATAATACATGTGTACTCGTTCATTCTTTATAATGCTAATATTTCCTGGAATGTAACTTGCAACGAATTAATGTTCGGTAATGTAAGGGGTGTGTGTGTTTTAAATTAAATTTAGTCATAATGTTTCCTAGTATTTTCACGTTCTTTTTCGTAACTTTTAATGTGAATTTTATATGGACACTCAAATATCATTTTATGTCATGCAAGGAATCATACTACACCAATAGAAGCATGGCGGATAGACTTGGAAGCTCAAAGCGTGGGAGGGGACAGCGGGCACAGGCTGGGTTTTGAGCCTGTGACCCTTATCTCGAAGACACAAGTATCTACGGTCTAGGACATCTACATATACGCAAGAAAAGGCTTATTCACAGCTAAAATTAACTGAAGAATACACCACCACACTTAAAGCTTGGAGATCCCCTACTGATTCAACAGAACAACTATAGTATTAGGGCCTGTTCTTTTCGGCTGCGGCTTATAGATTTTAGCTGAAATTTTTGAATTTTGGCTGTTTACGATACAGATTACGGAGAGACAGATACACACTTGCGATTTTGGCTGGTACAGATATTAGGCTTTTAACGTGTAGATCGTTTAACTTGTAGACCCCGTCTTGAGAAAATACTCCGTTTGAAAGTTAGATACTGTAGCAAAAGTCAAAAGCCGTCAGATTTGACTTAAAAACATGCCCTAAGTACTGACATCATCCGCTTTTATGCAATTCGCATACGCTTTGGCACGAAGTATTTCATTTCCTCGGTAGAGGGGGTGGCCGGAGATGGAATGGAAGTGGTGGAGTACTTCTCCAAAACAGAGAAGTACTAATTGCTCGATGTGATGTAATTTACCTTACTGATGTCAATACTCAGATAGCAGAGGAACACTCCATATACCCCACAGGGCCAACACACATCTCAAGCGTGGAGCCCATATGCTTGTGACAGCAATCCAGGTGAAACGAGAGAAGAAGAAGAAGAAAGCATGTTTGTATAGAGAGAAGCATTACTGCTACGTTCTGTTTGATGACAGGACAGGTATGTATTAGTTCGGAAATCACGGCGCTTCGGCTGCACCAGCACACCGCCGATGTCTTACGACGACTGACCCAGTCGGCAACAACACACGCACTGTTTTCCTGCTGATCCTCGCGTTACTCCTGTCGGCATGCTGCGGTTCTGTCGACGTTAACCCCTCCCTCCCTCCACCCTCTCTGAACGCTTCTTGACAAAATTAATACGCATTTAATTTCCAATTCCTCCCTACCCGAAAATCAACAAAAAGGGAAGAAAAAAAAAGGTAACTGTCCTCCATCGGCACCTCTGACCCTATATATATACCACCGAGCCTCCAATATTGGGAGGCACCAAACCTCGCTCTTCTTCTCTCTGCTCTCGCAGTTCTCTGAGCTCGACACTCGATCGCTTCCGGTGTGCTTGCGCTGTGTCCTCCAGTTCCAATTCAAACCAACCCAAGCACGAGCGCAGAATTAATTGACCGAGTGACAAGATGGTGAGCTGGGTCGCCGACGAGAAGCCGCAGCTGCTCCCCAAGAAGGCCGGATGCAACAGCCACGGCCAGGACTCGTCCTACTTCCTGGGATGGCAGGAGTACGAGAAGAACCACTTCGATCCCGCCACCAACCCCGGCGGCATCATCCAGATGGGCCTCGCCGAGAACCAGGTACATATGCACACATCCTAGCTAGGGCATGTACGTATATCTCTATATATCTCTATCTATCTACATGTACGTGTATATGTGTAGCGGCTGTCTCTGACAGGCACTCGGCGTGCGTTGTTTGGCTCTCGTGCAGCTGTCGTTCTCGACGAGGACCATCTGGATGATGCCGCCGGGGTTGGCGGCGGGGTCGAAGGGGTTCTTCTCGTACTCCTGCCATCCCAGGAAGTAGGACGAGTCCTGGCCGTGGCTGTTGCATCCGGCCTTCTTGGTGAGCAGCTGCGGCTTCTCGTCGGCGACCCGGCTCACCATGTTGTCACTCGGTCAATTAATTCTGCGCGCGTGCTTGGGTTGGTTTGAATTGAAACTGGAGGGCACAGCGCGAGCACACTGGAAGCGATCGGGTGTGGCCGTGTGGGGCTCAGGGAGATGGGAGAGCAGAGAGAAGAAGAGCGAAGTTTGGTGCCTCCCGATGTTGGAGGTTATCGGAATTGTATTCGTATTTGACTAAAAAAAACGTTGTATTTACATGTGCTGGTTAAGAGTTCAGATTGCCTCCGTGGCAATGGTGCAATTTTTATCTGTAGCCAAAGTACACGCAGGAAACTATGGCCTGCCCAGGGAAAATCGTATCGATTCAAAAATTTTATAGGAATGCAGCTATACGATCGGTAACCGTTGACTACCGAAAATTTTGTATTGAAATTTTGAATATTTTTAATTTTTTTAGATAAATTTTGATGAATCCATTTTTTAGCCTGATACAAAATTTTACCCGTCTCCACCGATCGGTCACCGGTGAAATTTCGACCGTACAAATTTCCATGGGCCTGCCCAGAAAAATTGCGTCCTCTGTAATTTTTGTTGGGTCACAGCAGCCTCCCCCGCAAATATGCAGCCAAACGCGTCACCAACTCCTCGAGCTCGTAAGTCGTAAGTTCGTAACAAAGCCCGACGACCGCACAGCTCACTCACTGCTACCAATTGGTCTTTGCCTCCAGTTCGAAGGAAACTGACGTCGCTTTCATTTGGAGGCGCCGTTTAGAACGTAAGATTCCTAGGACATTCACGTGTTCAAAATGAGAGCTACTTAGTCACGAAAGTCAATAACACCACACGACGGAGCTGGCATCGGTATCTACTCGTTGCATGCTGATTAGCCCTGCTGATTGCATCCCACCAAGACAAACAGTAGGCTTCTTTTCAGTATTTTAAAAAATATTTTTTTTAATTTTTTCTACGGTAACTAGCTTTTAAATGGAGTGTCTTTTCGTAATAAAGGTCTACAAGTTGATTGTAGTACATACTATAGCGACTTCATTTATATTGGTCAAAATCGCACGCGAGTTTCTATTACTCTATATTTTCTCTCACGAACAACCCAAAAAATATAAAGCGTGGTCATAAATTATAAGCCAAAGTAAAAAAAACATGCCAAATATGAATTGTTCCCTTTGTTCTAGTACGATATTGTAAGTTTGATTTGGCATAAGAATTAAGCTGTACGATTAAATGACCACCACACTATTTGGCTCAAAAGCCTATTAAAATTGAAGGACAATTTAGCTCCGCTCTAACTAACTTATGGCTTAAGTTTTTTGCAGTAGCTTTTGGTTTATGGTTAAAATTGCACTGCAATGGCTGTTAGTTTTTTCTGAGAAAAAAATAAAGAAAAAAACTAAAAATACCATTATATCATTACGGACAATATAAAAAGAATAAGAGGGGAAAACGGAAAAGATAAAAAGCTGAAAACCCCCAAAAAGCTAATATAAGCCAAAATTAGAAACCGACGCGTTTCAAGTGGCTTCTGACTTAAATAAATCGAAAGTCAAAAAAAGTTAGAAGCTCATACTGTTTGGAGCAGGGCCATTCGCATCCATTTTCCTACTAGTATATATGAGGCCAAAATGTAGCCAGCCTATGGAGGTGTAGGCACTATTGGGATTTTTTTATGTGGCTTTCAATATTTATTATAGTTATTATCTATTTTACTCAATGTGGAATTATTCATATTATTGATGTAAGTGATAGGGAATATTTCGATGCGGAATTTAACTCGAAGAATTAATACTCGAGGTGCCGAGGACAGCTATGCTGGAATATAGTAGACATCTTTATTGAGATCAAGTCCGCTGGAATTTGATATGCATGCATTTGTTTAACCTGGGCACAGCACAGGACGGAATAGCATGGTTTGTTTTGCAGGATCGGCTCTACAGGCTGTTGACCCGCATAATTAAATTAGAATTGATCTTATAAACAATTTAATCATGACGCATAACTCGCACATATGTGCTTGGGATATATACATATAGATAGATAGAGATATATAAGATATACGTACATGCCCTAGCTAGGACGTGTACATGTACCTGGTTCTCGGCGAGGCCCATCTAGATGATGCCGCCGGGGTTGGCGGCGGCGTCGAAGGGGTTCTTCTCGTACTCCTGCCATCCCAGGAAGTAGGACGAGTCCTGGCCGTGGCTGTTGCATCCGGCCTTGGAGAGCAGCTGCGGCTTCTCGTCGGCGACCTGGCTCACCATCTTGTCACTCGGTCAATTAATTCTGCGCGCGTGCTTGGGTTGGTTTGAATTGGAACTGGAGGGCACAGCGCAAGCACACTGGAAGCGATCGGGTGTCGGGCTCAGGGAGATGGGAGAGCGGAGAGAAGAAGTGAAGTTTGGTGCCTCCTAATGTTGCAGGGTTATCGGAATTGTATTCGTATTTGGCTAAAAAAACGTTGTATTTACATGTGCTGGTTAAGAGTTCAGATTGCCTCAGTGGCAATGGTGCAATTCTTATCTGTAGCCACAGTACACGCAGGAAAATATGTGGCCTGCCCAAGGAAAATTATATCATTCAAAAATTTTATAGAAAGGTAGCTATACGATCGGTAACCGTTGACTACCGGAAGTTTTGAAAGTTTTCTGCCAAAAATTTTGTATTGAAATTTTGAATATTTTAGATAAATTTTGATGAATCCATTTTTTAGCCTGATATAAAATTTTACCTGTCTCCACCAATCGGTTACCGGTGAAATTTTGACCGTACAAATTTCCATGGGCCTGCCCAGAAAAATTGCGTCCTCTGTAATTTTTGTTGGGTCACAGCAGCCTCCCCCGCAAATATGCAGCCAAACACGTCACCAACTCCTCGAGCTCGTAGCTCGCAAGTGGTAGGGGTGATCGGTTCGGCTGAAAAGCTCATAGTTTATGACTGAAAACACTGTAGCTAGCTGAAAAACACACTGTAGCTGACAGAGGCTTATTTAGCATAATTAAATTTAAAAAAATTAAAAATATAAAAAATATGTTAGCCCATTACGTATAATATAAACAAATACGGGAAAAAAAGAACCGGCAAAAAAACTCAACAAAAAGCTAAAAATTCAGAAAAAGACGAAACTTATGAATAATGACAAATAAGCCCGTAGCACTGTAGCTGCAGATCGCTGCCGTAAGTTCGTAACAAAGCCCGACGACCGCACAGCTCACTCACTGCTACCAATTGGTCTTTGCCTCCGGTTCGAAGGAAACTGACGTCGCTTTCATTTGGAGGCGCCATTTAGAACGTACGATTCCTAAGACATTCACGTGTTCAAAATGAGAGCTACTTAGAGCAAGTACAATAATGGTCTTATAGCCAATCTAGTCAGCATTTTTGCTGATGTGGAGGAGAGAAGAGATGAGAGAGATGAGAGCTTGGCTCTCATGCAAGCAACAAGCTGGGTACGGGAGCCTATGCAGTGGTAGGCCTAGATAATAAATGTATGTGAGGAGAAATAGGAAAGAGAATGTGAGACATGGTACCACATAATAATAAAAAACTTTTTGTAGACAAATTATTGTATAACTTGTCTCTTATAACTTGACTTAGAGCCAAACACTTGGCTCTATTATTGGACTTGCTCTTAGAGCACTCCCAATGCAGAAACTATGGATGATTTCTATGGCATTAAATAAGGTGCCAAGTAAGCAAAATGCTAATGTGTTATTGGAGTTAAGGAGGAGAGATAAAATGATTTCTTATATAGACATCATGTCTACACAGGAACCAAGATAGAAAGAGCTGTGATAGGTAGATGATAGGAGAGAGAAGATAGATGATTGGATGAAAATTTTATTTGTAGAATCCATTAGGAGCATAGTTTTTATGGAGCATAGTTTTTATGGGTAGTATCTACATTATTTGGCAAATCTGCATTAGGAGTGCCCTTAGTCACGAAAGTCAATAACACCACACGACGGAGCTGGCATCGGTGTCTACTCGCTGCATGCTGATTAGCCCTGCTGATTGCATCCCACCAAGACAAACAGTAGGCTTCTTTTCAGTTTTTTAAAAAATATTTTTAAATTTTTTCTACGGTAATTAGCTTTTAAATGGAGCGTCTTTTCGTAGCAGGGGTTTATAAGTTGATTATAGTACACACTATAGCGACTTTATTTATAGTGGCCAAAATCGCTCGTAAGTTTCTATTACTCTATATTTTCTCTCATGAACAACCCAAAAGTTATAGGCCGCAACTATAAACTATAAGCCGAAGTAAAAAAAAGCATGCCAAATGTGAATTGTTCCCTTTGTTCTAGTACGATATTGTAAGTTTGATTTGGCATAAGAATTAAGCTGTACATTAAATGACCACCACACTATTTGGCTCAAAAGCCTATGAAAATTGGAGTAAGGACAATTTGGCTCCACTCCAACTGGTTTACGACTTAAGTTTTTTGTAGTGACTTTTGGTTTATGGTTAAAATTGCATCGTAATGGCTGTTAGCTTTTTCTGATAAAAAATAAAGAAAAAATGAAAAAAAAACATTATATCATCCGGACAATGTAAAAGAATAAGAGGGGGAAAAGAAAAGACAAAAAATGAAAAAACCCTAAAAAAGCCAATATGAGTCGAAAGTAGAAGCCGATACGTTTTAAGTAGTTTCTGACTTCAATAAACCAAAAGCTAAAATAAATTATAAGGTAATGCCGTTTGGAGCAGGGCCATTCGCATCCATTTTCCTCCTAGTATAGATGAGGCCAAAAAGTAGTCATCCTATAGAGGTGTAGGTACACTATCAGTGATGACGAAAAGGGTTACAAAATACGCAAATTGGCTATATTTAAACTGAGTTAAGAGGATCCGCGTCCATTATAAGATCTACTCAAATAAACTATGCATGGTTACGAAGTCACTTCATGCTTAGTATCAGCATGAGTGAAACCTGAATTTATCTAATTCTTTGTCGATGTGAAGTTCTGTTTGTAGCTGGAGGGCATCATAATTGGTATGGACACGTGAGAGAAGGTACTATAGATTTACAAGTAACCACTTACTCACCCAATTATCATGCAGATCATATTAAATTTATTTTATCAGGTAAATTTACCTTTAGTTGATTGTGCATAAAGTCGATTGATGCTAGCTTGAGGCTATAATACGAGTCGGAGATCCCATGCATGGAAGATCATGCACCTTTTCCCTAGCTATCACAGAATTGAACTTTCTTAACTTCTTCCGGTTACAAAGCTGGGGTCTAGTTTGTAACCTAGGAATTTCATATGAAAAAGCTCAATTTCTAAGAGATTTGGAAAAAATTTAGCATTCCAAATTGGACTTGAACTTTTTGATAATTAACACGATGACATCAAACCAAATACTACCACTCAAATACAGGCATGTTTCAAAAACAGAAATTTCATGCGAAATAATTTAATTTATTCATAATTCTAGAAAAATCATGCGTTTATGTGTTTCAAATAAGTACATAGAAATACGTAGAAATGGCCATAGACACGTGAGTCCATAGTATGTCTCCTCCATGCCTGCTAATTTTTTTATGAGTTTTTGGACGTATTGACGCTTTTTTGACTTGTTTTTGCAAGAATGACAATCGTCACGTGAAAATTATAGAAATAGCATCTTCATCGCATGAGACTTACCAATGAACCACATATACCCAATGCTGCACGGTGGCCGTACAATAGATACGCTCCTGCACGGCCACCGTGCGGTGCCCACACACATGGATAATTAGGGATGGAAAATCAATGTGTTAATGAGACAGGGAGACGATGGACAACTCAAGGCACTGTGATGCAGATACGCTCACTTCTTAGTTAAATATATTATTTAACGGGAAGGAATTATTGAGTCGTATTAAATATTATCAGGTGAACTCTAATTTAATTGGGTCTTTAATTATTATACTTGGATATACAGAGCTACTACTATATTATGTAATTATATGCAGATACATATTTGATTTGTTCAAGCCTAAAGTGAAGATGCGCTTAGAAGGTCTCGTTGGCACTGATGCATCGTTCATCTCTTTAAGTGTGTAAGATGATGAGGACAACCCGATCGAACCTATTACACGAGCACAAGTTAAAGAGATTAATCAACAGGTGAACTCATTTCTTTCTAAGTTAAATGTTAATTTATAAGAGAATTATTTAGTATCTAACACATATTCTTTTCTTGTTTTTAGATTTATAAAGAAAGAAGAGCTAGAAACCAAGAAGATTGGAAAGGACGCCACAAAAGAGAAATGTATGCACATGGGCTGCATGTACACATGTGTACAAAGGAAGAACCAAAGAAGCTAGCAAGTTGCATGCAGCCGAACCATGTAATGGAAGCAGAGAGAGAGAGAAGAAATCAGCAGAGCAAGGAAATCATGCATATGCATGTAAGCCGAGACGTAAGATAAAAACAAAGAAACACATGTAAGCATCCACGCGGTGCATGTATGTATTACATGCCACATGGAGTAATCACTACTGCCTTTTTGAAAGAAAACAAGGCCAGGTCCAAGACACAACAAATTTCATCCATTAGGCCATACAGGCAACCTGAAGCCAAGCATGAGAAAAGTGACCGTGGACCTATGTGCCAAGAACCTTGGCCGAGTTGTTCCCTGAGTTCGGCCATGTGATTAGTCGGCTCACTAACTGGGTCATTTGCTTAGGAAAGAGTCCGAATTGAGAAATAATTAGGGTAGGAAAGATACTTTGGTGTTCAGACCGACTGGAGCCTATCTCGTTTACTGAGACTGAGCTTGAGTTGATTCGGTTTGTCTAGGCCTATATGTGCACATGTCCAGTAGGGGGCATCCTTAAATATGTCGGCCACCCTTTCTTGTAACCATAAACCACCGTGAAACAATCTATTATTTTTAGAGAGAGCTATATGCTTGTTCTTTCTAGTATTTGACACACATATACAACCTAGAAGAGAATTAGGCGTTCTCAACTCCATTGTCCTTGTGATTCATTGTGTTTTGCAGGAAGAACGTTACGTCTACTTTTGCGTGGTCGAGTAGACAAGGATCGAAATGTGTTGGACGAATTTTTTATCATGTGTTGCTATATTGAGACAGTTGTTAGCGCCAGGGATCCAAATACCGGCGGTAACCGGCCGGTTACCGGCGGTAACCGGTCTTACCGGCGCCGACCGGGAGGAAAAAAACCGCCGGTTTTTATTTTAATTCAAATTTAAACTTTTGAATGTAAAAATTAGTTTCTCTAATGATATTTACATAGTTTAATACTAATAGAATGTATTAGGAAGATGTATATATTTCCCGTGCTTGATTTCATACTTTTTCCGTAAATGTATTAGGAATTTTCAAATTTTGGATGTAAATGTTAGTTTCCCGAATGATATTTACATTGTTTAACACTAATATGATGTATTAGGAAGATCCATGCATCTCCCGTGCTTAACTTCATACTTTTTGCCATGAATATGTTAAGAATTTCTAATTTCAAATTTGAAAAACCGGGTTTTAGCGGGTTTTCCGGTTTTTAGCGGTTTTTTGGGCGGTTACCGGCCGGTTTTTCCGGTTACCGATTTCAAATTCAAATTTTGGCGCGTGAAATTCGACCGAGTTTTTCCCGGTTACCGGCCGGTTTTTCCGGTTACCGGCCGGTAACCGGTACCGGCCGCCTGGCGGGATTTGATCCGGTAACGGTATTTAGAACCTTGGTTAGCGCTATCGGTTCATCAGGTTATACGGATCAAAAATTATTCTTACTCCTAGTCGTAAAGATCAGACTACGGACTACCTGTATCACGCTGCTTTTCTTCTGCCTTGCCTTTTTCTTTCTTTCCTTGTCCATGACTAGGCCAGCTAGCTTGACAAGATGAGATCAACCAACCAGCCCAACTTTTACTGATAACAAGGCCTGCCAATCACCTCGACCATTTAGCCCCCCATTTAAAAATCTTATGTTTATTCTGTGTGGATGAAAGCTAAACTAGCCGCAGTAGCAGTATTCTTTCTGTATGAACAAGCTAGGCTACGATGATTGGTTTTTCGGTCCCCAGGAACAAGAACAAACTAGTACCATTCGATGAGCAGTCACTAACAGCAAGCTAAATAAGCTAGGGATGAAACTAGACTAGTCCAGCTTAAGTCGTGATGTAGTAGCAGCATACTTTACCTGAGCGGGGAAGCGGGACTCGCCGGGGCACTTGTTGTCCTCCCAGGCGGTGGGGACGATGTTTGATCCGCCGAAGCTAGCAGCCTCGAAGATGCCGTGGAGCTGTTGGGTGGAGTCAGGGGCGGATCTACACACCAGACAGGGTAGACTTCAGTTTAAGATGTGAAAAAAATATCTAGTGTATAGCCCAGGTAAATTTAGTTCAGACTGGATAATATTTTCATGGTCCAGTCTAGATAGCCTAGATCATTCCAATACTGAGCCCAGGGCGTAACTAAATCCTGGCTCCGCCACTGGGTGGAGTAGTTGTACAGGAAGAGGGGCAGCCTCGGCCTGATGGCCCTCACCGAGTCCCTGTACCGAGACGGCAAACCTGCAGTGCTCGACTAGGCTGAAAAATAGTGACTTATGGTTCAAATCACACTGTAACTGAATGTGACTTTTTGGCGTAATTAAATTTTAAAAAATTTAAAAATAGAAAAAATATGTTAGCTCATCACGAACAACGCAAACGAATACGAAAAAAAGAACCGGCAAAAAAGTCAAAAAAAGACAAAAATTCAGAAAAAGACGAAATTTATAAATAGTGAAAAATAAGCCAGAAGCTCAAACAAAAATGAGCAGGACGTCAATAACCAGCAATTAAATCATGTTTCTTGCGCACCGCACGGTTGCCGTATGGGAGCGGAGGCACGTGGCGGGAGAGGAGGTGGGCCGTACGGCTACCATGTGGGAGCGTCTCCACCATACGGTGATCGTGTGGCACCATGTCGTTCGTTGATAAATTCCGCGCGGTGGCTATATGGCAAAGATGTTATTTGTATAATTTTCATGTGACGATAGTTATTCTTGCAAAAATGAGCTGAAAAAGCATCAATTTGGCCAAAAACTTCTTTTTATTTTGTGAGATGTGAAAGTACGGTAGTACAGCTACTTGGCAAAGGACACAGACCAACCGCGATAATGTGGGTACCATACGGTTCCACATTTTGGTCTTAGGTCTGTTGTATTTCGAACATTCATTGTGAGATGCTATGTCAGGTTACATGTGGTCAATTCCTATATTTTTTTCCAGCAATATATCTATATTACTTAAAAGATGGAATTGGTTCATCAGTCCATCCAAAATCGTTACCCCATGAAAACAGTGAGTTCGTGCGGGTTAATCAGGCAAATGACCATCGGGGGGCGTGGAATGGAGGCTGCCTCAAGGGAGCTCATTAGCCCTACCTGCCACGCCCGTGAGGTGCCCTGATGCGCTAGCACATCCCCTATGCGATCAGCGTTGCATAACCTTCCCATCCTATATATATATATATATATATATATATATATATATATATATATATATATATATATATATATATATATATATATATATATATATATATATATATATATATATATATATATATATATATATATATATATATATATATATATATATATATATATATATATATATATATATATATATATCCGTGAATTGTTCGCCAACTTAAGCCCACTAGTAGAGTACCCGTGCTAACGCTACGGCAGTATTTGAGGGATGCATATGAAAACAACCAAATGACGATATTGCTACGGTAAAAAACAAAAAGACAATGTTTCTTAAAAATGAAGTAAATAGTGAGATAGATTAAGACTCATGCCAAAAGAGATTCATGATGAGTTATCATATTATTGAGTCCATAGCAATTATGCTTAAAGAGCAACAATGCAAATAAATAACATCACAGCTATTACATCTTTTGAAGCCACCTAAATCCTCACACGCCTAATAAGTTCTTGTATATCTTCAGGAATGTTATCTTTAGATTCGTTGTCCTTTTACTTCAACATCTCTACCAAGAATTTGGTCCTCAGTGCATTCCCATCCTGTACAAATTAAAATTCAAAACAAGATAAAATTCGACCGCCTCGCCGCCGACCTCATCGATCGCGCCGTCAAGACCCTTGATGTCCTTAACGCCGCCTCCGCCTCCTCGGTCCCCTCGCACCGCGCCCACTTCACCGCGGCGGGCCATCTCGAGGCTATTCGGACGCCACCAAGGTCGCCGCGCCGTCCCCTTCCTCCCGCACCGCCGCGCCGTCTTCCAGCGTGCCCAAGAATCGGCCCACGGGCGCCACGTGCACGCCATGGCGGCGCACTCTCTCTCTCCGCCGCCGCAGGCGCAGCGCGGCCGCCGCCAGTGCGGACTCGGAGCGGCACCAAGGCCGAGCGGCGCGCATGGCGCGGCCGGCGAGCATGTGGCGGCGCGCGCTGCGGCACCTAAGGCCCGAGCGGTGCGATGGCGCGGCCGGCGAGCACGTGGCGCGGCGGCGGCAGCCGCGATCGCATGCCCGGCGCCGGCCAGCGGTTGCGCCCAAGCGCGGCGCTCTCACGGCGGCGCCGACGGCGACGACGCGCGCAGCAGCGGCGTGGCGGCGGGTGCAGCGGCCGGACGCGGCGTGGAGGAGGCCGGCGGGGAGACGGCCGGCGGCGAGTCTTCGAGCGCCGCGGCGCGGGTCTCCAAGGGCAGGCGGCGCCGCCTGAGGGCATTTCTTGGTGGCGGTTGGTTAGGGTTTTGGGAAACCTAATTCCCTCATATATATATATATATATATATATATATATATATATATATATATATATATATATATATATACCGAAATATATGCGCTGGGGAGGTGGGCGTGGATCGTTGGATATGAGTGGGTAAGGAGAGAGAAAGGTGGGAATTGATCCTTGATCGTTGATTTCACTGGTTGGTTTTCCTAGGGACACGAATTGGTGTGGACGCAGGAAAACTCATAACTTCTGGGGCACAATTTGGGGTGGGCGTAGGAAAGAAGCTAGGCGGTGGATTTTAGGGTAGAGATGAACATTTGCATCCACCATTCCTCACTTGAACAAAAGAGGACTGACAAAGGCATTACTCCCATGTCTCCGTTTAAAAATAGTTTCTTTTTTATATGAGCATGGTAACAAAATCCATGGCACGGACAAATTTACAAATATGTACATTCTTTGGATGAAAAGAAATTGTTTTTTCGTAGTATGTTAAAATAATTGTATGTTAAAATCATTGGCTATCATGATAGCTTTGAGCATATTCAAATTTCTACTAAAATTACCATCATAAATACAGGTGATAATAGTAACAAGTAGAGACAAAGATATGACCTCTGTCATGGCATGAATATCTTCAACACCACCAAAGAAGATGGTCATCAAGCATGTTAAACCGGCTTATTAGTCGCATCCGATCTCGTTTTAGGCGTTGAAGCTCTCCTCTTATCAAAGCATTTTTGCTTTATCTAGCTTCAATACATTTTTCACATGCTTTAGTTGCTCTTTCTTCACTTAAGCTTTTCTTTGATAAGCTTTACGTTTGCACTTTACGTAACTATATCAACATGTTGTCGTCCACGTTTTCCAAAGCAATCGTATCCCTAGCGTCACAAAAATCATCGACTTCCTCCATAAATAGTCACTTCGTTTTCTATCCTCTTCCAACTTCGGAACATATGGTCCTTGCGGTTTTCTCACCCATTACATCCTTTGTTTCAACTTCAATGCTAGCTTGTAAATCTTCATTCAGTTTCTTCGCTCCTCTAACTTTGCAAACAAACGGTCGTGTGGCTCTTCTCTTCCACTACTTTTTCCTCTCAACTTCAATTAGCTTTTGTTCTTTTCGCTAACAATTTTTCCGAATTAGCATGTTTCTTTTCTCTGCGCGTCTTCGCTTCTGCTTCACCCTTTTATGTGCTTCCTTTGTTTTCGAACTGAGCGACCAAGCGTGCTCGCTTCATTTGCTTCACTCCTCAATTTTTCACATGATGCCCTCAAATCATTGGCTACTTTTCTTTCTGTATCGCAAGCCTTTTATACTCTTGAGACTTGTACATTTCGACTTGAAGAACTTCGCATTTCTAAAGCCTTGCTCTTTTCTTCGTCGACTTTTTCTTCTCGAATTACACCTCTTCTTTTCTTCTCCTAAAATCTGTTTGAGCCTTCTATTTTCTTCCTCCAACTCGGATATGCGTAGAAGTTCATTATCATTTTTGCAGATATTTTGTGTTTGCTGCAAGGTCGAGTTCTGTGCCTTCAATTCAATTATCTCTTTCTCTAGCATATCTCGGCATCGACTCGGTTTCCCTAGCGCCTGTTGAATCACCTCGGAGACGCTCTTCCTTGCACACTGCTCATTCAGAAGCATAAATAACAACCTATTAGTGCATGATACACGTACATACCAAAAGGTTTAAAGATGAAGTGGCAAAGCTATGAAAAGTGGCGAATTACACATGCTTCTCAACGAGAAAGATGAAGTGCACGATAGTGACAGCAATCTTATGTAGTTTTAGTTAAATGCAATATGGTACAGGAATAATAGATGTTATTGAAAAATATATAAGCATTAAAGAGAAAACAAACATACTTTGAAAGGCTCCTCTTCTCGGATAGTCACCTTCATTAAATTCTGGTAGCATGCTACTATCATGCTATTAAATTCGAATTTAGAACGTTAGATACTTCATAACAAAAAAAGGTTTTGGTTTTCTCTAGACGAAAAAAAGGCTTGTGCTTACAATCCTGGACCTACATATTGCATTACATTACTACCAACGTATTCATCTTTCTATATATATATCACACTGATCAATGGCTTAACTTCCCTTCAAAAAATTTCAAAGGCTTAACTACTCAAAATGTTGTTTCATAATTTTATATGTGTACCAACCAAACATTTACATTTGTTGCTGGATACTCCCAAGTTATCGTTTATATTTCCAATTAGAATCACAATGCGTAAGAAACCAACGAAAGCAAAGACAACATGAGCAGATCAGGGGACACTCTAAGGGGAGATTAGGTACCTCTGCTGAGCTCGGAGCTCTCCTTCGCAGCTTGTCGTTCTCGCTCTGCGGGAGCTTCACCGCCTCCGCAGCCGACCGGCTTGTCTCCAACACGGAACTTCTTCCACAGTGCGGGACCAACACACATACAAAAACGAACCCAAAGAGCGCGAAACCAAACAAACGCAGAGAAACAGAACGCGCGCATGGGATCGAGAAGGAGGGTTGGTTACCTTCGCAGAAGACGGGTTGGGGCCGCCGGTGGCGCCGCCGCATGGCCGGCGGGCGGGGGGTCCTGCGACGAGTCGGGCTCCGACGGCTCCGCCGCCATGGCGGCCGGATTTCCGAGGAGGGGGAGGGTTTAGGGTTTGAGAGGCCCACTTTCTTCTAGAAGAGAGGAGGCGGCGTTGGGGGATTGGAATTTGGAACGGACTGCGGCTGCCTCCTGCGCTGCACGTGGGGTGGGGTGGGGTGGGGCCGGCGAGCCGGCCGCTGCGGAGGCGTGGGAGCCGAGTCATTTTAAAAGAATTTTTTAGAATTTTTTCCTGAGTCCGCTTTGAATTTGGATCGTTGGATATGAGTGGGTAAGGAGAGAGAAAGGTGGGAATTGATCTTTGATCGTTGATTTCACTGGTTGGTTTTTCTGGGGACACGAATTGGTGTGGATGTAGGAAAACTCATGACTGCTAGGGGCACAATTTGGGGTGATCGTAGGAAAGAACTGAACTGGTGGATTTTAGGGGTAGAGAAGCGACTGTTACACGTGTCACACCCCATTGGCCACCGCGCAGTCCATGGAGCTCGGTCGATGCACCATGCCACAAGCAGTGCCACACGGCGCGCGCGCACTGGCCGCCAACTTATCCAGTCAGATATGGTTCGCGACTGGAAAGGACACCAACACGTCGTCCTCAAATATCTTTGCCACGCTGCCAATTGAGCAAGAAACTGCTCAGCTGAATAATACTCTGTGCAGGGAAGGAGCAGCAGCAAGCTAAGCTCTGAGCTGAGATGGCACAGGCCATGGCGTCCATGACCGGCTTACGTGGCTTGTCGCAGGGCGTGCTCCCGGGCCCGGCCGCGAGCAGGCGCGCCGGCATAGCCAGGATGACCGTCAGGGCGTCCGCCGAGGGCGAGACCGCCGCTCAGGCCGGCCGCCGCGCCGTCCTTGGCCTCATGGCCAGCGGAGTCGTCGGCGGGGCGTTCGCGCAGGCGGTGCTCGCCGCGACCGTTAAGTCCATTAAGGTCGGGCCGCCGCCGCCACCCTCCGGTGGACTTCGTGAGTGCCTCCAGCTCATACATAATTTCATTTTAAATACTGCTCTTTGTGGTTTCTCCGATAGCTTTTTGGCCTCTAACTTTTAATTTTTTAGTTTCATCCTTTTTTTAATAATTTGGTTTTTTTTTGCTTTTATTTTTTGTAAACATATTTTTTATTTTTTTAATTTAATTATGTAAAAAAGATACCAATAACTACAATGTAAAATAAGTAAACAGTAAAAATAAATAATAAACCGTAAAGAAAACCTAAAAATAAGCTGTAAGGCATAAAAAAAAAGTCCAAATGAGTTGCTTCGTCTCTGTTCATCAGCTGTTTTGATTTGAACGTTACATAAGGTTAATAATTTCCATTGTGCCTTTGATTTATATAAGACCATCTAGCAAGGTGTAGCCAGCGTCATCTATTTTGGAAAAGTTTTCAAGCTATTGATTAGCTTTTCATGTCGTGCTTTCTATTTCTTGAGCTAAAATGGTGACACTCTACTAGTCAATATGAACAAAGTGAAACATAGGCGAATTCGGTCAATAACTCGTATTTAGAAGCAGGATTCTGTCCAATGAACAAACTGGTACGTAGAAATGAGCTTTTCACATGCACGAGCATGCATGCAGAATACCGAATACCTCTGAACGCACATCGATCCTTCTCTATGTGGCAGCCGGGACCCTGAACGCCGACCAGCCGAGGGACCTGGACCTCCCCCTGAAGGAGCGGTTCTACCTGCAGCCGCTGCCGCCGGCCGCGGCCGCGAAGCGGGCGAAGGAGTCGGCGCAGGACATCATCAACCTCAAGCCGCTCATCGACAAGAAACAATGGCCGTTCGTCAGGGACGACCTCCGCCTCAAGGCCTCCTACCTGCGCTACGACCTCAACACCGTCATCTCCTCCAAGCCCAAGGAGGAGAAGAAGGGCCTCAAGGACCTCACCGGCAAACTCTTCGACACCATCGACGGGGTAACCCTTCAGAAAAAAAAAACACCTTTCATGCTCTGCTCAGACAGTAGTTTTTCTCCAGAAATCACTGGTGCTAAAGGCGAACATTTCACAAGAATTTCAGTGCTAACAGGTGTGAGCTTCCCTTTTTTGCAGCTTGACCATGCAGCCAAGATCAAGAGTCCCACAGAAGCCGAGAAGTACTACGCAGAGACCAAAGCTGCTCTCAACGATGTCCTCTCGAAGCTAGGCTAGAGGGATCCACATAATGGCTAGAGGGATCCACATAATGGCCGTGTACTTTCAGGCTTTTTATGTGTTGTTCATATGGAACCGGCAATGTACCTCCTCTGTAGATATTACATCAAAAAGCACTTAAGATGCTTCTATGTTGAGTTCTTGGCTACAAAGATTCCAAGCAGATGCAATTTACAGAGGAAAGAAAAGAAGAAAATTCTATACATCCCAGCAACATTAGGACAAAACTCGTGTAGATCAAGTAGTGTAGTGTTACAAATTTAGAACATAAGGAGGCGAATATGAGCCCAATGGCCATAAGGTAGCAGCATGCGTGCGCGCGCAGACACGGTTAGTCCAACCAAACAATTCCTCCAAATCTTGAGATGATACCAGCAGTGACTAATCAAGAATTTTGATCGATCTAAAGTAAGCACGAAGCTAAGAACAGTAACAAAGAATAGGAATGTAACAGAAATCAGCTAGCAAATGTCATAACTCCACCTAATTACCATTTATCCTGTCAGTGTAGATTATTTCGACATTTCAATTGAAGGGACAGTTGGAGCGGATAGAAAATTCTAGAAGAAAATTATCTGAATTTTGAAACTGGAGTATTCAGTAATTGCACAAAAATTCCGCCAAATTTGCAACTGCTTACAACACCAAGCCGCGGATGGATAGTAGACTTTGGCTAAGGATACACTGCTACTCCCAGAAAAAGAGGGGTAATTAACTTGCAAGATGTTCTCCCCGCTGTATATGAAATGAAAATCTTCCATTATTTGGTCAAGGGCACTCAAATCATTCTATTCCTTCTGTTTGGTCTGTAAGAAAAGATGAATGTCAGTTCCAACATAACGTTGAAATCTAATGTTTACATTATAAAAGGTGGTAAATAAATGCGACATATATTTGTTGTTTATGAAGAATCAGGTACTTATATCCAGGAACACAATACAATAAACAACAATGCAGAAAAGTAGATGATATTTAGCTGAAACAATTGTTACGTAGACAAACTTTTGCCTCTATTTGATTTGAAATCACAAAAGAAAGGTTCCCCCAAGATGATGTACAAAATAATACTGCAGCCTGAAGTACTATGGAGAGGTTTCATATGGATCACCAACGAATTAAACTTAAATTACATAAATGCATCCGCACATCCCTTTTCTAGCATACATTTCAAACTTTCGATGTTAATAAAGTGATACTTTGTGGTATCAGTTATCAACGGTATTCCAAGAATATCTTAAATATTTAACTACTAACAAATTGAACAGACAAATAAATTTTCAAAAGATTTCACACAGATGATAATGATTCCTGAAATAGAAGTTACAGAATCACATTTACCGATCATGACACATCCAGGTCCAGGCTAAGACTTCTCCACACCATCAGACACATCTTCATTTGTGTCTGCGTCTTCAGTTGTTTTATCATCATTAGCGTTACCTGCTTCTAGCTGACTCTGCTTTGCCAAAGCTCTTCTTGCTTCCCTACGGAACTCTCTCTTAGCAGCTCGAACTTCCTCCAAACCCTGTTCAATCTTAGCCTCTTCCTCAGGAGGGAAGAATCCTACTTCCATTTCAGCTAGCTCTGAATACATCTTCTCAATCTTTGCCTTCCAGACTATCCCCATCTCAGTATCCATTTTGTTGTAAGGTGTCTTCAGGAGGTATTCATCTATCCCACCAGCTTTGTCAATGCATCGGAGTGCATGAGTGGTTACCTTGACTCGAATGTGCCGGTCATGAATATAGCTGAAAAGACGCTTCTCCTGAACATTTGGCTTCCATGTTCGCCTTGACCTGAACAAACAAAAGACTATAATCAAAGGGTAACAAAATACAACCCCGACCACTAAGTTTGTATAGTGAGAGTTTGTGTGTGTGTGAGAGAGAATTCAATCACAGACCAAGAAATTCTTAAGAAAGGGTTATGCCCTATGGCAAATTACTTAACATGAAATGTTTCGAATGTGCAAATTGCCAGTAAATTTTTAAATGTGCCTACTGCATATTTACACATTCGCAATAGTAAGAGCACTATTGCTTTGTTAAAGAGATCCAAAGATGCAGGTCCTAACACTACTGCTTTGCTATAGAGATGAATGGATGCAAGCCTAGAGGTTACAGGAATAATCACATATTAACTAAGCAGCTTTGCATTGTATGATTGTATCTAGAGGTTATAAGAAATTATCCCAAAGTAATGCGGTTCAGTGGTTGGATTCATGAACCAGCTAAGTAGTGAGTACACAAGATGATTGAATCAAGTAAACCCCATCAAAACAGGTATCTGCAAGAAATTATTGAATTAGCTCAAGAATAATTGCAAGTGATTGGGATTATTCCCCAGCTGTTTTCATTCCAAAGAAAGGTGATTGGGATTGTTAACATATAATGTTTGCATCATAAAGGACGAAATGAATCATGAGGCCATGATGCCTGTTTAAGATGGTGGTGGCAAGGTCAGGAAGGAGATAATGAGGTTTTACAAGATTATGCATATTGTCATTCACTCATTCTTAAGATGACTGATATCTTGATCAAATTTGAAATTATTATTACTGAATCAAATAGCATGGCATTACATGGCTGAAACAAGCAACATGCTAGCTGCCACCAGTGGTGAAGCTAGGAATTATTTGGAGCCTAGGCAAGCCAAACTACGGCAATCGTTTGCCTGACACAATACTTTTCACTGCGCTTTTGCCGGCGAGCCTGGGCGACCGCCGGGGTTGCCGGGCGGTGGCTCCACCACTGGCTGCCACAACCACCTTATCGAGAATTTACACTGAAAAAGGATAGTACAAAGGGTTCCTTTTTTCTGTTTTGGTGGCCTAACAGTTTGCATATGCCCCGTGTAGGGGTGAATGAAATCAAGTAGTCAAAGCCCAAGCATGCATCCATTCAAAATCCGCATAACAGGCATCGATCACAGTAGCCAAATCATAAAAGGCTAGTGATTTTTGTAGATTCGGGCATTAGAACCATAAAAGAACTCCAAGCATCTCATCCAAACTATCAAGGCCAATACAAAATGGAGAATGACTCCCAACAAGACCTGATCTGATCCTCAACTCATCCAATTCTCAAGTCAGTGATTGGAAGAGCAAACCAATTAGACAAGTGAGCAATCAAAAATGGTACCATGGGCCAATCAGGCCCAGATAGGAGGGGGCAACTGTGCAGCAGCCTCGCCCTCCCTTACCACTCCCCTTCGTCTCCCACTCCTCTCGGCAGCTTCTATCACATTCCCCGCACTTCCTCTATTCTTCAATGCAATTTGTCTCAACATAAAATGATCATTTCCGCTGTAAACAGCTAGATTTTCCAAACAAGATAAACATCACACTCTGTACCTCCCATCCCACCCAATCAAATCGAAATGAGCACACCGCTGTCGCGTAAAATCCAAACTTCTAAAGAAGCACCAAAGGCATTATTCTCCCCCCATTCCAAGAACTGAACCCTTACAGCTACGCTTCGGAATTATCTATGCGCGTAGATCAGGAGAAACTCAAAAGAGATTCCACGAGCGAAGAGGGGAGCGAGGTTTGCCTACTTGTTGCCGCCGTCCTCGGAGACCTTGTTGCCGAACTGGATGTGGCGGCCGGCGAAGATGCCACGCTTGGCCCGGCCCATGATGACCTTGCTGTTGGGCAGCATGTTCTTCACCGACTCCATCAGCTCCACCGGCAGCTTCCCCTCGCCGCCCACGCGCCGCACCACCTTCTTGTACATCTCCCGCGCTCGGAACGACATCGCCCTCCTCCTGCTGCTGCTGCTACGATGGCGGCGGCGGCGGCGGCCGGTTTGCCTGCGCAGCGAGGTTTTGGCGTCTCCGTGAGATCTTTGCGGTTGGTCACAGCGGTCTTTTGGGCCGCTATAGCTGTCCAGTTGGCCGGGTTTAACAGTGCCGGCCCACGGTCCGGTACTAATGGCCCAATCCGAGTATGACATGACCCATTTTGCTAATGGGCCGTGCCGGTGCCTAGGTCAAGAGTGCGGCACACCGGACGGCATGGCACGGCCCAGCCCATTGCCAACGGTCGTAAACGAGTTGGGCCATACGTGCTTTTTTGACTGTTGAGGCGTAAAAAATCAAAAAAACAAAAATTCAAAAAATTCAAAAAAAAATATGAAATTTTTTCTATAAATAGGGGCATCCGGCCTCCATTTTCCACACCACAAATCTCACTCTCATCTCTCTGTTTAGCTGTGAAAAACCCGGTAGTGTTTGCGTAAATTTGGCAAAATTAGTGAGAAATTCATGCGAAATTCAGAAAATTCAAAAATCTTCAAAGCATTTTCTGAGAGCTGCAAAAGAGGTAATAGTGCTATCTTATTTTAATTTTTTGCTATTATTTGTTGATTCAATAGTAATTTAATTGTTTTTTACTATTTCAATTTGCAGTTGATTCAATAGAGAACTACGATTTTCAACTCTCCGAATTCGGCCTCTCGATGAAGGATATGCAATCCTTTCAAGAAGGATATCTATCCGCGGAAGGTCCACATCCACAACATACTGAAGAGGCAGAAGAAGCGATGGCCTGCAAAAAGAACAAGAGTTCAAGACCAACGATGATGGATATTCGGTAAGGTATGCTGTTTGTAAAATTTGTGATAATGAATTCTCTGCAAAATCTTCAGGTGGGACAGGTCACCTGCAACGAAATGTTGCAAGCTGCAAAAGAAAGCAAGAAATACAACTACGCCAAACGCAGTTGCAATATAACCCCGACAGCTCAGTACGTACTTGGGAGTACAACCCAAAGGTAACCCGAGAATCTCTTTGTAGATTAATTGCTTCTCAAGATTTACCTTTAAATTTTAGTGAGTCTGATGCTTTTCAAAATATATTATGACTGCTCATAGCCCTCGATTTAGTGTTGTATCTAGGCAAACCACAGCTAGAAATTCAATTAAATATTATAGCAATTGTCGTGAAAAATTGTAAGAAATATTTCATACCTGTACATTCTCTATTGCTTTGACATCAGACATATGGAGTGGTAGGGATAGAGAGGATTATATTAGTGTTATTACTCATTATGTTAATGATGACTGGGTAATAGAAAAAAGAATTATATGATTTAAATTAATTAATGTTTCACATACTGCTAAAAATTTTTGCCGAATGTATTATTAAAGTTATAGAAGATTTTGGCCTCACAGATAAAATTTTTTTTCTATAACTTATGCATAATCTTTCTTACTGCATCAACGTTGTGCTTGTTATATTATTAATCTTATTGTTAAATCTGGTTTAAAAAGATAAATACTTGTATTGATTCTTTTAGGGATGCAATTTCATATATTAATTATTTTAACCAATGAATAGCTGCATATAAGAGCTTTTGCATAGCAATGAACGTCCGTCCTAGAAAATTTGGTTTAGACATGTCTGTTAGATGGAACTCTACTTATCTTATGCTTAAACATATATTACCATGTAAGAGCACTTCATTTGTTTTCCTTCACACATAAGGTCATCAATCTCGTAGCTTCTCCAGTAGAATCTAAGTTAGAAACCCTGAACTTACTAAGGACGATTGGATTGTTGGTAAAAAAAATATTTTATTTTTAAAACTTTTTCATAAAGCTACACTTTATCTGTTTTCCTTCACACATAAAGTTTTTAACGAGGCAGACATCCTATGTAATTTAACAAGTTAATAAAGCTCATTATGTTATTAAAAATAATCATTTTGATGATTAACAATGTCTATAATTTTTTATAACTTTTCTTTTTTTCTTAATTTTCTACAAAATTTTAAAATTTTCTTAATTCTCTACAATTTTCTGAATTTTTCTCTTTTCCCGGCTTAACGTGCCGACCGGGCCGGCATAGCCGTTAAGCCATAACTTGTGCCCGTGCTGGCACGGCACGGTCACGAGCCGTGCCTAGGCTCGAACCACGGCCCGTGGGCCAGCACGATATGGCCCGTTTATTTGGCGGGTCTTAACGGGCCGTGCCACCACCGGGCCCGTATGGGCTGCTGGTGTGAGCGAGGTGGATACTTTTGCAGGGTTATCATATCCGGCCCATTTAGACCCAAGGACTATGGGCTCATGGGCTTACTGTGATAGGTCGGGCTTCTGCTAGATCCGAAAGTGCCCATCCCTACAAGGATGCTTCGTCGCTCTCTACCTCCCTTCCTAAGCAGCCAAGCAGACAACCAGCGCCGGCATGTGATCGCTGCACTAGCTCGCGAGGCTCCCCTCTATGCTGGCGGTAAGAGCCATGCCATCATGACTCCCCTCCTCCCCCGCCCACATCCTATTTTACTAAATACCGCAGCGAGGCCTCCTCACTGTTTCCCTCTTCTCCTCCCCGCAGGTCACCGTGATGTTGCGCAGCTTCCCACAAGCCCGGAGGCTCCTGAGGTGAGCCTTCCCCTCACCGGCTCCTTGGCTTGCCTTGCCTACGGTTTCTTGATGTTTTCCTGTGTTTGTCTGGGTTGGTGTGTTGGGGTTCGAGAAGGAGGACGCCTACTCAGGGCCGGCTCAACGTTTTCAAGGGCCTTAGGCGAATTCGGCTCTATGAGCCTTTTATTATAATTTTTTTTCTACTTATAAAATATGCAGTTTAAACTTTATATTGTCTAAAGTGACACAAATCAATAGTTCTAACATGATAAACTAATTAGGTACTAACTAGTTCATAAACTAAATGTAATTAGTAAGAATTAATTTACCTCAAATAGGAGCGACAAATATCCAATGTCTTTCATAAAAAGGATGCAGATGGAATCGAGAATTCAGAGAACCCAGACGGCGACTGAGATCCAAGAGGCGACGAGCAAATAAGCAATCGGGAGGCAGGGCGACGGATGGAGTATTGCCTGTATTGGATTGGACTATTGGAGTCTCGGGCTGCGACGGCCTCACGGCCACGATGTCGGCGCAGCGCGTAGGAGACGATCACGTCGAACTGTCGAAGCCGCGGCCCGCGGACGGAGTTCACGACTTCACGTTCGGGCGTTCGGCACTTCGGCGACGCGAATCGACGCGACGGCGCGGCGTTCTTCTGGCGTTAGTCGAAGCGTCGAGGCGTTCCGTGAATCCGCGTTACGGCGTTTAGGCGTTAGTTGAAGCGTCGCATGTATCAGTGTATGCATGGGCCGCATGGCTCAATGCCTCAATCACAAAACGTTGAGCACTTCTGCACTTGAGCCAGCCCGCACGGCCGCACGCATGCTGCATGCATGCGGGCTTCTAGGTGGGGACTGGGCTGCCTCTGGCCGACTGGCCGTAGTCTAGCGCGCGCGGGGGGTGGGGGGTGGGCCCTCCCTGACCCGGGGCCCTAGGCCGTCGCCCCTCCGGCCTACCCCAGAGCCGGCCCTACGCCTACTTCTGAAAGTAGATGGGCAATGCCATGCTCTGCACCTACACGCTCTTCGGCGTCGCCTGGCTCTGGAACGAGACCTCGCCCACCACCCGGGACACGCTTGCCTCCTCCCTCCCCCTTACTCCTGAAGATTATAGGCTCATTTAGCTCCTTAAAATTTTGGTCTTGTGTTAGATTTGTGGGAGACAATATGGTATGAGGAGCTTTGCAACCTAAAACTTAGCACCGTTCTAATTGATTGGCGTAGTATGAAATGTTCGATCTCTAATTGTGGTTCTGCTCATAGCAGTTGCTGCGGTTGTCAACAGGTGGATGAGCTAAAATAGCAAGGCTCTATTCGTACTATTCCTATAGATTTTCACCTTTGATAGGTACAAACACCCTTTAGAAAATTTGTAGTTGCTAATGATGTATACAATATTGCTGCCTAAATAGATTAGACCCATTTTGGTTGGCTTCAGTTGTTAGTAGTTTGAGAATTACAGGATATCTCTCTATTACCGTCCATCTTTTTCAATGTCCACTGGCTATTTATGTGTCCAAAACTCTATTTGATTTCAGGTACCCATATGCTCATGCCTTTCTGTAGCACCCTACATACCGATGTGAGATACTATTATGGGACATCATCGCCAAAGTGAAGAATCCTAATAAAAGCAATAATAGGAATCACGAGAAAATTAAAACTTTAAAAGTGTTTTAATAGAGAACCAACAGAAGCCGAACTAAATATTTGAAATATGGGACCGGTCCACTTCTAACCAAATAAAGAACAAATAAAATAACAAATAGTGGCAAGCCACGGTGCTGAAAACTCAAGTGATCCCACCCATGCATGATGTATCACTCCACTGGCCTTTTTCCTGAGAATGAAAAGAGCAAGCGTGAGATTTAGAAATCTAAGTAAGTACCCAATAACGATTGCAACACAGTGAGTAAAGGACAGGTAATGCAAGCAAGATATGTAAAGGGACAAGCAATGTAAGCAAGTAATTGACACAGGTTAATTGCAATGAAACCCAGGTTACCAGAAATACTGATACAGACTAGAGATAGAGATCACAGGAACAGTGGCATAAGGATAAATGTTATTTAGCAAGTTATGACAGTGGCACCGGCGATCACTTCCCACATACCCAGATATATGAGAATAGTCAGGCACGCCATCGTCCTCGACTGTATAACCGCCGACGGGGTGTAATATCCTGAGTAACGAAAATGTACAGACCCCCGTACGTTACCAGGTGGGTGGTAATCTTCCTATATGTGGATGACCCCAGGCCAGGTAACTGTTATCTGATCAACCAGGATAACTGTTATTTAGAAAGTTGTGGCAAAGGCGCTGGCAATTACTCCCCACATACCCGGTTATATGAGAATAGTCAGGCACGCCATCCTCCTCGACTGTATAACTGCCGACGGGGTGTACTATCCTGAGTAACGAAAGTGTACGACCCCTCATATGCTACCAGGTGGGTGAAAATCTCCCCTATATGTGGATAATCCCAGGCCAGTTAACCGTTATATTATTAATATGTTATATATCTTAGCGCTGCTTGTTGACTATATATCTTAACGCTAATATATCATGAACATGCATCCACATAGAAAACTATATGCTACACATTGCATTTTGTGTTGGCTAGCTTTTAGACTCCCCCCCCTTCCAACAATGCTATTACCTGTCAGTGAGTCCTATCGTAGTATTGTTTTTGTCAGGATTGAACTATTTCATGTACTCGGTAACTCATTACTGGTAGTATCGTGTTAAAGTTACCATTTTTAACTATTGCATGTATACCTATTAATGCATGTTGGAGCATGGTTAATTCTGTTGTTGCCCACATCCGAACGACCGCTGATTGTATGTTTAGTCGTCTAGGTTTTGTTGTCTACAAATATGTCAAACTTCTTGGTGTTATATTCTCATATGTTTATGGGCATCGCAGTTTTTCCCGAGGTATTTGCAAATGTCCGAAGACTATTTCAATTTTTTTTATTCGCCTGGTATGGCTAGGTTCTATTGTTAAGATCTTCACTATCTTAATTCTAGAGATTGTAGATTGTTTGCCCATCATTGACTGTAGACATTATAATGTAATTTTTATAGTTTTACAGTCCAATCGAACGGGTCCTAATTTTGACGAGAAACGAAAAAAAGATGCGCTTTTCCAAACGGGCCTTACCGTTGTTCTGGACACGTGGTAACAATTGCTCAGAACAGTTGAGCACTTCAGGTGAACCTGCTTCGGTGTCTCGACACTTGGACACCTACTGACCTACTGGCTTTTCTACTTATGGCTTGGACAACCATGCCAAGCAAGGCTGCGTTATATATTTCTGCTAGTGTTACAAGTGATGAGTAATTAGCACTGCTACCAATTTCTCTAGACTTATCAGGTCACTCTCAACAGTGTTTTTCACTTCTTACTAAAGGCTTGCCACGTCAAAATTTGAGTAATGTTGAAGAGAGAGAGGGGAGGGAAGAGAGAACTTGTTACTTGCATAAGTAACAAGCTAGCATTCGGACCAAAACACAACATACAATACAAGCTAATGGACTATTGAAGGGGAGCTTAGGTCTCTTCCTTTTAGTTTCTAGAAGCTATATTTCATTTTTCTATAATAATTAGTTTTCAAACGAGATTTCTTTTTAAGACGGTGTCTATAAATTAATTATAGTAAACACTGTAACAACTTCATTTATATCAACCAAAACCAAACACAAAAAATTTATATCAACCAAAACCAAACACGAGTTTTTTTTTGTATTCTCTCACTGTAACGAATTCATTTATATCGGCCAAAATCGTATACGAGTTTCTGGTACTCTGTACTCTCTTTCATGAACAGCTTAAAAGACATAAGTCACAACCAAAAATTATAAGCCGAAACTAAAAAGAACAAGCCTCTTGTTGCTAGAAAATGTGTTTTGTGGGTCCATTAGAGATGAGAGAGGAGATATTCATGCAACAGTAAATTTATGGGTGTGTATATGTATCACCCGGATGTTTTATTTCTAACAATCATCTAAATTTTGGACCGTTGGATTAGAGATCCAACGGCCTCTTATTTTTGGAGGGGGGAGATTGTTTTTTTAGGGGGCGGGGAGAATTTATGACCGTTGGATCTCTAATTCAACGGCCATAAATCTAGATTTTTTAGATAAAGGATATAAAATCCGGCCTCTATATCCACGAGGGATATACACAGCCAACAGATACACGAGCTCTTAAGCTCAATTCCTCAAAACCTGAGGAGCATACAACAACAAGAAATAAAGCTTAAGGACTATAAAAAAGCTAGAAAGACTAAGCTTCATAACTTCTTCTCCGTCCTTATTTTCAACCAATCCCCTATCCTTTTCCGATCGTGCCCTCTAACCTTCTGGCTCATCAGGCGTGAAGAAGGACCTCCGAGACGACGCCTCCAAAGAGGCGACGAGTCGCCGACGCCGCCCGCCTCACCGAGGCAAGGTTTTCACCGAGATCAAGTAAACATGAGGGCTAAAGGGCACCATGACAACACCTCCGGGAAGGAAAATGGCGTCCAAGATGTCATCGTTGTCGAGACCGTAAGATCACCAGAAGGCTTTCGCCAAAGACACCAAAGACCCCACGTACTACCCACTCACAAAATAGACCGCCACCAACCCACTGGGATCTCGCGACGCCTCAAGGCCATGGCATAGCCACCCTTGAACTCTACGACGAGTTGCTCCTACAATGACCGCCATCGAAGAAACCACAAAGCGACGCCTATGCGCCACCATCGATCAATTCGTTGCCTCGTCCCGGGCACCCTTCTCCTTCCATGACCGCATCATCCGCCGGCGTCCTCCAACTTCCCCGCCTTACACGGGGACGAGAGCAGGATCTGCAAGAGCTTCACACCGGGCACGATCTCTTCTTGAGCATTTCGTCGAACATCTTGAGCGCATCCCCGACAAGCCGCGCTTGCTCACCCGCCATGATCACACCAGACGTGACCCGTTGCGCATAATCGGCGCCATCCATCCGATTCTACGCGCCGCATCGAGGAGGACCTTGAGGACGCCCGCCGCCGCAACACCGCCGGATCGCGCGCCGCCGCCGCTGCTGGTGCCGCCGCCGCCGCCGTCGCGCAGCCGGGCCGCATGCGCCACCGCCGCGCGGGATCCGCCGCTTTCGCGCGCGCGCCGCCCCGCTCGGGCGAGCACGTGGGAGCCGCCACGCCGCCTCCTGCCGACGCCGTGCCGCGCTCCGCAGGGGTCGCCGCGCCGTCTCGGCAGCCGCCAAGCGCCGCTGCTTAGGGCCGCCGCCGCCGCTGCTCCATAGGAGCAGGTTGCCATCCATCTCCGTGCGCGCGGGCCGTTGTCGCCACGCGCAGCCGCGCCTTGCGCCCCGTCCCGCCGTCGCTCCATGCGGATAATGTTTATCAATACTCTAAATTTATTGTAAGGCTCTTTAATAACAAGCTATTGGATACTTATATCTAAAATCCCTTCCCTCCTCTTATAACAAGCTAAGTAACAAACTATCGAGAATGCCCTCGGTTAGTAGTATCATAATCACTTAACATCTCTCTCGTTTTTTAAAGCACGACATGGTACAGCTTTCTGCCTTTCTCGTGAGAGGGAATCAGTAAAGAAAACCAAAGCCGAAACAAAGCGGAGATAAAAGAACATCAAAAGCCGAGACCAAAAGCATCTTCACTGTACTCTGGCAGCTACATGCTTACACCGAAGCCTGTCGTGCCGACATCGCTTCTCCATCTGCCGCAGAACAAAAGCAGAGGAGAAGAGAAAAGAATTAGCTTGCGCAATGGCGAGAGTTGAGGCGGTGGTCGTCTGCCTCCTGATCATTGTCATGGATGTCGTCGCGGGCGTCCTCGGAATCCATGCGGAGAAAGCTCAGAACCAGGTAAGCATCATATGTGATATGTATACCAAGAAGCAGAAGCTTCAGGCTAGAGATTTTTGTCAAGTCCATCTCTGATGTCATGTTGAATACTGCAGGGGAGGCGCATGAAGATACTGTTCATCGAGTGCAGGCAGCCGGTCTGGCAGGCCTACAAGCTCGGCGTCGCGGCGGCCGCGGTGCTGGCGGCGTCGCACGCCATCGCGAACATCGTCGGCGGTTGCACGTGCACCTGCTCCGGCGAAAAGCTCCGGCGGTCGTTGCCGAACCGGCAGATGGCGTCCTTCGCCCTGGTCCTCTCGTGGTACGTATTACGTGCATGAGCCACAACACCAGATTCTTGCATGCTTACCGTCCAAATACTGGGAAACAGTGTGATTCGATTCAAAGAACACAAATTGAACAGTGCGTGACCAAATTTTAGCTGGGATTTAACCATATGTGGCGAGCATTTAATCTGTTGTCTCGATCAGGATCGTTCTCATCGTGGGGCTCGCCCTGCTGATCCTCGGGGCGCTGCCGAACTCCAAGGCCAGGGTGGAGTGCGGGCTGGTGCGCCACCACTTCCTCTCCATCGGCGGCATCCTCTGCTTCGTGCACGCCCTCTTCTGCCTCGTCTACTACGTCTCGGCTAACGCCGCCGCCCGGGAGGAAGGCCGCCCGTCCCAGGCCATAGGCGCGCATACGTGATACATCAATGGTCATGAGCTCTTATACTGAAGAGTGAAGACGTGTACTTATTTAAACTGCTTGCTTGGTTGGTTAATTTCATCTGTGCTGTGAGACATGATGTAATTTGAGGTACTTACTGTGTGTAGCACGGCAGGAATGAGTTCTTGGAGCATGTACTGGTTCTGTGTGCGTGTAAGTATGAATGTCTTGGCATCGTATAATGAGAAATGGCAGTAATACTCAATAAAATCTTGTAGGAATGCAATCACACGATGCTTGGTTTCAGTACTCTCGGGATTTTAAGAATGTGTAGTAACCAAATAGTACTGCTGGTTGACAAAAACGTTCATGTGAAGTCTAGCTTGCTGTTCAGCTCTCTCATTCAGGATCGGCCGACAGAGTTTGATGGCTCGTGAAAAAGAGTCGTCAATTTGAGGAAAGATGCATCAGGCTCAGCCTAGTCATTCGTTCATTGAATGGCCTGAAAGGCTGGAAATCTCCTTGGCTGAACTACGTTCTGCAAGCATGCAGCGCCGCAAGTTGATGAATATTGGTATGTATCAAGAATCAGTCATTCAGTCAGAACCTGAAACTAATTTTTAGAACACGGAAGGACCCGCTCATGAGCCGGGCCGTCGTCTAGATCTGAATAGGAGCCACGCAAACCATGCATTTTTAAAACTTTTTCCGTTAAACCTAAGCACTTGACACACACAAAACTACCAAAGAACTGAAAACTTCCAAAAAAACAAGCCTTCATACCTCTATGGCGGTCTGAGCACAGGCTATCGAGCGGTCTAACCGCAGCCTATGTCCAGAATCTGAAAATTGCACTTGCCTCAAATACAAAAAGAGCTAACTTTTAAACCAAAACTTCAAATCATATGAAACTTAGTATACACCTAATCTAGAACCTCATAACCTATTCCAACAATAAATCAACAAAGACCTCGGCAAAGATTTGACTTTTCTTCTCCGAACCCAAGGAGCACCAAAAGCGGGCGAGAACTAAACTTGAAAATAAATTTTGCTCATGAGTGGTCAAGATGACCTTTGATCAACTTGTACAAGTCATACCAAGCCTAAAAACAGAAAGCACCCATACCGAAATCCCTAGACCCAAGAACCTAAGATATGACCTTTCTCAACCCAAAACTGGGAAACTTTCAAGAACTTGCCTCACAATCCCCCCAGCTAGATGGATTTGAGCTCCTAAAGCTTACACCACCTTTTACACATTCTTGAGAACAAGCAAAATCAAGAAGAGATAAAGAAAAGGCAAAAACCAAGGCAAATCAAGAAAATGAACATCACAACCTTGGGCACAAGCACTTGGACTTTCGGAATTTCCATTCATACTTAGAGATGAAAATGTTTACAACCACTCTACTCGGAGTACAAAGCCACTACAGCAGCGCACGCACAAGTGCTCTCATCTCTCTCTAGATCTCTTTCTCAAGCCACCTATCTATTTTTTCCCTCTCCATCCAAAAGCTTAGCTACTAAGCCATCTCCTCTCATCTCTTTATATAGTGGAGATTCCCTACCTCACACATAAACCCTAAACCAACACCCTTAGTGGATACTATCCACTTTACACTTGGAGAAACCCGATAACCCAACTCATAACGGGTTTTTCACTCACACATACGGTTCTCACGGCGTCCACTTGGCTCCAATAGCCGGATTCACCTTGCCTTGTCCTCCTCTTTATGACCTAAACCACTTAAGCCGTTGTAAGGTTGAGCAATTCAATTCTAGGAATATAAATTGAGCACAAAAAAATAAACCACAATTAACATGATCTCTTTTTATCGTGGTGTTCAGAGACTTATCGGTTTCTTCTAGTTCATGTTAAGGTAAACCCAAACGAATTAGATCAGCTCCACAAATTAAGCCAACATATCGAATTCACTAGAGTTGCTTTTCCTTCACTCTGGAGATGGTGAGCACCAAGTCACTCACAAAAACCTGGCCTTCTCACAAGCTCCTTTGAGAAAAATAACTGGCACAACTCCTCCAAACCGTCTAGATGTTGGCAACCACAAAGAGTAACAAGCAAGACAATCACTTGACTCCAACCAAGTACCCACGGCTCAATCTTGAATGCAATACATTTCAATCTTGCCTCAAAACACTTACTAGATGCAACATGTGCGCTTGAATCCTTTCCCAAACCCTCACTAGGTGCAACACATTCACAAGAGAAGTGGGAGGACTTAGCCTAGCTCAACAATGTGTAATAGAATGTAAGAGTATCTAAATACTAGCCAAGAAGGGGTGTTTGTAACCCACCACAACAAACTAGCTATTGCAAGCCAAAAGAGCTGAAATTGACAAAATCGGGTAGTTAGACTTCAATTGGACAATCAGACTTATGTTACAACGACTAGTTCCAATGTGATTGTTAAAGAAAGTCGCACATACAGACTTTAGGTTGGACAGTTAGATTTCACAAGTTCACCAAAACAAACCTTCTGTTTAGGTTCTAACGATCTGATTTGGTTGACCGACTTAAGGTTAGACCGTCAAACCTAGAAAATTGACCATTAGGTTTCGTCATCTCAGCAAGCACTCCAAGGCATGAAGTTTGCCAGCCCAACGTTTAACTCAATCAGTCCAACAATGTGGATTTTAACATTTTGACAAAAGCAAACATTGTCTAACCAAATATGCAAAAACACATTTGCAAACTAAGACCCATGCACAACAGTGGCTACAAGGTATGCAAGATTGAGAACTTAAGCACTTGACAAAATTCAAGCCACTAGCTAAGACCCATCTTAATAGTATGACAAAGCTAATCTAGCAATATGGTCTCTCAACCAAATGCCAAGACTAATAAAAGATTAGAAACACATTCTTAGCCTAAACTAGCTATATATTTGCCATGCACATACACTTGGAGCTTTCGCTTGATGACGACCATCTCCTCTCCAAGTACAGATCCTTGTCTCGTCCATAGCACATGATGAACTTGCTTGATATCAGAATCTTGACTTGGTAACCATCAACACGCGATGTCATTTACCATCACAAACCTTGACTTTTATGACCATCAACACATGACATCATCAAAGTCTCTATCATCATGTAACCTATTTCGCCAACTCGTGGAAAATATTACTCTCACAAACCGATTATCGCTAATTACCAAAACTCACCACTAATATATAATGGCGGTCTAGATTCTTCAACCACCGCCGTGGCTTTGCAAAATGCTAACTTTTTGGTATTGGGACAATTTACCAAGATGACTCTCTACCAGTCATGCTCCAATTATTCACCTCGAAGCCATCCCTAAACCAATCATTTACATTAAAGCATCTCCGCATGCCTTAGCACATAGCCTATGGTGCTCATGACCATTCGTCAAGTTTTCAAGCATTCGGATTCCACCAAACCATCTCTATTTGCATCACTCCAGGTCATTTGGCACACCACATGTACCAACTCGTCTCTTCATGATTTTTATCTTTTCCATGCCTCCCGCTTGAGACACGTAGCTTCACCTCGGACTTACACGACTGCATAGACCCTAGCTTTCCCACCTAGTCCCAATCTTGCTGTTGGCCGCCACCGTTCTCCAAGCACCCTGTGCATCCAAAGACCAAGCAACCATCTTCAAGCACAAGTTTCAATGCACTTGACTCACGTTAGTCAAAACATGTATTATACAACATAACACAACCAACCCATGGCTCCCAAGTCATGACACAAACTCAATTCACACAAGACTCACACTCACTGCGCTCCAAAAAACACACATCATTCTAACCGCCATGGCATGGCCGGTTAGACCGCCCTAGGCTAAGGGGAGCGGTTTGACTACCAGCCTCATGCCAATCAGACCGCCATCGCTCCACTCAGCTCAGTAGATCTCTACAAAATAACTACCACCAACACAAAGTCATTCGAGCCGCACACCTCCCGTTTGACTGCACTCCAACACTGGTCAGACCGCCACTCACTTCCTCAGCCCGACCAGTAAACCCCTCTTTGGAATAAAGGTATTGTCTACTCTAGGTCAGTCACACCACACAGTACCACACCCCACATAGCGGTTAGACTGCACCTTTAAACTACTCAACATCAGTCTAACTGCCATGCATCGGTTGGTCAGACCACCCATGCCCAGTGGTTTGACCAGTCCTGCATATCAGTCAGACCAATTCCAGACTAACAACTCCAAACCTTGCAACTCCTCAAAAACCAAACTCAAATTCCGACATACACATGCAAACCAAAGTTAATTACTTATCGCAAACCATGGGGTGATCTCTACATGATTTTACAATTATTGTACAAGACAAAATCTAAGGCACAAGCCTAGGAGCCTAGGAAACTGAGCCAGACCAATCAAGTAGGGGGTTACCTGTGAATAGGTCTAAGGGCATTCAACCTAAAACTAGATTTATTTAGCTAGTTTACACCTATCTACAAAACAATGAAAATGGGATGGCATATGAACAATTTCCATTGATTCCTTGTTTTTATTCACTAAAATTTTGGTTTACCATTAGTTTGTTGTTTGGGCTAGTAGCCTCCATCGGAAAACAATGTGGTATCAGATAATCAAGTTGAGAGCATGGACATATTTGTTGGATAGAATGTATAAAGGAAGGGAGCTTGTTGCGATTGGCAGCTTGAAGGAGATGAAGAGATCTACACTCTTTAGTCCTAAATAGATTTTGCTTTAGAATATGTGTAATCAAACTTTTAGAAGTTTAATCACTAATATATAAAAATATAAAATAATATTAATAGATTTGTCATGAAAGGCACAACTACTCCCGCCATTCTTTTACTTGTTTTTAGAATGAGTTAGTCAATATTTTAAAACTTTGACTACAAACCACATAAAGGTATTTAGATTTGTCACATGAAAGTATATTAGTAGATTTGTCATCAAAGGTACTTTTTCTATCAATATATTTTAAATAACTTTTATAATATAAAATTAGAAAGAGTAACAGTCAAAGGAGTATATTAGAAACTTTGTGCATGTCCAAAACGACAAAGAAAAGGTAATAGATGTATTATATCATTATATCTTTTATAATATTTCATAATAAATGTATTATATCATTATATTTTTATAATATTTACTGTCATATATAATTAAAGAAAGGAATTACTGGTCAAGCAAGTGTATTTGCTGGTGTAATCATGAAATCAATTCGTTAAATTTGTTAGTCTGAAATCACACAAGTTTCATTGTAATTTGGGTTGTGCCAGCGCCCGTACGTCCAATGAGGGTTTTCCTATCAAATGCTCCAATGCAACATTTGTAAATCATGCGCGCAACAATTTTAATCACCGTACACAACAAAAATATTTGATAAAAATCTCGATGTTACAATGGTTGTTACTGATTGTTGCATACATAAAATCAAAATGTTGCAAAAAAACAACAACTAGCTTCCATGGCAGGCAGCGGCACGGCCTCGTGTGCGCGATGGCGGGCGATAAGAAGGTAAAAATAACAGTTTGCAACTATCAAAAATGTTGCCAGAGCACACAGCAATGTAGGGCAAGGAATCAAAATTTTAGTAAGATGTATAATAATCACCAAGTCTAACAAAGTTGCTAACCTATTGAGTTCCTCCTCTCCAAGCCTCAACCTTGCCATGGTAGGAGGCTGGAGAGTGCTGGGTGGTGCCGCTGCCAGCTGCTTGGATACGTCTTGCGGTGACCCAGGGTTCGTGGAGCCGGTAGTGCATCTGGATTCAACAGGAGTGGTGGGCTCCTAGTAATGGTGCGCGAAGACAAGAAGCGGCGAACCTGGCCAACGTGCTACTTCAGCGAATGGTGGCTAATGAGGAGAGGAAATGAGAAGGAAGGGGCGGCGATAGAGTTGTGAAGCAGATGCCTTTTGTAGTTTGTGAGATTTAGAGATGGCAATGGGTACCCGATACGCGAATACCCGACGGGTTTTACCCGATAAAGAGACGGGTATGAAAAATTTTATGTACCCATGGATACGTTATTGGGCGAAATCCTCTACCCGTCGGGTAGGCGGGTGTGGGTATATACTACCCATACCCACCTACCCGCGGGTAATGAATACCCGCATTAGACAACTAGACATCCCACTCAAATGTTAATTTTATTATCTACTTGTTGTTGATTGTTTATTTGTTTGTCATATGTTGATATGGTCATGTCAAGTATGTTTATGTGATGTACTAATTTTAATCATTAGACGCTTTTGTGCTTGGCATGTATGATTAATGAATGTCTAAATTGGTGATATTCTTATGTGTTGAACCGGGTATGCTTATGTGCAGGTTACCCGTCGGTAGTAATACCCACGGTACGGTATGAGTAAATTTTCCTACCCGTGTGCGGATACGGGTAACCCGACGGGTAAATTTACACCTAGCGGGTACGGGTATGGAATGGCAATACCCGATGGGTATTTACCTGTTGCCATCTCTAGTGAGATTAGAGGAAATGGGAAGGAAGGGGCGCGGTGATATCTGTGTGGGCGTAGTGTTCCTGTGATGTCCCATGGGTTGAGGAGCGGGCCAACATTCGATACGTTCAGACATCCTAAGTGTATCAATTCTGTTGTAATTTCGTAGCATCATGACATAGACATGTTCTAATGTAAGGTTACTAGAAGTGGCCAATGGGCCAGGCCTTATCGTACCGGCCCGTGACCCGCTACTGTTGGCCCGGCCCAAGTATGGCATGGCCCGTTCAGCTCGTGGGCCGTGCCGACACGTCCTGGTGGACCGTGCCGTGCCTGAGCTGAGAGAACATCACGACACTGCATGGCCTGACCCAGTTGGCAACCCGTCGAATATAGCCATTTTTTGACCGTTGGGGTGTAAAAAATTCAAAAAATATCAAACAAAATAAAAAAATGGAATTTTTATAAATAGGGGGCATCCGGTCTCCATTCTCCACACCTCAAACCTAACTCTCATCTTTCTGTTTAATTGTGAAAAATCCAGTAGTGTTTGCGCAAATTTGGCAAAATTAGTGAGAAATTCGTGCGAAATTCAGAGGTAATAGCGCTACCTTATTTTTTTTTTGCTATTATGTGTTGATTCAATAGTAAGTTAATTGTACTTTACTATTTCAATTTACAGTTGATTCAATGGAGAACTACGATTTTCAACTATCCGAATTTGGCCTCACGGTGCATGATATGCAATCCTTTCAAGAAGCATATCCATCAGCGAAAGGTCCACATCCACAATAAACTAGAGAGACAGAAGAAGCGACGGCCCCGTCAACGTAGGGTCCAATCGATCCATTTTCTGCTGGCTCAACGAGTGCATCCACAACTCGTAACACGGGTGCAAAAAGAACAAGAGCTACTACATCAGGAGTCTAGAACGATTTTGACAAGAAGTTCAAGACTGACGATGATGGGAATTAAATGAGGTATGCTGTTTGTAAAATTTGTGATAATGAATTGTCTACAAAATCTTCAGGTGGGACAGGTCACCTACAACGTCATGTTGCAAGCTGTAAAAGAAGGTAAGAAATACAAATGCGCCAAACACAACTGCAATATAACCTTGACGTGTCGGTATGTACGTGGGAGCACAACCTAGAGATAGCCCAAAAACAACCTGAATCAAGACTCTCGAACGAGATGATCGAAATCCTTCGGACCGTTTAAGACTGAGAACAAGCCAAATCAACACTCCAACATACTGCAGAGAATATAGGTTTAGAAGAATCTTTTGAGAATTTGTATATAAATAGCAATGAATAGGATTTTCAATATGTAGCCATTAGTGAGTTTTATAGGTTGTACTCTTTTTTCTTTATGAAGATTTTCTCCAGTTGAGTTTTTATTTGGTAAAATTTTTAACGAGGCAGCCATCCCAAGTTATTTAACAAGTTAATAAAACTCGTTATGTCATTGGAAATAATTATCTTGATGATTAACAATGTCTATAATTTTTTATAGGTTTTTTGTAATTTTCTACAATTTTCTTTAATTTTTCCTTTTTTTCTCGGAACGGCCCGTTAAGTCCTTACCATGCCCGTGCAAGCACAGCACGATCGTTAGGGATGGCAACAGGCACATTTTTCACGGGTAGAGGGTTTAGAAACCCGCACCTGCCAGCTCAAATTTACACCCGCGCCCGCACCCATTACCCTCGACGGGTACAAATGTGCACCCGCACCCGCCACCCGCGGGCACAGCATACCCGCGGGCACAACCCGCCAGACATCAAAATAGCTAACTACTTAGTAGGAACTAAGAAACATGCATCAATAATTATGCAAATCAAAACACAATGGAAAGTAACAACTAACAAGCCAAATGGATCACAATAGTACATCAAATTCTACAAAGATCATAGTTCTCAAATCTCAACTCACACTCAAGCTCACAGTCACACATTGTTCAACTTCAACCAGCCACAAGCCAAGTCTTAAAGAGAGTACAAGCCAAATAAACAATTAAACATAGTTAAACTTCAAAAGCTTCAAGCTATCAATCGGAGTCAACGAGAGTGATGCATGATTCTTCCTTCATTTCTTCTTCTATGTCCTCAAGACAAGACCAAAGGTGTCAACCTTGCCATCATCTTGATCTACTGACAAGTTATTTGTGAATATTCATAGTCGCGCCCACAAATCACAAAGTTATAGAATATATCAAACATTGCAAATGACCATTTGTCTTACCTTTATGAGTGACGTAGCCAACTTTGGCTACACATTAGAGCTTCAACCATTTGAGGAGTAAGGCGGCTGCGATGCTCACTTAAAATCCTTCCACCGATGCTAAAAGCGAGAGGAAGCTACCGTGGTGATTGGAATAGCCAAAATACCACGAGCAATCATCCTCAAAGTTGGGAAACGAGTTCCCGCCACCTTCCACCACCAAGGATATCAAAATACTCACTCTCATTATGAGGAAGTGTTTCTTCGTCCAAATAGCGATCTAACTCATTCTTGGCTTTAACCAAACTTGAAGTTTGTTTACTTGCATAGCGACTTGAATATGGATAAAGACACGCACATTGCACTAACGATGAAGAAGCAAGACTAAAAGATGATGTACCCACACCCTCTTGGTCGGTTTGCACATGGTATTCATTCATCAAGTCGATTAGCAATTCATAGCTCTTTGTAACATATTTATCACTTCTTCTTGACCCAATAGAGCAATGTAGCAAGCTTCCAACATTATCATCTTAAGACGGATCAAGAATAACAAAGAATAGCCATAAGACCTTGGATGTCGCATCAATATTTATCATACTTCTCTATCATGGCGGTGGACATTTTCCTAATTATCTCATTTTCATCTTCTTTCCAACATTTAATTTTAAGTTTGATCTCACATACTTTGGGGAAGAAGATGTTAGGTCACATACTTAGTTCCAGAAAACAATTCGGTGGTGATAGAACAATTCTAATTTCTCACAAACAAGAGAAGCAAATTTCCAATCATCTTACGGAGGGCAATCAAAGCTTGGGTCAAGGGTGTCTAAACGTTCAAAACTTTCCTATAAGGTATTAAGACTAAGCATGATAAAAGTTGAGTTCCATCTAGTTTTGCAATCTAGGCACAATTTCTTAGTTAATTCAACCTTTGTCATTGTCTTTGTTTTCACAAATTTCTCATACCTCTTTGGTGTGGCAACCCAATAAGCAATACCTTCCCTGATACTTGCAACAGATTTCTTAATCACTTCCAAGCCATCTTGGACAATTAGGTTCAGGATGTGCGCACAGCACCGCATATGAAGGTGCTTGCCACGCAACAACAAATTAGCTTCTCTAATCCTTCCTTCCATTTGACCAATCATGTTGTCATTGGTACTACAATTATCAAGGGTCACTGTTGACACCCTGCAATCAATATCCCAACTCTGGAGGCATTTGAGCAATGCATCACAAATAGCACTTGCTGTATGAGGGCATGGCACATACAAAAACCTGAAAAAGATAGAACATTTCAGCATTATAAAATGGTAATTTGCATATCATAAAAAAATGAGAAAGCAAAACCTGTAATCACCTCAAAATGCAGCTTCTAAGAGTCCATGAGTCATCAATAAAATGTATGACACCATATATCCTCTTTTTGGTTATCATTTGTCCACATATCGCTTGTAATAGCAATACGACATCTCATTTTTTGAAGGAATATCTTAGCTTTCCTTTTCTCCATGTCATAGAAACTCAAGATGCCCTTCCTAGCGGTGTTTCTAGTACCTATCTTGAACAAGGGTTGCAATGCACTAACAAATTTGCGAAAGCCATGATGGTCCACAATGGATGAGGGTACTCATGCAATACAATCATAGAGTAAAGTGCTTTCCTAGCTACCTCTTGATCAAAAACATAGTTTTCCACGACCATCGCCCCCTTCTCAAGTGCCTCCAAACCTCAAGTTTGTTTGCACTTTATTCCTGGATTTTTCTATAGATACATATTTTAAGATGAGTACGCAGATGGTTCGTACCATTCCTTGATGTCTTGAAAGTTTCTTCTGCAATGGTTGCACTTAGCCTTCCAAACACCATCATCATCACAAACTCTTGTGAAATCTTTCCGGACTAAAGAAGTAAACTTCCTCAGTGTGCTTTGCGATCGATCGACACCACCACCACCCCATCTTCCCGAGTTCATCATCAACGGGATGACTTTGAGCTAGCTAGCAATGCACAGGCGGGGCCGGATGCTTGCATCGCGACACTTGCTCAAAGTTGTGTGCTACTTCGTGGGTCTCCATCTCAAATTCTCGTAACTACATGAACAAGAAAAATCTAATAAGAACTAGTACTAGCTATCGACCATACATACATCCGCAGATCTAATGGACATAAGTACATAACTCTACAAATCAGAAGTAGGGAGGAAGGAGATGGAAGAAAAATCAATACCTTTGATGGCGGCGCGCGAGGACCGACGGCGACACGACGAGGAGCGGTGGTGTGGACGGCGGAGCTAGGAGGAGGCACGGATGTGCGACGGCGCGCGGCGGCGACGGACGAGCGGTGGCGCCGACGGGGGGCGCGGTCGTGCGGCTCGGCGGCGCGACGCCGGACGTCGCGATCCCGGATCTGGCGCGTCGGCGGACGGCGAAGGGCGCGCTCGCACGGATGGGGCGGGGCGGGGCGGGGGGGGGCGTCGTGCGGCCGGCGTCGCGTGGACGGCGCGGCGCTGGTGGATCGGCGATTCGGTGGCGGGCGAGGGTGATTCTGGTCTCGTGGCGCCGGTGAGGAGGCCGGAGGGACCGTGTGGGAGCGGGAGGGAATAAAATTCCGGTAGGTGAAGCAAGGAAGCCCTAATCTTGGTTGTTGTGCACGGGGACCCACATGTCGTGGCTTTGGAGCAGTAGCGGGTGTAGAAACGCACGGCACGAGATTTTGTACCACCGGATATTACCCATTGGGTTCAACTATAAACCTCACCCACACCCATGGGCACATCTTGAAGCCCATATCCTCGCCCTAGCGGGTTTCTACCCACGGGCACACGGGTAATTTGTGCCCATTGCCATCCCCTAACGATCGTGAGCCATGTCTGGGCTCACACTGCGACCCGTGGGTTAGCATGGCATAATTTATTTATTTGCTAGATTTAAATAGGTCATATCTAAATTGAGCCCGTGTCATGTCGGTCCGACACGGCTCCTCTAGAGGTTACAAACATTACGGTTGGACCTAGCACGTCTGTTCCTTAGAAGGAACGAAACTCAGACCACCAGACACCGACAACTGGGCCGCCCAAAAGAAAACACGTCACCGCCCCGCGGTTTCCACTTGGCGCCCTCCCGACAAGACCAAATCGAAAACCTCCGCGCCCTGCCCCCTCCTCCCGCCGCTTCCGGATCGAAATCCTCGTGAACCCCCTCATCCACCGTCCGTCCAAATGCATCTGACGGCCACCATCCACGATCCGCGTGATCGCCTCCCATTGGCTTCCGCCCCGCCCATCACCACCCCTACATATTCTCCCCCGCGCCCGAGACTTTCCCCCATCTGGATCTCTCTCTCGCTCCCTCCGCATCCGGTTTCCTGTAGCGGGATCTCGTCGTCGTCGTCGTCGATCGGTTGGTGAGATGGCGGGTCGTGGCAAGGCGATCGGCGCCGGCGCGGCGAAGAAGGCGACGTCGAGGAGCTCCAAGGCAGGGCTGCAGTTCCCGGTGGGAAGGATCGCGAGGTTCCTCAAGGCCGGCAAGTACGCCGAGCGCGTCGGCGCCGGCGCCCCCGTCTACCTCGCCGCCGTCCTTGAGTACCTCGCCGCTGAGGTACGTGTCCCGGATCTTGGCTGGTGTCGCGCGTGATACGTCTTAGGGGGTGTATCGATTTTTGGGGGTTTTGTTGCCTCGATCCGCCTCCTGCGCCCGTGTAGATGTGGGTGTTTGGGCGTTCTTAGATCTGATTCGAACTGTTCTGTCCTTGTCGTCGGTTGATAGCCTCGTTGCGTAATAATGTTGGGGAATTTAGTTGCTTCGCCAATTAGTGCTCTGAGACCTCTCGGTATTCTGAAATTAATCATCAGATTCGCGTTCAAATGTTGGTCTTATACATGTGCTTTCTTGTAGATTTGTAGCATTCCGGCTTGCAACATCTAAATTCCCCATGTATGATGCGCGTTTCTCGTGCTAATTTCGTCGCCCTTTTCCCTCCGTTTTCACAAGGTCCTGGAGCTAGCGGGGAACGCAGCGAGGGACAACAAGAAGACCCGCATCGTCCCGCGCCACATCCAGCTCGCCGTGCGCAACGATGAGGAGCTGACCAAGCTGCTGGGCGGCGCCACCATCGCGAGCGGCGGCGTGATGCCCAACATCCACCAGCACCTCCTCCCCAAAAAGGCTGCCTCCTCCAAGGCCTCCAGCGTCGACGACGACGACAACTGAGGCCCGCCCCGGCCTCCACCCTCGCCGCCGCCTCCTCCGACTGAATCGATCCCACCACATCACACAAGAGTTGCCGTTGGTTTCGCCGGATTAGTTTAGCTGTTCATCTGGATTTCGGAAGGGTTGGGTTGCGTTGAGTAGTAGGAGAATGTTAGTTCTTGGCTGGCTTAGGCGATTCGATGGTTGTGAATATGGCGAAATTTTTGGGTGTTTTAACTCAGATGTAAGCCAGGTGTCGGATCCAGTTGGGGTTTAAGTTCAATGGCTGAAGAAATGGGGAAGAAACCAAAAATTTGTGCCCTCCCTGATGTTTTCTTGTTTCTTCTCTTGCTGTCTGATTTTTCATGGGCGATTCAGAGATTGTTGTTTGAATTATCAATGTTCTTGGTAAAGATGTGCATGTCACTGGTCTGTTTTGTATTGTGCAAGGCAGTACGACGTGACAGATTTGTTGAGGTGTTCCAGGGATGAATTGCTTCTTCGTTAGATTCGTTTTCTTCCGGCGAAGCAGAAGTTAGTTTATGTGCTCGCGGCACGAAGAACTTGATCCCATTCTTGAATATTAGTATCCTTGGCTTCGACGGCGATCGTTCCGACGAAAGCTTGATAGCGTCTTGGCGTGGCATCGGTTCGTTTTGGGGAGCTGCAGAATGTGTGGTGCAGTTATGTCAGTGCATCAATTCTCTTGTGCGTGAAACTTGGTCGAGACGTGCGGTTTGGTAATCAGCTTTTTTTCAAGGTTATGGACGATAGTTTTTCATGTTGTATATGCTTAGATTTGTCTGTGTTTTTTAAGATGGTGATGGATAATGAACATATTGATATAGTATTTGTTTTCATTTCTTAAGGTATTCATAGTGTATATAACCAAGGGGTCTTAAGGTGGGTTCTATTTAAACCTTAAGGTCGACTCTAAATGTATATAACGTAAAGGGTTTAAGACGGTCTCACTCGGTAGATAAAGAAAAATTGTATTTTAAGTTACTTTAAAGTAGCTTAGGGACGGGTCCAAACTAGTAAGGAGGTGTTTGATTGCTAGTCACAGTTTACCATGCCTAATGTTAGGTAAGTTTGATCAACTTTGGGAGCTGTTTGGTTGCAGCCACAGTTGTGGTAAGATTCTCTTCCAACAAACTAGGTTCCACGCGTCAATGACTCAAAAAAGTGTGGCAAGATTCCATTAGGCTTGCTAAGGTGTGGCAAAGAATTTGAGCATCTCAACTTAGTCAAATATAGCAATTTTTTATTAGTAAAGTGTGGCTAGCAACTAAACAGCCTATAAGAAACCAAACTAGTAGGACAAAAAAAAAGTAAAAAAGAACGGCGCCATCGGATTGTTGCGTTCGATTAGACTGCTTAAAACCATAGATGCGTCTGCTTGCGTATTCCAACCGTCCATGAAAATATGCCCGGAAGAACGCCGGAGAAGTGCGTGCGCAAATCAAATCACGGTCCTGGAACGGTGTCGACGAACCAGCCACCAACGTGTGCGTACGTACGCGCCAGGATCGAGTAATCGACGGCTCAGATTAGATAGGCACGCTCGACTCGACAGCTGCCCTTCGACGTGTCTCTTATTAGTCCCCAGCCTGGCCGTGCGTTGAGGCCTTCTTGAATACTTGATCCGACTAGCGCACTGCTTACATGCATCGAGCTCGGGTTTGATTAGAATTATTTTCCGTTGATTGGCTGCTCCAGCCATGGACGGGACCATACATCGAAAACACGTCATGTCTCATTGATAAAGTGGGTCACTTGTGGACACACTTTTGACGCAGTACAGTACGGTAGACACCCACAGGAGAGGCGGTACACATTCAGTAATTTTCCTCTATTGTGATTTTTTTTGAAGCGCCAAATATCACCGAACCGTTCATACTGTCATACACGAACGATCCTACTACCTTCACTCCTTTTTATTATCATAGTTATATACTCATACGTTACAACAGAACTCATTGAATATATAGAGAATTATGCTATATAAAAGAGTTGCTCTGATCGGTTAGAAAAGTGGAGAGCTCTGATCGGTTGAAAAGTGCAGAATGTTAAGAAGTTGAGAGAATAAAACTGTTAAAAGAGAATGGATGTACGGACACCAACTCGTTCTTTTATAATAATAATGATTTAAATATCGACCCAATCTTCGATGCACATCTTTGACTATTTATTTTAATAAATCTATTAAAAATATAACGATAAACAAATATTTTTGTTGATAAATTTAGTATTATGATTTTTACATGATAAATTAAAATATTTTTACGTATATTAATAACCAAAATTGTAAAAGATTGGATGCACGGAATTTTAAACGATAGAAGAACGACGAGAGTACAGTAATGAAACAGAACGATGAGAAAAAGTATCTTCCAAGCAGAGCTTGGCAATTTGCATAGCAGCCGAACACTTCCAATTTCCAAACCGTTAACTTCCGGCTATATCACATTTGCACTGACCTCACAGCCAAAGTAATGAACAAGCTTGCGGTCTGCTCCAGACAATTTATATCTAGAGCTTATAGTTTATTTTGTGCTATAGCTATTAGCTACTGTTAGATTTTTGTATAATTAAATATAAAAATAAAAACATTATATTAATACTGATAATATAAAGAAATAAAAAAATAAAAATAAAAACATAAAAAGATAAAAACCATAAATCAGATGCTGAGGCTTTAGAGCCGGGCCCTGAAAAAACTCAGGGCCGAAAAAGAAGGGACCCACATCCGGAGTGGGGCCCACGATCGAGCGGCGTAACGCTGTGGCGGCAAACCAAAACCAACCCTTGCACGGCTCTCCCCATCCGACGGCCAGGATCGATCCCTACGCCCTACGCCCTCCCGCGCCACGTCACCGATCCGCGTACTCGCCCCGCATTGGCTTCCTCCCTATAAAATCCGCACCCACCGCTCCTTCGCACCCACCGCGTACTGCTCGCTGCCTCGGCGCTTTTTTCTAGTCTTCCCTTCGTTTCTCCGCTGCTGATTCCGTCCGTCTGCTAGGAACCCTAGGTTGGTAGCCATGGCCGGGAGGGGCAAGGCGATCGGCTCGGGCGCCGCCAAGAAGGCCATGTCACGAAGCTCCAAGGCTGGGCTCCAGTTCCCGGTCGGCAGGATCGCGCGGTTCCTCAAGGCCGGCAAGTACGCCGAGAGGGTCGGCGCCGGTGCCCCGGTCTACCTCGCCGCCGTGCTCGAGTATCTGGCTGCTGAGGTATGTGGAATTGTGGCTCTGGTGCTTCGACTTGGTTTTTGGTGGTGAATAACTGTAGCGGCTGGGTCTGCGGTTCTTGAGTTGGGGCGGGTTGCACAGTTGGGGTAGAATTCTAGGGCTTTCCATGGGGGGAAAATCGGGGGGTTCGGGGAAAGATTCGATTTCGGGTTGGCGGGGATGGTTTGATTTCGCTAATTTCGCTCGAATTAGTGACGATTTTTGGAGTAATCGTTTGGATCTTCTTGTTTCCTGCAGGTTCTTGAGCTGGCCGGGAACGCCGCGAGGGACAACAAGAAGACCCGCATCGTGCCTCGCCACATCCAGCTCGCCGTGCGCAACGACGAGGAGCTCTCCCGCCTGCTTGGCACCGTCACCATCGCCAGCGGCGGCGTCATGCCCAACATCCACAACCTGCTCCTACCAAAGAAGGCCGGCGGCGGCAGCGCCAAGGCCGCGGCCGGCGACGACGACAGCTAGATCCTGACGCTCTTCCGGCGGCAGCGGTGGTAGCTGCGGATGTTGTATCAGCGTGCGTAGTCGCGTGCGCGTGTTCTAGGCTGCCTAGGTGTTGTGTTGTAGGAGGAAGAGATTATTACGTGCTGAATTGTGCTGCTTGAACCGATGCTAAAACTACGGTGTACTTATGTGTGGACAATGATTAGTTGCTCTGTAATTTGTTGCTTCGTTCTAGTATCTTCGGATGGCAATGGCGTCAGGCATGGCAATGAAATGAACGGTAAAAATTAAAAAAAGAAGAAAAGAGCAGCAACACTGCACCTGCATGCTCATGCTCAAGCTGTATTACAGCTTACCAGGAAGCAATAAGAAGGGAGCAGAGCAATCCATGCCGTGCTCTGCTCTGCTCCTGATGTCACACGTCTGCTCGAAAGATTTGTTTTTTTTAAGCTTTATGCCTGGCGCTCGTTGTAAAGTACTACTCCGTCGCTGATGAACTATTCCACTGGTAATTGGTATTCGTCCGACGATTACATTCTACATGCATGCTGGGAACTGATCTAGCTCTCTTAGCCTTCAGCTTTTCGACAATTTTGCTTCTCTTCAGATGTCCAATGCTTAGCAGAGAGGATTAATGCGGAAATAACAAGTGCATGAGCTCGATCAACATCTACCAACCCAACATACACGCATTACCTTGCCAAAGAAAAAAAAACATGCATGCATTATATTTACGATTGATGAGTCGATAAAGCATCCTAGGTTAATTCATGAGTAAAGTCCATTACCGGTCCTTAAATTTTTATGCTGTCATCCCGGTCTATAAACTTCTAAAGTATGTTATCTCGGTCCTTAAACTTTCAAAGTGTGACAATATCCTATGTAGTTGTAGCAGTGAACTTTTTATGCTGTGTCATCCTGGTCCATAGACTTTCAAAAGAAATTGCTACACTTTAAAAGTTTAAGGACTGAGATGATATACTTTAAAAGTTTATGGACCGGAATGACACAGTATAAAAAGTTTAAGGATCGGTAATTGACTTACTCTTAATTCATCCACGGCCCATGCGGCTTGCAGTTCCTTTATCGTTGTCTTTCCCTTCTTTTTGTGACTCCATTGCCAAGTAAAGAAGTGCAATCACCAAGCAAACAAAAAAAAAGCAAGTTACTAAAGGAAGAATCCGAGCTGCGGAGCGTGAAAAAAAGAAGGTACGCAGGCAGGCAGGCAGGCCGAGCAGAAATGGACCCTCGTGGCCAGAACACTAGTCGCTCTTGTTTTTGCGCAAGAAGAAAAACAGTTTCCTTCTCTTGCCGAAGAAGCAGCAGCAGTTCCTCCTAGGCGGCATCGTAATGGGCCAGGAATGGGCCTCTATACCAGTGCCATAGTTCATAGTGTACCAACGTTGGCCCACCTTCTGCATGCTCCGAATTTGGGCATCGTGCCGAACATCCACTGGAAAATTAAATATATAGGACCAAGTTGAGAGTGGTTTGATAAAATAGGACTAAATTTGTTTTACTTGTAAATATAGGACTGAGTTGAGTGTCTTCTTGCATATATGGTATTTTTCTATTTTAATTTCATTTTCAATTTTCAGCCCCCTTTTTCCCTATACGAAATGACCCTTTAGCCCCTTACCTTTATGCCTCCATTTCTTTTGCCCCTTATCCGGGATCCCCCTCCTCCCTCTGCGCTTTTTGCTTGGGCGTTGCTCTCTCCACCTCGAATCTTTCTCCTCGCTCTCCCCAGATCCTTGGCGATCCCGCTCTGCTCTGCTTCTCGCCGCCGCTTGGAGATCTCGGGTGGTGTTGGGGAGTGACCGCGGGTGGCGAGGGAGCGGCGGCGGCCATGGGCAGCAGCAGCAGCGAGTGAGGAGCGGGCGGCGGGCGCTGGGGCCGGCGGCGCGTGGGAAGCCGGGTGCGGCTGCGGCTTCGCGAGGGCCCGCCGAGGAGCGCCGGCGGTGTAGCGCGTGGGAGCAGCCGGCTGGAGATCTGGTGGTGCATCCCTCCTTCCTTTCTCTGGTAATCTCTCCTCCCTCTACTCTATGCACAGAATTTATTGGGAAACTCAGTGGAAAATGTGTAACCCTAGATTGCTTAATGGGAAAGGATTGACTTGGAGGGAGGTCACCATGGCTACGAATCATAATGGAAAAGGGTATGTATCATCTGATCTTACACCTAGTATTTTTTTTTGCGAGGCATGGTTGGCACATAAAAGAGGGACAATATAGCAAGGTCCTAACTCGTTATTTTCTGTTTGGGCACGTAGGATTGATCAAATTTCTCTAGTAGCTACGGGTGTTTATTGTTTCATTGCTGCTGAGGATGCCTCTCAAGCAAGGCAGTGCAGCACTACAACATTTGACCAATCGTCGTCTAAGAGCATTGGCACTAGTGTTTGTAATGCACCTCTTTTGTTGGAGGGGCATGCTAATAGCAATGCTACAGAAGTAGAGGTTCCAACGAATGTGTGGTCAGCACAAGGCGTTGTGAATTGGTCATCTCTGATAGTCACTAATGTGTCTGATGAAGATGATAGTGGTGTACTAATGACCGATGCAGAGATGTGTAATCTTCTGGGCATAACAATAGACTCTGATAATGTAAGGGAACAAGTAACTCCAAATGCTCCTATGGCTCCCAAGGTTGTTCAATCTAATACACAAGAAGATGACACCATAGGAGCAGCTATACCGATTGATGATTTCATCCCGGAGGAGAATCGGCCTATGTATGACAAGGATCATCCCACAATGAATTTAGGCGACATGTTTCCTTCCATGGATGAATTTAGAATGGTTGTTAGACAATATGCTATTAACAAGGAGTTTGACATGGATATCGTGAGGTCTGAACCTAAGAGGTTTGTGGGCAAATGTAAAGGAGAGGGATGCACATGGAGGATCAATGCTCGTAGGATGTTAGATGAGAAGACTATCAGGGTACTAACTATTTTATGTGCAATGAATCACCATTGGGAATATTTTTTGGTTGTGTAGCTAACACCTTTTCTTTTATGCAGGTTACCAAGGTTATAGATGGACACATGTGCTCATCAAGTAGTAGGATCAAGTCAAGTATGGCCTCTCGATCTTGGGTTGCTGATAAGGCAATCACAATATTGAAGAATAATCCCAATGTAGGTGCCAAGCAGTTACAAAAACAACTACAAGATGACTACAAAGTTACCATTGGGTATGATACCGTATGGCAGGGAAGAGAGATAGCTGTCAATAACTTGTATGGCAATTGGGAAGAGAGTTTTCAGAGATTGTACAATTTCAAGGCTGAGGTAGAGTTGAGATCACTGGGAGCATAGTAGAGATTGACATCAGTAAATGTGCGAGGTAATGTGCATTTTAATGATTCTTTTGTGCATTTATGCCTTGCATTGAAGGTTTTCTTGTAGGATGTAGACCATACATCAAGTATAGATTCAACAGCATTGAATGGCAAGTGGAATGGACAATTATGTGCGATTCTGACTCTTGATGGACATAATTGGATGTACCCGGTTGCTTTTGGGTTCATACAAGTTGAAAACACAGAAAATTGGACTTGGTTTATGTTGCAATTGAAAAGGGCTATAGGTAATATCCCCACCCTTGCTGTATGTTTATATGCTTGTAAAGGTCTAGAAAATGCTGTTGTTGAGGTGTTCCCCCAAGCTGAGCAGAGGGAGTGTTTTAGACACCTTATGCAGAATTTTATGAAAAAATTCCATGGTGATGCTTGTGAACATATGTGGTCTGCAGCTAGTGCATACAAGGATGATATATTTTATCATCATTTTCAGAAGGTCATCTCAGCATCTCCACATGTTCATGAGTATCTTACCAAATATCATAGTTTACTTTGGATGAGGTACAAGTTCAACCCTGCAATTAAGTGTGATTACATTAACAATAATCTTGCAGAATCCTTCAATAGTTGGATCAAGGATATTAAATACCTTCCTGTTGATGAGCTAGCAGATAAGCTAAGGGTTATGATCATGGAACTTTTTGACAAAAGGAGAAAGATTGGTGATAGGCTGCAGGGTAGAATACTACCAGCTGTCATACATCAGTTAAATGGCAATACAAGAGGATTGGGGCACTTAAAGGTTAGAGTTTCTAACACATTCAATGCAGAAGTGACAGATAGTAGGAGTGAACAAGATAGGCATGTAGTGAAAACACATATTCATGAGTGCACATGTCTTGAGTGGCAGCACACAGGAAAACCTTGCCCACATGCATTGGTATGTGCATAAGTATTATTCATTACAAAAGTTTAGGGCTGCATATGAGGGTGCAATAGAACCAATGACAGGCAAGGCTCAGTGGCCAAGGGTGGCACTTGGGTTCACAGTTTTGCCACCAATTGCCAAGAGAAGTGCTGGTAGACGCAGGAAGCAAAGGATCAAGAATTGCTTTGAAAAGGGGGTGAAGGTGAAAAGGATACAGAACAAGAACAAGTGTAATAGGTGTGGTGAGTTAGGCCATAGGCAAGCTGGTTGTCCACTGAATGAAACAAAAAAAAAGGTTACATAATTAATACAAACTAATTTTTAATTTCTTATTAATTGCATCTCTTTTAATATCTAACCTACATTTTTCTCATGTTAGGAAAAGAAAGGGCAGAACCAACACAAGATCAAAAGCTTCAAGTAGAGGAAAAGGCAAAGAAGCTCCCAGCACACGTATACAATCCACCATAAATATCCCTTCTTCATTGAGCGAAAGTCCTGGACCTATCACAAGGAGGTGAACCACTCTAAACTTAGAACATCTATTTAATGTGCAACACAAACTACTAACACTTAACATATGTGCAGACAACTAGCACTTGCCATGGCAGATAGCCCATCTCAAGTGGCTTTACCTACTTCTCCACAAAGGGCTAGGACATCTCCAGCAAAAGCAAAGAAGATTACTCCTAAGAAGAAAAAGAACTGATGTTGGACTGCTAATTATTAGTATTTTGCTGATGGAGTGGTGCGGCTTTGAGCCAGTCCGGCTCAGCAACTATGCCATGAGTCAGGCTTTTGTATTAGTTCACTCCCTTAAACTATGCCATGAGGTGTTTTCTGTCTATTTGTGCATGCTTGTGGCATTGTCATAGAATCAGGGAGAAAATGGTTAGGAAATCGTTTTGAAGCTTTTGTATTAGTTCACTCCCTTAAACTGTGTTTAGCATGATGATAATGACTAGATGGTATAATTGGCGAATGTTAGTTATATTAGCTTGTTTGGTGCCTGTTGTGCTGCATGTTATAGCTTGTTTGGTCCCAGAAACTGATGTCATTATTCCTTTAGGAGGAAATTGATTGCTCATGATTTTTGGATGATATTTTTTCGAGGGCCATTTTTGGATGATAATTGATGGTCTGTATGTATATGCAATGGCAAAATCATTAGCATCTCTAACATTGTCAGCTTCAAAGCAAAAATGGTCTGACACTGCTTTAGAATCTGAGGTGCAGCACCCAAGCAAAAAGCGCAGAGGGAGGAGGGGGATCCCGGATAAGGGGCAAAAGAAATGGAGGCATAGAGGTAAGGGGCAAAAGGGTCATTTTGCATAGGGAAAAAGGGGGCTGAAAATTGAAAATGAAATTAAAATGGAAAAATACCATATATGCAAGAAAACATTTAACTCAATCCTATATTTACAAGTAAAACAAACTTAGTCCTATTTTATCAAACCACTCTCAACTTGGTCCTATATATTCAATTTTCCCAACATCCACAGCGTGCTCGAGTATCTTCGGATGATTTGCTAAATCAGTCATTTTGGTCAATACTTCTTGAATTGTTCAGTTGTTGGTTGATATTGTAATTAGTTTTGAAATTCATGTCTGATATTCAGGGTGTAAGTGGGACGTTTCGTGGTCTGGCTGCTATTTGCCTGCATTGATGATCGCAGGTGTTTATGCGGGCTAATGCGGCGGTCTGCCAAATATTTAAGCGGGACATGCGACACGTGCCATTCTCGAGAGCTTGCTATTGGTCCACCCTCGTGAGTGTTGTGGAGGGAGTCGACGACATGATACAACTCACAGTTGCTCCGACGAGAGATGATTGTAGACAAGTGTGTTCAGGGGTGGAGCCAGCAATCGGGCAAGGGTGGGTGATCGCCCGAGGTAGACCGCGCCGTCGGTACCCCTAGCTCCATGGCTCCATCCTCCATCGCTGACTATGGCCACACGGCCACGCCGCCCAACGGCCAGAACGCGCGCAACTTGCCTAAGGCGCTCAGCTCAGACAACTCTGTGAGTTTTAGCCTTTTGGGCCGGCCAACTACTAAGTGCTAACTAAGCATTAGGTTCAAGTACTCACTCCCAACACCCACAATCAGCGGTGTCAACCACAAGCAGTAACCACTTGTCTCAACCCTAGCCCTCCAGACTGAGCAGGCAGGCGGCGGGCTCGCACGAGGCGGTGGGGGCGCGTGGCACAGGTTGGCGGAGGTCTCGCGCGGCACACGTGAGCCGCAATGGTGGGCACGCACGGCGTCTGGGGCCTGGGGGGCTGTGGCGGTGCGACCTGCCGCCCATGGGTTGCGAGCACTTGGGTTAGCAGGGCACCGGTATGTCTTTCGGTTTGTTCATATTCAATAGTTTTTACAAATTATGATAAATTAATCTTAACACTTATGGACCTATTTTTGATTGGTTGTTACTTTTGTCTTTTCTTCGGACTAGAATGTTTGATTATTTGGCATTTTGGTGGGAAATTACATCAACTTCATCAGTGAGGTACTATCTTCTACATTATATATTTATATTTATAACTTTATACATAAATGGTGCGAATTAACAATGTGGATTGCGTATGTTTCATTTTGCTACTGTTTTTGATCTATTCCTCTACGCGCATCTACTCAATCTAAACTTTTGTCCAGAATCCGCCATCGAGTTTGTTGCGGCCATGGCGGGAAATTTAACTTTTTGCCACCCATAAGGATGCCACATATCCAAATGCCATTCTCTTCGTTGCACTCAACAATTTGCCACTCTTAAGATGTGCTTGACTAATTCTTTGCCACTTTTGAGCCCACCAGGCGCCAAGTCCACTGCCATGTCAGTGCCCGCGCCATGTCAGCACGCGCGCGCCCGCCGGCCTCCCGCGCCACGCTGCGCGCCGCCGCCCTCGCGCCGCGCTGCGCCGCCGGCCCCGCGCTGCCGCTGGCCTCCCACGCCGGCGCTGCGTCGCCGGCCTCCCGCGCCGCGCGCTGCCGCGCAGCCTCCCGCGCCGGCGCCGCCGCCGCGCCTCGCTCGCCGCGCTCGCGCCTGCGCGCCGGCCTCCCGCGCCGCGCTCGGCCAAATCTTGCGAGGCGGCGGCGAGCGGAGGCGCGGCAGCGCAGGCGCGGCGCGGCGGGCGCGGGGAGGCGGGCGACGCAGCGAGGGCGCGGGAGGCCGAGCGGCAACGCGGGAGGCGCGGTGGCGCGCGCAGCGCGTGAGGCCGGCGACGCAGCGCGGCGCGCGGGAGGGCGGCGGCGGCGGCGCGCGCGGGTAGCGACGCGGGTGCTGACATGGCGCGGGCGCTGACATGGCAGTGGACTTGGCGCCTGGTGGGCTCAAAAGTGGCAAAGAATTAGTCAAGCACATCTTAAGAGTGGCAAATTGTTGAGTGCAATGAAGAGGATGGCATTTGAATAGGTGACATCTTTATGGGTAGCAAAAAGTTAAATTTCCCGGCCATGGCCGGTCTTACCCACCAACAGACATGAGTACGTGACTGGGGTCAGGATCTCCTTGGAGTTGCTGACGATGGGGCGTCGTCACGGTGAGCTTCTCCCGGAGGTGGTACTGTAGATGGAATAGGATTGACAGTGCACACGCATATTCATTGCATTGGCTGATATATATATAGGACGAGTGTTCCATGCACCTTGGTACCTAGGCTCCCATATCAATACCCGTTGACAGGGCCGTTCCTGAGTTTTTTTGGCCTAGGTCGAGTACTAATACGGAGGCCTAATCCACTCTCTCAAAATATCTATATATATTTCTATATACGTATATATAGTCTTATAAATACACATCAATTAAGAAGATAATATTCAATGCACTAAAATAACTTATATAGAATATCTCAAAGTTCATAAAATGGACAAATGTAATAATAAATTACTTACTTGGCGCTTGACAAATGTAATAATAAAAATTAATATTAAAAGATATAATACCTTATACTCTGGTTTTTTTATTCCATCAATCTCTCCGTCAGAGCTCGCGACTTCGTGTGGAGTTGGCTTCCGCATGGATTCATATGCGCTGAGAAAGGCCTGCTCTCCCTCAATCCCCGTACCTGAGCAATGAAAACACACGCGAGACCGAGGCAAAAAGACTTGCGAGGCCGCACGGAAATCTGCCGCGTGAGTCTCGGCCGCCGCTCCAAATCTCGCCAGCGAAAAGAAATCTCGGCTGCCGCTCAATAATTTTTTTCTCCTGCTTCAATCAACATAGCCGCCGATCTCTTCCATCAGACAAAAGCATGCAAGCAATATTTCTTTATTCCTTAATCCGAGTCGCACTCAATAATTATGCCGCCGCTACCTCTAATACGTATGTATTTCCTTTTTTCAATCTACTAGAAACTCTAATACCACTCATCTAATTGGGCTTGGGCTTGGGCTTTTTTAGCTAAACCAGACTTTTAACCTGATTGAGCCATAGGAGCCCACATACGTTACTAAGTATACTAGTACTAATGTACTAGTTGGGGTAGGGCCTATGTAAATTTTGGGCCTAGGGCGATGGCACACCCTGCCCACCCCCAGGGCCAGCTCTGCCCGTTGATTTTCTTTGAGATTCGTAACGTTTGATGTGGGTATCTTTACATACCCATAAAAAAGTATATTTGAGATGTCAAACTCCGAAAAAAAAATTAAATTCAACTTCAGTTTAATTAGTTTGAACTATTTTTATGGTATATACTCACTGTAGTCGCATTGAACTCAAAAGTAGTTCAAACTAGTTTGAACTGAGTTCAAAACTTACTTACCATAAATATATCAAGGGTATAAAACATTTCCATACCCAAACTCAAAAAATTGTCAATCATACATATATATATAGGAAGGGGAAATGGGACTCCTAGGAGTCCAGACACCTAACCTATCAACCATTAGATCGCATTGAGATGTGGTACTTTGTATTAGGTATGAGATTAACGGGTATACCCATTAGCCAACAATGCTTGCCGTAGTATTCAAACGGGAGATTTATTAGTGCAAACCAGAATATTAATTACCATAAATATGCAGCGATATGAATGTGCGTCCAATAAAGTATGCGCGTGCGCAATGCTAGTTCTCCGGTTTTCCTTGCATGCGTGATCCGTTTTTTCTTGCCAAAATATCCAGCTACGATCCTTTACAATTATGTGTGTAGATCCTTTAGAATTGACGTGTAAAAAGTATGTGTTTAGATCATTATTTGCCATAATTAGAATTCTGCTCAATGGGTCATTATCGTGGAATAGGTATGTGTATTGGCGATGTATTAATTCACTTGGAGTAGGTATGCAAATCCGCATGACATAATTGGAAGTATGCTCGTTTGTACATATAAATATAATAGTATATGGTGAATGCAAAATATCATTTTGTGTAACATATCATGAATCATTTTGATCAAACCAAGTATTATACTCAAAAAAAATTTTCTACGGCTTGCTGTGCGTGTTCTTTCCTAGTTCGCCGGCTTGCTGTGCGTACGTGATCCGGAATTGATACTGCCATAAATAACCAGCGATCTGAATGAATAGTCAATTATTTGTTAACCAGCGATCCGGATTTGTGAATCCCGCTTCCTGATGAACGTGGAGTAGGTATGTGTATAGAGCCTTTGTAATTAACGTGGAGGTATGTATGTGTGTAGATCGTTATTTGTTATAAATAAATGTCCTGCTCAATGTGTATCGGCGATGTATTAATAAACATGGAGTATGTATGCAAATCCGCACGGCAGTATTTGAAGTATGCTCGCTTGTACATATAAATTTAATAGTCTATGGTGCATGCAAAATATCATTACATGCAACATATGATGAATCATTGTGATCAAATCGAGTATTATACTCCAAAAAAATTTGTACAGCATGTTAGGGTTATAGGTGGAAAGCTTATGTGATTTTTTTAGCTGAATCGGACAACAAATGTTAACTTAAAATGATTGATGGAGACGAATGGCACCGGAAAAACACGTGTGTTGAATGCCATTATTTTTCTATACGCCACAAAAATTGATTTAGAGCGGCGAATTTGTACGTCATGTTAGGGATGTAGTTGAAAATCTTGTGTGTGATTTTTAACATAATCAGACAACAAATGTTATATTAAATATCTGATGGAGACGAACGTCACGTTAAAAACCACGAGTATTGACATGTATTATTTTGCATATACATTTAGAGTATTGCTTTTGTACGTGATTTTACAAATGAAAGTGAAATCATACTAACATCCCTTTTGCCTTTATTTGAGCCCAAATCAGCGAAGAAACATTTGGCTTTTATTGGAGAGTCCATGGTCGAACACCCAAATGCACAGTTCATAACTCCAAATCAAGAACGTGCATCGCATCCATGTACAGCTCGGTAGCTGTCGGTAAACGTATTATTTCGTATATTGGACCAGCTTACCAGATAACAAAGGATACTAAACGAAATAGATGATACAAACTGGACAATCTTGTATACTCGTTAGGGATGGATAGATATGATAAGTAACTTTCTTGCATAAAGCAGTACAGAAAATGTATGTGATGAAAAGATGTATGATGGATCAGATGAACATAGTACAGAAAATTGTGGAATTACTACCCTCTTTCATACTCCAAACTGACAGATACACTATTTCAAACCAGATACTACTGCATGTTGTCACATACGAAAACGTGTCTGTACATACGAAAACATGGTGAACTCAAGAAAAGTTCAGGGAAGTATGAACATACGAAAACATAGGGAGTAATGTTCATGCAGTATTTCAGAAAAATCATGGTATGGTCAAAGTCCTCCTGTAAGAACCCTTGTCACCTCTACGCTTCTGTTGTTCATCATTTTTCTTTGGAGCGCACCAGAGACAGAGCCCTAGTAAAAGCAGATTTGGAGCTACTGCCACTAGATTGTTTGATCAGATTCTTTGTTTTGGCCATGGCCTACAATGGCAGATTGTACAGCCAGTTAAAAGATGGGAATGTTGATGTCAAGTAAAAAGGATTTGCAAGTAAATGAGTCGAACAAATAGCAGGAAGTATTTTCAGGTAGGCAAATAAACTAGTAGAACAACTAGCAGGAAGTATTTTCAACTAGGAAAATGTCAAAGAAGACTGCCAGATGAGTGTGCGGCTAGTGGATGAAAAAACAACAAATAAATCATTTACAATACATTCAGGGAGTATTCTCTAATGGATGGATCAGAAAACTAAGTTTCCTATGTTATACCCTTACAACAAGAAAGCAATTATTGAGTTTGTACATGTAGTATAGAATAATCCTCACATTTGTTCAGAACAGAAGTATTCTCCTAACGCTTGATTTGTAATAGTAAGTATGGATCATAGCATCATCATGGAGAGTCATGGCAGTGAACAAACTAAATGTAGTTACGACTACTACGAAGTATTTTCAAGTAGACAAATGATTGATTCGAACAACTAACAAGGAGTATTTTCAAGTAGTCAAATGCTAGAACAGGATGTAAGATAAGTGGACGTCTACTGGATGAAACAACAAGAAAGAAATCAGCGAATTCTACTCATGGATGGACCAGGAACAATAAGTATCCTGTAATATACCATTAAAATAAAAAGTAAACATTGAGTAGTACATGCAGAGTATTCTCCTCACGTTTTTTCGGTAATAGTAAGTATGTTCTTATAAAAAAAAAGATAGAACTTCAGCACTCCATTTAAAAAGTAAGATTTTAAAAGCGAGAACTTCAGAACTTCAGTGCTTCAGAACTTCAAAACAATGATTTAAAAAAAAGAAGGACATACCATGCAACTGCAAAGTATTCTCCTCACTGCTGGAGACCAAACCGGCAAGACGACGCGCCGGCAAGATGACAGCGTCCAGGCCGCCGGCGATCTGGACGCAACTAAAATCGTCAGGGAGAGAGGTCGACGACCTGGAAGCTAACAACGCATGACTGAAGCATCCAAAATTCCTTCCTGCTAGCTGGTAGGTTACCCAAAATCCCGGATACTTCTCGATTGGGAGCGAAACTCTCGGAAGATATTTGTTACTTCCTGCCTATTGGACGGTTGCCAAAATCGCGGATATTTCCTTCTGCTGAAGTGATTTAAAATATAGATTGGTTGGGCCTTCCTCTAACCCGTGAATTCCAGATCCGTTAATCCTCTTCTCCAGCTAACTATGCGTGCATACGATCGGACGGCTCGGAATAAGGAGTCCAGGACACCTAGGAGTCCTCAATACTTTTACTATATATATATATATATATATATATATATATATATATATATATATATATATATATATATATATATATATATATATATATATATATATATATATATATATATATATATATATATATATATATATATATATATATATATATATATATATATATAGTATAAATAACGAGGGCTCCATGGTGCCCAGGCACCAATCCTAGGAACCGTCTGATCGCTTTGAAATTCGTATAGATTATAATGGATATTTCTAGAGATAACTTGAGATCCAACCCGTTAGAGAATTTTGATTTGGTAAGTGAGATAGCTTCCATAAATCATTCATACGGTTGACAATGAATTCTTTTGGCAAGTATTTGAACTAGGCAATTTGTTTTCTTTTTATGATGGTACGTTGGGATTTTCTTTTGATTTTTTTGTTAACAGGTAAATTAAATCCATTTTTGAGTATATACCTTTTTTAGATAGTTTGTGAGTATATACCCTCTTAAAGATTAATTCCGACGGCATTATAAAAAGCCTACACAGTATACAACCGAGCCGAGTGTATACCTTTTAACCACTGCACAGTATACGCTGCATTTTAGAATTTCGCATGCACAGCATGCGCTTCATTTTAGAAATTTATGGTATATGGCGGAGGAGAACACCTTTTAAGCACAAATTTCTTCAAAAAAAAATCCATATACCGGAAGTGCATTTCTGATGTAATAGAGTATAAATGCATTGATTCTTTCCTTGTCAGCTACTATATCAACTAATGAACGTATCATTTTCTTTCCATATCCTTAATTTGTGAGTATATACCTTCGTCTTAATTAATTCATGTACCATTCAATAGCACGATCCATTTTCTTTCCAAAACATGCATACATAATTTTTCCAATTTAATAAAATGCAACTATTTCCAGTACTATGAGGTAGAGTAGTACGATGTAGCGAGTACAAGCATCTTAGGTATGCATGTCATCTTAAGTATTTAAAAGGTTCTAGACACATACCTATTTACACATTCTTCATGAAATCTGTGCGCGGGATTCACAACTTAAAGACAAATTAATTCTTAAATAATAATTGATGTTTCAATTCAGATCGCTGGTTATATATGGAAATAACAATTCCGGATCATCTGGTGCACTCACAGCAAGCCGGATAGATAGTAACGCGCACGCACAGAAAGCTGGAGAGATGACGCACATTTAAATCCGGATTGCAAGCTGGATATTTATGGAATGCCTTAAACCGGATGGCACTAATCAATCAGAGATTGAATTCTTACGCAAACACTTTTTGCTAATGGGTATACCCGTTAATCACATACCTACTACAAACTAGCACATCTCAATGCAATCAAATGGTAGATAGATTAGTGTGACTCCTGGATATATATATATATATATATATATATATATATATATATATATATATATATATATATATATATATATATATATATATATATATATATATATATATATATATATGAAAAATACTTTTACTCCCGGATGTAATTACATCCACCTCTAATATACCACCTAAATAAACTTGAAATACTCTTTTATCACTTTAGGTATATTCATATACTAATTATAAGATACTCCAATGTGAACCACACGTAAAAATTGCAAGGAAGTCCATAGTTTTTAGCGTATTTTGTAAATACCTTCGTATACACATATAAAAAGGAGTATGTCAAAAAAATATACATACCACCTCTGAAAAATTGTTCATACCACCCAAATGGCCTTAAATACTCGTATACTACATGTGCATACCCTCCGTTACGCAAGATACTCCCTACGTTGTGAGATACGACATAGGGTGTAATTACACCCAGCTGACTTTGGTCAGCAAGCTCCTTGACCATTTGGGACCTCAGATCGCTATATATCTCATCAGACTGTTAGCGAGAATATTTATAGCATTACGTGTTGCCTTGCACAGTGTTAGTTGCATTGCACATCTTTAGTTATATATATATATATATATATATATATATATATATATATATATATATATATATATATATATATATATATATATATATATATATATATATATATATATATATATATATGCAAGTACAAAGTACCAACGATGCGTGATCAGAGAGCCCACTCATCAAGCCTAAAGATGTACAGGCGAACTAACAGTGCCATGCAAGGCAACACGGTAACAGACAAGGTATTCTCGCTAACAGGTACAGTGGGATGTATAGCGATAAGGAGGTCCCCAGATGGTCAAGGAGCTCGCTGACCAGAGTCAGCTGTTGCTGGGCCTTGCCACCAAGGGTGTGGGCGCAGGTCGTCGTCTTCCAGTCGGTCTCCCTCCTGCCCATCCACGCCCAATTGTTTAGCACCCCCTCAAAGTCCCATGAGAACTTCCCTAGAATGTTGCACCAAATCGGTACCGACAAGTAGTCACCTACTAGTTGGCCCTGTTCATTTCGGTTTGAACTTCTGGTTTATTTTTTACTATTCCTAAATTTTGTCTTTTTAGTTTTTTGGGCTTTTTCTGCCGGTTTTCCCGTATTCGTTTGCGTTGTTCGTAATGGGCTAACCTATTTTTTTTTTCTATTTTTAATTTTTTAAAATTTAGTTATGCCAAATATACCACCATCAGCTATAGTGTAATTTCTGTTAGTTACAGTGCAATTTCAGCCATAAGCCAGCTTATTTCAGCCCAACTGAGTGGCACGAAAGCCTTCCTGGTGCCACTGCATAGTGCTTCTCATCTCGATCGCGAATAAGGCAGGAGTGTGGGATGTGTACAGGTTATGTGGGCTATGCGGGTGGCTGTTTAAGTCCACTTAAGTGAGAAACTGGTCCGTGAGAGGCCATTTAGTATTTTTTGTAGGGCAGGTTAAGTGGGTTTGCCGACGGCCCGCATCTACTTACACCCCTATCTAACATTGAGCATATCAAGTTTTGCGTGAGAACTGGTTGATCATAACTCCGTGCAATTTGGTTTTTTCTGATGTCTTTTGGCTAAATTGCACTATAACTGTGATTAGTTTTTTCTGGGACATTCAATTAAAGAAAATATAGAAAAAAGAGGGAGGGAAATGAAAAATACCGTTATAATTTCACGAACAATACAAAGAAAAAAGAATAAAAATTCATGTTAAGAAACCATCGTATTTCAAACAACTTTTAGTTTCTAAAAACAATTTAATCATCACATCTTGGTCAAAATGTGTAGTTGTTCTTGGATCACGTGCAAGGTTTTGGGATACAAAATAATAAAAGTTTTGGGCGGGCGGTTCTGAATTTTTGATCGAATTTTTCACGTGCCCAGCGATTTTGAAATAGTGGCAAGGCGGGAAGGTGAAAAATGTTGGATTTTAATACCGGCTGGGATAAATTTTCCGCGAAGAAACGGCATAAGATGAATGGATGAAACAAACAATTAAGCAGCAGCTGCATCTGCGTGCAAGCAAGTTACACAGTTGATCGCCTGGTTTGAGTGGCAATTTCGTCAGAGAATCAGTTGTTCAGTTACAACTTTTCAAACAGAACTGCGTTGAAGATCCAAACGATGCATACGTAGTACGAATCTGCTCTCAAGTTCGCTCCACATTGTTTCCCATGCAGAAAGCACTCAATAGCTTCCGGAGTTGACACAGGACAGGAACACAATATGTGTAATACTACCAGAATGCAAAAAAGAAGAAAAACGAGAAATAAAATAATCCAAGAGAGTAAAATATTTTTGCCGTCAGAGTCCGTTCGACTTTAGAATGCCAAAACAAAAGTAATGCTCATTGAGGTTCCAGAGCGTTCCCGACAGGTTGGCACCATCTCGTGTTTTGGGTTTTCATCACTCGGCAAAAAGATTTACCAATTTATTGTCCGAAGTATAAAAGCTAATAAACAGTGCAAAACCCTGTGGACCAAAATGTCCTTTAGGCAACAGCAACATGAAAGAAGGGTAGGGGTAAAGTGAGGACACTCCAGTCATTTCCCAAGCCATGAGAGAGAATCATAAGACCAATGATGCATAAGCAGGTCAGTCACTGGAGGCCTCACCTCACTCCCATTTTCTTCCAACCAAGAGCTCACCATCAAGACAAAAGCAAAGCAAAGAGCCATTTCCCTCCTCTGTTCAACCAAAGGTAAGGCACAAGTCGAGCTCAACCATCCCCACCTAGACAACCATTCCCACGGCCACCACAGAAAGATTGTATGGGGGAGAACAGAGGAGAGGAGCAAGAGGTGTAGGGGAAGATGAAGGAGAGGAGCCAGGACTGTGATAGCAAGCTAATGTCATCGATAATGACAAGGGGAGGCTGTTGCACTCGTCGTCCACACCCTCATGACCTTCGTCAACGACTACCTTCATTTCTAGCCAATATCAAGTAGGCCCTCCAACTCTTACAATCCTCCTCATGGCACGACACAAGCAACGAGCCCAAAGGGATGCCGTGCGCCCTTGGTCGGGGGTGCATGCTCCCCGGCGCATGTCCTCACCAAGTCCTGTCGAGGCGACCACACGTAGGTTTTTCTAAACCGTGTGTGCATAAGTATAGAAGCAAGCAAAATGGAGAAATTAAAACAAAATGAGTGTAGTAAGAGAGGAAAGAAAAGTGGACCGTCCTGGGGATGGCGGCACTTGGGGCCTAGCCATGGTTGAAGGCCGAGTGAGGGCGTCGGCAGTCGAGTAGGGGTAGGGCGACGGCGGCCTGGAGGCCGAGATGTGGCGCCAGTACCCGAACCGAGAAGTCAAGGGGCGAAGCAGGGTAGGGGAAGTTGGCGAAGGAGCTTGTCGGCGTGGTGCCGACGGCTGGCGGCGGGCTTGGGGCCGTCGTGCCCAAGAGCCCCACAAGTCCCTGTTGCGTGCAGGTAGAGACCAAAGCCGAGCGGCTAGGGGAGCCAGGCGACGACGTAGGGGGAGGGCACCGACATGTCAGCCGAATCACCCCGAAGTGGGAACGCGATATCGGGCCTAGACCGGTCAACCCGAAGAGGAGGGACAGAGGAGAAGCAGGGAGACAGCCGGGTAGCGTCCAGGTCAGGTGCTAGCCGGCCGAATTTGAGGGAGGCGGCACAGGATCTAAGAGAGGAGAGGGGGAGCCATTTGGGAAAATGGAGGACGCCCTGCAGCCGAATAAAGAGAGAGAGAGAGAGAGAGAGAGTGAAAAGAAGATGAGGGGATAGGGTAAGGCTGGTTCGGCCGAGCCAAATGGAGAGAAAAAAAGAGAAGAGAAGAGAAAAGAAAAAAATAGGGGTTTTTGTACCTGCACGTCGGGTCATTAACCTCAAGTGACTCGTTTGCCAGTATCGAGTGTTGCACATAGAATCGTCGTTGTGAGTTTAGGAGCTTGTTGCTATATTATTCTAAGTCGGGATTGACGCTTGTACATGTGAAGGTCCTAGTGAGGAGCCGTCCACGCATTGTCCCTGAGGTTGCATTGCATGCATTCATGTCATGAAAATGGACGATTTTGTGGTGTCATTGGTCCACTTTGTGAGCGCTCTATGGGAGTCGAGATTGGGGTCTCCGTATGAAAAAGAACGGGCTACTGAATTCCCCGTATGAAACATAACAGGCTTATGACCCCGCATGGAAATAGGGTGGACTTGAGTGAGCATTGACGGTGCTCGTTCTGCTATACCGGTATAGGCTAAAGAGATAAGAGCGAAGTGCATGTGCATACGCAATTGCATTATGACAGAGAACAAGTGCAGATGCATAATGAATGGTTGATGAAGAATTTAGAGAGACTAAATAAAAATAAGTGATTAATGAGACTGTGATGGGTATTGATTAGTATGTGTGCTTGTTATTTATTGTTTTGCTTTGTACTTACTGAGTTTTTGGACCCATCCTTACTTTATTGTTTTTATGTGATTGTTGAAGACGTCATGCACGGACGAGAGTAGCACATGAATAATTACATGTACCAACAGCACTTCATACATCGCATTTTGTTAGTATGTTTTAGACTCCACTTGTCTACTAGAGTAACTACTAAAGATGTCTTGATGTATCTGGTCGCTGCAATATAAATAAAAATAGAATTTTCTTAAAACTACTAGTAGTTGATAAAAAATGGTAGAAGTAAGAGATGGTGGTAGCATTTCAAACCTAGAGGATGGATAGGGTGTTACAAGATGTTTCCGTTAAAAGTTGACTTACAATTACGCTCTTTGCAAAAGTATTGGCGCAGTACAAACAAAAGAATCCAATCCATCATCTTGTGTGGTGCATTTCTTTCTTTCTGTCTTTCTGGATGTGTTGGTACAAACGTATAACGGGGAAAAAAAAAGGAACAGTATCAGAGTCAGCCAGGCCCTGTTATGCCTGCCCTAAGACGGTCAGTTCTCTTCCTTTCCCTTTGAACGGCCAATTTCGCCATCCATAGCACCTTTCATGTGGACACAGTCTCGACCGTGTGTATCTCCTTTGCTTGATAGGAGCGAAAGTGCGAAACCACTTTGCTCCAGAATGATGGCTTGGGGCAGATGACAAGCCAAGTTTAGCAATTTGATTCTGTGGCGACCAAAACAGAGTTGACATTATCATTTTTCTCATTCATATATTTTCTATCACTGCACTATTGTCTTGAGGGGTAATGCTACAAACTTCGGAAGGAAAAGGGTGGATACCTTGATATATGTATATGTCTAACTTTCCTCATCAGAACTTGAGCTTGAGCTATCTGGCCTTCGATCTTGAATTGCCGGGAATAGATTACGCCGAGGATCACGGAAAGACTGAGACGATTGGGAGGGCTGTGAGGTCTTTGTTTTTCTTGGAGCTACTTTTGATGCTTCTTTCACCTCTTTGCACACCTTGTCCAGCATTGCAAGGAAATCTCGCACTATCACAAATAACCGCAGACCCTCATCCTTTCCTGCACTCCCATGGAAATAATCGACAGTGCTTCTGACCAAGGACCGTATTTTCTTCTCTTCGTCTAGCAAGAAAGTAATATCAGGTTGAGACTGCTCCACGAAATGCTTAAGCTTCTGGTGAAACCCACTGTCTTCATCCAAACTGTTCATGCTTGTGTTCAAGAACTCATTGGTTTTCACAAGCTTGTGGCCAAGACTTGCTACCAACATAGTCAATTGATCCGCGTCAAGGATTGCTGCCTTCCTGACATTTTGAAGTTCATCCCCTAAACTGGACACAACCTTCAGTCCGAGTTGTTTGTAATCGTCTTCAGTTTGCTCGTTATTGTCATCAGTAAGATCATTGGTGTTCACACTGGATACGTGGCTGTTCTGCTCCTTTGCAGCCCGTGCAGCCCGGACACCTTCAGAACGGATGATTTCTTGAACAACGAAATGCAGCAATGTTGTCTTCCCATCAGTTCCTTTGACATCAGACAGCTTAAGGAGCGTGTCGAGTTTGAAAGCCTGAGCTCCTCCACGGAAAGTGCCAACATTCATTCGATTTCCTGTTTTAAGGACAGCTTCTAGTAACTTCAAAAAAAGACGGCTGTTTCTAAGCTCCTGGCAAGCCACCTGATCGGGATTTAAATGCCAAGATAGCAGAGATAAGAATATTGATCAAAACATCAAGGCTACAAATTCGCATAAAGAGTGTGGTTATATTAACATTTCAAAACATAATATATCAAATTATAATGCTTGATGAACATGTTTCATCAATAAAAAGTTTAGAGAGCATCAAACAAGTAACTAATACAACAGAGTGGAGGATTATCTAGAAGGTTGAGAGGTTATAGTGACTGTTATTACCTCTAAAGTGGCAAAAGATTGCTTCACATTTGAAGCTTCCTCTGGTAAACTGGCCATGAAAAGTAATGCATCTAGACGCTGGAAAACATAAGGAATGTCAATGATGGCTCTTAAGAATTGCTCTGCAGGACCAAGTTGTGAGAGTTCCCCAGTGTATAGTCGAAGCCTGAGCTCCTCATCATTACTCGGGGTCCATCTTAGTAAGGTCTGTATCAACTCGGATGGAAGTTCACTTCCTACAAATTATCAAGGAAAAATGGTAAAGTGAAATATGACATCAGAAAATAAGATTTCATCAAAGGGTTCTTTTTTCTGAATGTTTAAACAAAATTGTTGGAAGCACATGAACCCAGGTTTTAGACATCCATACGAAAAGATGGATACCAGGTGTACAAAAAAGTGGTTAACACTAGAAGCCAATACTGATTTGACATCGCTTACATACAATCTACTAGCAGGATAATCTTGTCCAATCTATTCTTTGCTCCAGAATTGCGGTTGAAGTAGATGACAAGACACATATCACTTTGGCAGAATTTGTGCACTATTTGCTTGGAAAAACAATGATAACAAATGAAATAAAGTGATTTTTATTGCCCTTAGCTCAGAAGAGAGTAGTATTTATGTCTTGATTGTGAAGGCACAATTGATATGGGTATATAGCAATGTATGTCAGATACATTATTACAAGAATGCCATACACCAGAAGCTGGATAAGGGTTCAAGTTATTGGCATTCCTACATAAACGAGTTCTACAACCTCAAAACAACAGCAGCAACAAAAAACTGTAGGATAGATATGCAGCCACAATGCTATGTTCTAAGAATAAAAAGACGCAGCATTCCATCCACAAACAGCTATGCATTTATCTGGATCAGTGATTACCTTCCTTAACTGCACTACATACTTCCTCCGGTGAAACACTCAGCGCCTTCAATGATATGGCCAGGTTCTGTGCCTTTTTAGGGTCAAGTATCCTCACAAATTGAGAAGCGTCCTTTGATGATAAATCTTTTTTAGCGTCACCACTTTTCTTGTCAGTTGAGTTATAACCAAAAAGGCTTTCGATCATCTCTTCATTAAACCTATGAAACAGTATCAGTTGCTTATACAACCGGTGAGATCTTACAATAGTAAGTTAAGATATACAGCTGCAAATGCCTTTAGAAACTTACTGGAATGATCCTGATTTAATGTGATCCCACACCATTGAATGATCAGGATTGGCTGTTACTTTATCCCAAAAGAAGGGCTTTAGCTTTGTTTTAGCTTCATTAGAATCCCTGTCAGTGTCCGCCTTATTGCCTGTTTTCTTAAGTGGTGGCTGTGGACGCGTTTTTGAAGAACCAGGCAACGCTGGTGGTGGTGGTCGAGGTGCGCCAGCAGATTTTGGTGGTGGTGGGGGAGGTGCAGCTTTTGGAGCAGGTGGTGGTGAGGGTCCTGAGGGAGGAACTGGAGAAGCTTTTGGAGGTGGCGCAGGTGCTTGAGGAGCTGGTGGAGGAGGAGCCTTTGGAGGTGGAGGAGCTGGAGGAGGCATCACCGGTGGAGGCATTGGTGCCGATCCTTGCACAGAACTAATAGAAGTGGCCACTGGCTCTGCTGGACTGTTGTAGACCGCTGGGTGCACCTCAGTGTTTGCACCGTCATGTGAGCTTAGTTTCACATGGTCATTTTGACCAGACTCTGACTTCAATGACAATGCTCCCAGCTTATTGACATCAATTGGATTTCCTTGGGAAGACTTATGAGAGACAGCTGCATAAGAAAGCATAAAAATCAGCACTAGAAGAAAATTTTACAATATCTTGGAGCAAAGTGGGTGCATTTCATACCAGACAAGTCACTCAAGTTAAGACTCAGAAGTGGCTTATCATCCTTTAAATCATATGAGGAAGAAGTCCGATTTCCACGGCACATACAGCAGCACAAGCAGAGCAGAGCTAAAAGTGCTATACCAGCCACAGACAGACCAATGACAGCGGTTGTTGGCATGCCATTGCTGTCCTTTTTTGCTAGTGATTTAGTTGGGGGCACTGCCTTTTCTATAGGAGTTTTTTCTGATGAACGATCTGGAGGGTCTGGTGGAGATGAAACACTTTCAATAGGTTCCTTTGCTGGTTTTGGCTTAGAAGTTTTCCCTAGGACAGGTTTTACTGCTTGAGTTGCAGGGGCGGGTGATGGACTTGATACAGTTGGTGCTGGTGCAGGTGTTGGCGATGTTGGTGCTGGTGCAGGTGTTGGCGATGTTGGTGCTGGTGCAGGTGTTGGCGATGTAGCTGAAGGTCCCTGAGCCAGGTCTCTTCTTATTGAGGCAAGAAGTGTTTTGATATAACCAGCAGGCAGGTTTTTTACGCCCTCCTGTCCAGAGACATCAAGTGGGAAACTCTGCTTGCTTAAACAGTTCAGCAAAGTGTGCCTGATTTCTGGTGACAATGCATTGGTGCCGTCTTCAATGTCAGGAGAGGTGTCCTTAATGTCTCTTCCAGATATCCTACGGAGAATTTCAAATACATGGTTGTAGTCGAAGTGCTTTCTAACATCTTCAAGAGATCTCTTGTCTAACCCACACTTGAGCCATGCATGTTCCACCTGTATGTAATGTTGTCGATAGCCACCCTTGTCAGTACATGAAAATTAATCAGTAAAAGATGTGATGATAAATCGGCCTTGCAGTCATATCCAACAAAAAGTGCCACGAATTACCATAGTATCACCAGTTAAAAAACGAAAAATTATTTATCCCATCAAATGCCAGGTTGATGGTTAGTCCCATTGCAAAATATTACTAGTACTTAGGGGAATCATGGTCATCCCTCCAACCCTCCATGCGTCATGTCAATAAAAAAAGGAAATCTGACACCTGTTTCTAATTCTCACTAAGCAATAACGGTAAAAGAAAAATCAAGACACATTGGCAAATAAAAAGTATCTTCAACCAGTGCAGTGATGTGTTTCTTTCAGCAGGGTACATTAATAATTAAACACAATGCAAATGTTTTGTTCAAAACTCTGCTTGCAGAAGGTTTAATCTATGTGATCAGTTGTTCAAAGACAAAACCAAACAATAATTTACAATGCAATAAAACCATGGGCGGCTTGGAAATCCCCTACAAACTTCAGTGATCTGATCTCTCCTCTTTCAGACAATTTTGAGAAGCACAAGGGTACAAGGCAAGCAAATACCTATGGACCTCCTCATGATGAATCAATCATGATCTTATCTACATCATGCATAGACATAGTTCCTGAACCCTCTGCGTTCCAACAGAAAGGTCACCACCTAAACACTATACCAAAAATACAGTTGAGCAATGCATGTAATTCTGTGCTCTATGCAACGAAGGTCCTTCAATGCTTCGTCCCGCATTTCCGTTTGCAACAAAATTGGTCCTTCACACTCACTTGTTAAGATGATCCCAACTAAACTACTGTGTTCCTGACTACAAACTATAAAAGTTGCTACCATCATCTCTCCATCTATGATTCATCATACAAAACAAACCTACCGAATGCAATGAACTATGTGGAAATATACTCACCAGATCGTCCACTTGCTTGATAAGAGGTGGTGTCAACGCAGGCGGCGACGAGGCCCTTGCGCCGATGAGCAACCTCTCGCAGTCCGTTGGCGCTAGGAGCTGCACGGAGACGAGGCACAGGGCGAGGAGCCATTCTCTCCTACAACGCCTCATCTTTTGCCAACTTCTTTCTACACCAACCCGATCATCTCAATGTGAATTGCACCAAAGATCCCTCCTTTGGGAGGTTTTTGGAGACGGACAATAATTCCTCAGCTCCGTAGAAGCAATTGCTCGACGAAATCCGTTGATTTAGCCCAATTGTTTTTGACATCAATTTCAGAATGGCGCCTTCTTGGAAGCTTATTTTGGAACAGAATGCACCCAAATCCGCGTAAAACTGCAACGCTGACCTTCTGAAATGGTTACCTCGAGATGTTCCAAGAAACGCACCGATTAAGGCGAGAAAGCTCAGAAAGAATCACAGAAGCTGGGGAATTCGGGGGCTTCCACGGCAAAGAAAGAAATGCGCAGCCGCATTGCCCTCCAAAATCCAAGAAATCCGCAAGCGCAGCCAAAGAAACCCCGCCAAACTCGAGACCTTCACCCGCGATTCCCCAATCCGTCAAGACATCCACCCAAAGAACAAGGGACAGAAAAAAGTTTCACATGAAGTCCAAGCCTAGGGAATGCACAGATTTCCGAAGAAAAAGCCACCACTAAATTCGCGACGGCAAAGCCACGAATTTGGGCGTGATCTGGAGCCACCGAGATGACCAAAGAATTCCTCTCTATGTCTCCTCTTCTCTTACGTGTCTCCTCGAAGTGTCTCCTCGAAATGGAATGAGGAGGGAGGGAGGGGAGGGAGGGAGAGAGAGAGGGGAATGGCGGAGACGTGACAAGTCAAAAGAAGGACGGTGTTATATTTTTTTTGGCCAAAAAAAATATATGTTTTACTCTATTCTAATCTATCCGCGATTAAAAAAATTAAGAGGGTGTCTAGAGTTCTGAGTGTTATTTTATTTAAGAGTATTTAGATTTTAATCCTTTAAATTCATATCCATCGCTTTCCTCAATTATATAAATGTTCTTACCTTACAGCATCCCAAACCCTATCCTATCTACCCCTGCCACTCTACTCACCACCTCTCCATCACCTCATCGACGTCACCTTTGATGCAAGCGGGCTTCACCAATGTCTATCTTTTTCGTCGTTCTCCCCCTAACCACTTGCATCCCCTTCTCGACCCACCCCCACCCCCTATCAGTGTGCCGCCCTCCAGCCGCCAAGCCGTTGACGTCCCTGTGTCATCACGCCCCTATTGGCGAGCCCAACTCACCACAACTTTCGCATCCCGACGTGGCTACTAGAGTCGACCATTGCCTCTTCTGTCACCCTACATTCCCGCCTAACCTAACTCGACTCTACACCTGAGCGTTGTTCCACCTGTCGCCCGCTTCTCTCCTTCGACTCATGGCATCAGTGGCACCACTGCCAACACTGCCCATCGTCGGTCTGCCACCGTCCCCGGTCTCCCTCCCTCTAAATCTGGGATGCTCCGGTGAACCCGAACCCTAGCTCGTCGGAGTTAAAGAATGAGACTCGTCGGAGTTAAAGAATGAGGTGGAGTATGAATTTCAAGGCAAAATCATATCATGAGAAATTCGAATGCTCAACCCTAAAAACACTAGAGTGGGAAATTAAAATGCTGCTTAAACTAAGCTCAGCCCAGTTCTAATCCTGGCTGTGGCTCAGGGCCGACCGGTTAGTTCGGCCGGTACTTTTGGTCCAATCAAAAGTTTGTGGGCTGAAAAAACCGGTCCTTTGGATGGCACTAGCAGGGCCCGGTCTATAGCTTGTTCGGGCCGACTATTCTGTACTGCTTTCTTTGTATGTAGAAAGCAGTTCGGTCAATGACTAAATTGCCCCTTGCATAAAGAACAGAGTGCCGCGTTGGCTTGGTCTGATCTGATCAAACATGTGCACTCAGTTCACCCCTTGTATTAAGGTTTTAATCAATACCCTTTTAGCATGTGGTATGCATGTATGGACCGATGGATTGGTGGTTTTTTTTAAACTTATGGTTTGACTTTTTTTTACAATAACTAGTTTTCAAATGGAATATCTTTTTAAGGTAAAATTTATAATTAATTGTAGTAGGTATTATCTCAACTTCATCTATATCAGATAAAATTATACGTAAGTATATTTCTCCGTACTTTTTCTCTAAAGAGTCAGAATTTAAAATTTTAAGCTAACAAATAAAAACCATAGCCTTAAAAAATTTCACCCGATGCATGTATCCACCGCTTCAAACTGATCACTACGAGCTCGACGAGGAGATGATTTTGACGGGGCCCAAAAGGCAGAAGGCACGCCAAGGAATTGGCGAATCAGCGACGCTAACCGTTGGCTCGTTTCACATTGTTTTCACCTTCATCTCACGCGCACATACGCCCGCACGCCCACAGCTAAGCTAGGCAGCGACGGCCGGCAAAGCGAAAGGCAGACAATTTCCACCTCCTCCGCTGAGAATGAGACGTACGCTCACGCCGGGTGAAGATAATTGATCCGATGCTGTCGAGTGTGGTAATCGCGTGCGCTAGCTGGCTGTCGCTTTTCACAGAAACATTTGTGACCTCGACTCGTCACCCGTGAAACGGTAATGCGCGCGCGCGCGTTCCAGGAAAGAAAACTGCAAAACGTTCTATATATAACGGGATGTTAGTGCGGTTTATGGTTTTTAGTTTTAATGTGAGTGTTTATGTGAACTAACTGAATATTATAAATGAAAAACCCCAAAATTTCAAACCAGAAAATTTCCTAAATTTTTGTGGATTTTTGTTTGAATTTCTAGAAACTTTCCTTTTTTGGAAAGTTTCCCCGGAATGCGCTTTCCTCTTTTGGCGATTCCGCTTTCTCTTCCCCTCCGGCGCCCCGCCTCCTTCCGCCTTCCTTTCTCCCCGGCGCTCGCCCCACTCCCCGCTAGCGCCTTCCTTCCCCGCCTCCGCTCTCTCCCGCCTCCTCCTCGCGCGCGCCGCGCTCCTCTCCCGTGCCGCGCCTGCTCGCTCTCCCTTTCCTCGCTGCTGCGCGCGCCGAGCAACGCTGCTCGTCTCGCGCGCCACAGGTTCGCCGCGCCGCCGCCGCGCCCCGACCACCTCGGTCCAAAGACGTGGACGCCTCGCGCCACGCCGCGCCTCGCCGCTCCGCCTACCGCGTCGCCGCGCCGCCCCTCTCCCGCGACGCGCCCCGCCTCGTCGGCTCACTCGCCCGTCGCGTCGCCATCACTTTGTGCAGAGCCGACGTCACCCCGTCCCATCCCGCGGAGAGACTCCCCACCAGCTCCTGTACCTCCTCCTTGACCCGCAAGCCGGGCCAAGCCTTCTCCCGCACGGCTTCCACTCCCTCCGCCCGGGCATAAAGGCCGCTTCCCCGCTCCCTCCCTCTCCTTTGCTTCCCGAACTCCTCCTTTGCTTCCAGTCGCCTCCCACCGCCCTTAGCTACCTCCCTGAGCCCCCGATTGAAACCGCACCGCTCCAGTCACCGCCGCTGCTCTCCCCTGCGCCGGTGACCCCCATAAGCGGTTCTCCCTGCCCCCTTGCTCTTTTCTCGATTGCTTCCACCCGGAGCTCCTCTGCTACCCCCTGACCATCGTGGTGCCTTTGCTTGGCCAGGAGGAATCCCGAGGAGCCCCAGCTTCGGAGCACCCCGCCGGCCGAACCAGCTCCCCGTGGCCAGCTCTCTCCCAAGGCTCCGAGCTTTGACCACCGCCACCAGTGTGAGCCCTGGACCCCGTTGAACGTGTAGCTGCGGCCGATTTGGCCCTCTCACCGCCGATGACCCTCATCGCCGCCGATGAGCCGAATCATCCCCTTCTGCTCCCCGCCTCCTCCATTGGTCCGCTCCCCCTCTTAAGCCCCGAAATGGGTTCCCCGTGTCGAGCTCTTCCCTTTGACACCCTCCCTTGCTTTCGGAGCCCCTTGCCATCGCTGGAGTGTAGCAGCGCCGCCCTCTGCCCCTCTGGAGCGATCGCGCGGCGAGAGGTAGACGAAGAGGGGACGTGGCCCCTCCTCCGTCGCCCGATCCACCCATCGCCTTATAATGTCGGCCACCCGATGGCGACGTCCCACAGCCGTCGGATCTTTGTAAACTCCTCCCCTTCCGTCCGTCCGATCAAGCCATACCGCTTCGCCCGCCTCCCTTTTGTCCCAGCCGTCCGATCTTCCTCCTCCGCCTTGATCTGGGCCACCCGCACTCGTCGCCCCACTGCCGTCTGCTTCGCCACGCGGCGGCCATCCAGGCCGCATGGGCGCGCGCGCGCTGGCTGGGCGCCGCCTCGGCCACTCCTTTCAGCAGCGTCTTGCGCGCTGCGTTAGGCGCGTCGGCCGCCCGGCCGCTGGCCGTTCCTCGCGCCAGCTGCATGTAGCCGTGGGCCGCGGCGCATCTTATTTAAAACAATTTTTCAGGGTTTATTAATTTTCAGAAATCCAGAAAATCTCAAATAAATCCTAGAAAATCATAGAAAATCCCCAAATTTTACCACTTTGCTCCAAATAATATTCTGGACCCATTTTTGGCCTCCACTTCTACAGATTCATCCCAGATAAATTTCTAAAATTCCAATTTGAAAGATTTATGCATTTTACTCCTTTTTGATTAGCTTTTTTTCCCTCGCTTGATTAGTCTCAAGCTGGACTTATTTATTTTTGTGTGTTTGCGCTAGTTTCGGAGTTCCCAGAAATTCAAGTGCAGTCGCAGGATCCAGGAGCTTCTATGTTCAAGCTAGCCGAGTTCGTCCAAATTGCTGGCAAGTCTCAAATCCTTTGACCATGTTGCAACCCATGTTATTTAATTATGTTATTATGCTATTTGCATTATGCTAGTTGTGAAATGTTAGTTCGAAAATAAAATAAAATGTTTAGAATGACTTGTTATGTAGCTAAACCTACCACCGTCAAATGCCATGATAAACTTGTAGCCATGCTTTTGTAACCCTAGAAATAATTATCTGTTAATCTAGATAACTGTAGGTTATTATTATCATGCAAAGTGTTACACTAATAAGGTTGTGGCTGTGGGCCAATAGAATTTGGAAAACCCGACTCTAAGGTAGGGTGGTATGGGACACCGTACCTTAGAGCGGAGAGTGCCGGGGTGCACAAGGTAGGGTAAGGGTTGGGGAAGAGCCGCGAGACGGTCTTTGCCCATCTTGTTACCCTAGGTTTGGAGTAGGGTAAGGGTGAGTGGGAAACCGCGAGACGGTCTACGCCCACCGCTTACCTTAGGTTGGGTCGTGGCCCTAGCGAGGTTGCGGACCATGTGAAAATATAAGGACTGAAATCCTTACGCTGAGCAAATGTCACAGTGATCGCTCAACCACAGGAGTTGACTTGTCAACACTGGTCTAGTAGCTGCTCAACTCGATTGAAACTCTACAGGTGTGGCGGAGGAGGAGGTTTAACAGTGAGGTTAGGTAGGCCGTGCTGTGGATGCCTAACAACGGTAGAGTTCACTCGAAGCGGACGTTTGTTTTCTCTGTTTGTGGGTGTGTGTGTGTGAGCCAGACCCGAGTGAATTCTACCGGGTAGAGCCTATATAAAGAATTGAGCAGTGAAACGACCTGGCTTTCTTAACTCTGTCGTGGGAGTTAAGGGATCGTGTGGGTAAAGCTGAGCAAACTCTGTAGAGTCAAATAAATGGTATTCGAATACGTCGTGCTCCCGGTTAATGGAGCTGTGTCACTTGGGTGAATCCATCAGCAAAGCTTAAGTAGTTTTGTAAATGTTTTAACTTGATTAGTTGGTTAATTGAATTTTCATGAAAAACCCCTGAGATCTTAAGGAGTAGTTTTGGGTCCGTCTTATCAAAATATTTGCAAATAAAACTGAATCCACTCAAAGTTAATAAACCAAATATACTCCCTTCCTTTGATTATCCGTGCATGTAGTAAGATAGGGTCCCTTTGGGACTTGCTGAGCCGGTTGTTTGGCTCACGGCTTGCTTAATCCACTCTTTAGAGGATCAAGACGAAGGTAAAGGTCTCCCCGTCGAGAACGCCCCTGAGGATCGCTTCTTCGACGAGGACCTGTGGCTTTAGGTCTTGGCCGCGCTCAAGCGGATCTTGGAGTTTTTGTAATGTAAGTATACTTTGGGCTTGCACGCCCCGCTGTGGAAAAATGGATGTTAATCCATATGTAAAATATATGCTGGACTTTTGTTGTAAGCATGCAATGGTATACTCTTGCGCGACACTCCATAACTGTTCATGCGTGAATAGTTGCGGGGTGTCGTGTCCGTGCGCGCCCCTGGAAACGGGGGCGTTACAATAAATTCTTTCGAAAAGACTGTTCTAATAAACCGTTTTGACGCGCGTTCCAGGAAAGAAAACTGCATAACGTTCTATATATAACGAGATGTTGGTGCGGTTTATGATTTTTAGTCCTAACACGAGTGTTTACGTGAACTAATCGAATACTATAAATCACTTTGAAAAGATCGTTTTCATAAATTATTTCGAAACGATGATAAAAAAGGTATCCTATTTAATTACTTGAGAAAAGCTATAAACCATAAATCGAAAAGGATTGAGTTGCAGTAAAAACAGACATGCACTATTGCTCATGCTACTATTACGATTTTCGTTTCAGTAGATGAAGTAATGGGCACGTACACCATGATAGCACCGGAGAAAAACGTGCGCATAATTATAAAGGAGCATGTATGGATAAATCATAAACGGGAAGGCCACAGAGGCGCTGGTCGATGCGCCGACCGCCGACGTCTCTCTACATCCATAGGCTGTATCAGATCCGATCTTCTTTTCGAGATCGATCGACGTGTCAGGTCACAGAAAAAAAATAAGCCAATTGATGATGCATACGCAGCCATTATGGCCCTGATCAATATGGCTTCAGCTTGTGGCTTCAGCTTATTTTTGTACTATTCATAAATTTCATTTTTTCTGAACTTTTAGCTTTTTTTTGAGTTTTTTTACCGGTTCTTTTTTTCCTCGTATTTGTTTACATTATACGTGATGGGCTAATATGTTTTTTCTATTTTTAAATTTTTTTTAAATTTAATTATGGTAAATAAGCCTCTGTCATTACTGATCTTTTTTCACCAACACATGATTTTCACCATAAGCCATGAGGTTTTCAGCCGAACCGATCACCACCTATGATCCATGGAATCTTTCTTGTTTCTTATGCATTGCTCGTTTCGCTTCAGTTTATATCTTTTTTTTTAGTTTACTATTTTTTAATTTTATTTTTAACTTTTTAGTTTTTTTAGATTTTTTGTCTTTTTTATTTATTTATATTATATGTAATTGGCTAATCTATTTTTAATTTTTATTTTTTAAATTTAATTATATCAAATAAATTATTAATACAATTTTAACCATAAATTAGTTTATTCTAATCGACACTAGAGTGATGTCATAATCCGTACGTTCCGGCTGCATCTGTGCATAAACTAGACGCTTTTTTCTCGTGGATGAAAGCACATGTTTTTTCATGGCTAACAAGACCGCACAACGAATGCGCGTTGCGTGAAAGCACTGGAAGACTGCAAACGAATTAGACCGTGTTACTTCTAGAATATATATTTGATAATTTTTATCTGTATTTTTTTAAAACAATAAAGAACGAAAAATATTTTTCAATGTAGATAGCGTATATAGTTTTAAGTTTAAAAAATTATTTGGAGAAATAGAAACCACTTGACGATGTTCCAATCGTTTCGTATTCTGAAGAAATCGAGGTTAAAAAAAGAGACTGAGGCTTCTACTTGTTATATGGGGGAATTTAACTTTTTGCCACTCTCCAGCCTACGTGGCGCCTAGTCACTGCCATGTTACGCCGCGCCTCTGCGCCGCGCCTCGCCGCCCTCCCAGCGCCGCGCCGCCGCCCGCCTCACGCGCCGCCGCCTCGCGCGCCTCTCGCTCGCCGCGCCGCGCCTCCCTTCCCGAGTCCGGCCGGGATCGCCGCGGCTCAGTGCTGGGAGCCCGATTCTCGACGGAGAAGCATCTACGGCATCCCGAGCTCACTGGGCGTCGGTCGAGGCCGAGATGGAGCGAGGCGGGCGGCGGCGAGAGGAGCAGTGGCGAGGATGAAGACGGCGGCGGCTCGGGAGAGGCGGCGGGTCCGGCGAGGTGGGGATGTGCTCGGGTGCCCGGAGATGCCCACGCGCGATGAATTGGCTCGAGACGCAGCGCTTCACGGTGGGATCCCGCGCGGACTCGGGAAGGAGGCGCGGCGGCGCGGCGAGGGGAGGCGGCGGCGGCGCGGCGCGCGGAGGCGCGGGCGTGACATGGTAGTGACTAGGCGCCACGTAGGCTGGAGAGTGACAAAATGTTAATTGCAATGTAGAGGATGGCATTTGAGTAGGTGGCAATGTTAAGAGTGGCAAAAAGTTAAATTTCCCTGTTATATGAGTGTGCCTTCGCTACAATCGATCATCTGCTCTTCTAAACGCAAAGACACCACACAATCTGATCAATGATTAAACCAACCGAAACACAATCTTCTGCTTTTTGCTTCTGACTTCTGAAACATGTAGATTTTTCAATTTATGCTTTTTTTAGTTTTTTTATTATTTTGTATTGTTTATAAAAATATAATGGTATTTTCCAGTTTTTCTTAATTTTTCGCGTCCATCGGTGCAGCACTGCCTTAAAAGAATGGGAGGTACGGCTGCTTTTTTTTGGTGGCTTTTTAAGTGCTGTCACATCGGAGGTTATTATTAGTTTGGTATGTGCCCATCTCTCATCGTTGGAGGGTGCCTGTAGCATAAACAGGTAGAGATTTGCACAGATGATTCGAGTTCTTTGTACGAGCCACAGATAACACTATGAAAAAAAAGGTATTGTACTACATGCTGCTGTGCTAGTACTGCAAAGAGAGCACAAAACGTTCCAGAGCAGTTGAGGTAGGAGCACCTCTCCTTTTAATTGTTCTCGTACGTCGTATCCGCGTCAGGGGCGACGCCAGCGGCCTCCCCACCTCGGAAACCTTTACTCATTTGGCCCATTTTCTTTTTTACAATTTTAGCTTTCTCTGTATATTTTTTTTAAATTTAGCTCTTCCTAAGTGCGAAATTACCTGAACTTGACACGTGACAAATCCACATTCTCAAGAGTGCGGAAACTCCAAATCCGTGATACTGTAGTGCAGCTTTTATACTATAGCTGCAGTACCCATAGCGTGTTAATATCATTTTTCGTGCTCACCTGTCACAGAATTTAAAAAACTGCATTACAGTACTGTGAAAATAGAGTTTTTGCGCTCCTCGAATGTGGAATTGCCACATGTTGATCTTCTATAATTTCACATTTGAAAAAAAAAATTAGATTTACGAAAGAGATACAGAGAGGGCTAAAGTTGCAAAAAACAAAAGCGCCCGGAGCCGATTTAGCAAAGATTTCCACTCCTCGTCTGGTAAGCAAACGTTTGGCCCCCTCCATCCATTCCCATTTGTTCCTCGAACGTTTAGAACGCGGCTACGTGGCAGGCTGCCGGCAATTTGCCCCCGTGTTCTTCTCGAAGCCTGAGTTGATGCTCCGTCCAGACCTGAGGCCCCCTCTTCCAATTCTCTCTTTTCTTCCTCCAGTCTCAGATGTAGTACTAGTACCGGTGCTATGTCAGATGCCGTCTTAGTTGGCCGCACTAATTGATGCATATAAACTGTAAGATCGTACGAATGCAACTCTATAAAAATAATGAATATTTGGTATTGTATGTACCTTATTTTTATTATTTAAATTTGATTTTAAACGTTTATATTTTGAGTTGCTGTTGTTTAAAGCTGATGGTCATATCGGCAAAGGTGCCGTAGTATGACCGATTGAATCGGTCATACCTGCAAGGATGTCGTGGTATGAACGGCAGAAGCGGTAGTACTAGCTTATAGTTGCCAGTAACTATTTTTCAAAGGAGGCCCTTTTCGACTTTTTAAGTTGAGATCTAGTGCGGCAGTGCTGATTTGTAATTGTAGTACGACCGAAGTGTAGCGGTTTGACCGACCTTAGCAAGACGGTATGACCAGTGTGGAGTTGACGGTCTGACCGGTATGGGTGCCACGGTCAAATCGGGCCCTGTGCTGAGTTGGTTTTAGTGGTGTTAGTAAGACGGGAGTTCGTACAAGTGTTAGTCATAGGGAGTTCATACATGTGTGAGTCATGGTATGTCTATATATATTTTGTTAATTGAGAGTTAAGTGTATGTCATTTGTGTTCAGATCGATTGTTTTGTTCTTTAGTATGCAGGTGGTTTGATAATTGTTGCGACCAGCGGTAAGACCAAGGTTACGAAAAGGGTCTTAAGGCTATGACGTATCACGTAAGTCCGGTTGAAGCAACGTCTTAAGCCGAGAAGTATGGAAAAAGGCAATGGTCATGAAGAGGCAATGTGTGTATGTTGTGTGTCAATCAGACTTGTGTATTTTCAAGTGGTGACGTTCCTCGGGAATAGGCTATGATCTTGGTGGCAAGGCGTTGGGCATCACAAAATGTGGAGTGATGTGGTGCACTATAGAACTCGGGCGCTTTAAGTGGCGATGACCTCAGCGTAGGTGTATGATCTTGGTGACAAGGCGTTGGGCATCTCATCTTCGTGAAGATCGGTGAGTGGCAATTTGGGAAATTGTTCAATATTGGATGGAATGACGGTTTATAAAACTACGGCGTTGGCCTAAGTAGTTTATGTCACATCTTTGTGGTTGGAGTGTCTTATCAAGCTTATGGAGCTTTTGGAAAGTTGCATCTCGAATGTGTAAGTGTGTGTGAGTACAAATCTCATTTGTGTGTGGGTTACCAGGTTTTCCCATATGTAAGTAATGTGATCCACTAAGTAGCTCCTTGTTAGAGTGTGGTGATGAGCCTCTACTATATAAGCTCTTGTGTTGTGTTGCGAGAGGGATGCCTCTTGATGAAACTTGAGAGATTAGAGTTAGAGTTTCCTTGTGTTAGAGCTTTATGTGTGTGGTTTAGACTTAGAGCCTTGCTATTATGAGGGATTAGCTGTAAAACATTTATCACCAAGTGAAATAAACATCTAAAATTTACTTAAGTGAGTTTTGACACGGATCCCCTTTTATGCTTTTGATTTGCGTAACTTTCTTATTTGGATTTCTCTCTTTTCGATCTTTCCTAGTGCCAAGGATCTGTAAGAAGTGGAGATATCTCATGTAGATAAGATAACATCCATCTAGGTATGATCTAGATAAAGTTCTTGAGTTTACTCGATTTTCCCTCAAGAGAGAGATAATTTTGGGATTTTGCTCTTATGGGTGATTTGGGTTGAATCCGTTCTGTGATTTAGTTTGCTATGATATGTAAGAACTCATCCAAAGTCACCTAGATTATCTAGGACTCATGACCAAGAGCAGATTGAGAATTCCTATTTTTTTGTTCAATTTTGGTGCATTCTCCATTAAAAATGGGAAAATATTAGAACTTTAGCAACGATTCTCTTGATCGTTGATTGAAATAGGTTCCTGATATTCTAATGAAGGTGCATGACAAGTTTTAAACCATTTAGACCAACAAATCAAAAGTTTCATTCGTTTTCGATTTTGAAATCGGACTTATTTTATTATTTTTGTGTTGATTTTATTATGGTGGTACTACCAATTTTACTGTAAATGTATCACTGATTTGCATAGTTCGTTTGGACCTTTCCATGTGAGTGATTAATTTCTAAACTTCATAATTTCTCATAGTTATTAGAGTAAAAAACTTAGAGTTATACTTTCGCTTAAAAAAAGAGTTTTTAAAAAATCATGTTATCTGATCGGTTCTTATTTATTCTTTCTAGTCGCCATATTCGGTTCAACCTAAACTAATCACTTGTTTTAGAGTTCATGTCTTAGGGGTAAGAAATTAGTGCAAATCACGTATTTTTTTAATTTTTACGTTACGAATGGAGCTGCAATGTCCTTTAGCCGCATTTTTAAAAGATATACTTATTTTGGGCATATTTGGCTAAGTTCAGTTTCTCCTATTTTGACTTCGAAGTCTAGTTTTAAGAGAGTTTGAAGCTTCGAATTTCTAGTTTATTTTAGGCTTGGAATTTTTGTGCCCTAGCTTCGAAGTCCGTATGTTTGACCAAGAAATCTTTCAAAGCTAAAAAACCTAAAGCTGAAGTCCGGTTAAACGGCACCATAGTGTCACATTCCAGTACGAGCTGCGATACATTCGCCAAAATTAGATTGAATCTTATTCGTTTCGAGCTTCTGAACCTGAATTACTCAGAACTGAAAAGTACGCCGATTATTCCAAGGGAAAAAAATGGAGGCATCGCATTCACTCCTGTCGTCGAAACACCCAGGCAAAGCTATCACCAGCCTATCACCTCACCCTCCTTTGTCGGCTTCCTCACAGTGGGCCCCGCCCCTCATCGGACGGCCCACGCAGCCCCAACCGCCGAAGTCGCTTGGGCCCCACATCAACCCTCCGATCCATATCCGACGGTTTGTGATGATTCAAAGCCATCCACGCCAGGTCAAACGCGCGACCGCGTGTCCGCGTCGGCGCGCGTCGAGACGCGGCAGCGTCGGATCCGGATCTGACGGCGAGGAGATCTCCGTCGCTAACGGCGTCAGGGGTGAGCTCCCCACGGCGTCACCACGCGGGAACGCTGACTGCGGTGACGTGGGCATGACGGCGTCAGGCGAGGCGGTACGGTCGCCGTCGGCTCGGGGTATATATAAGGCTATCGAGCAGCCACAGAGGAGGGGCGCGCGAGAGAGAGGATTAGGACACGAGAACCAGGAGAGAGAGAAGAAAAGCTAGAGAGAGAGAGAGAGAGAGAGGTGGAGTTTGTGGATCGGGGCATCGGGCTGCGGAGATCGGAAGAGGTGAGAGCTCTCGACCTCGTACCTCGTTGGATTCCGTGCCTGCCGTGCTTCTGATTTTGCCGGCAGCTGTTGAATTTTTGTGTTTTTTTTGTGTGTTGCTTTCTTCTTCTTCTTCTTCTTTTTTTTGCTTCGTGGTTTTTTTTTGGGGTGTGATTCGATCGGTTCGGGAAGGTAAAAGGTGGGATCTCTGTGCGGTTTCCGGTGGGAGTTTGGTGATGGGTCGACGAGGAGGTGGTTCCTTGGGGAGGGTTCACTTGGGCGAGCGAGTTCTAGTGGACGAATTAGTTGGGGATTTGTGTTGGTTCCAGCCGATTCGATCTGTTTAGGGTCGCAGATGAGAGCATTTTGCTGCTGGCTTCGAGAGAGCACCTCCTTTTTCGGATTAATGAGTTGATCTTGTGCTTTTGGTGCGCCGTAGTGGAAGCTACTGTTTCATTTTGCTGCTTAATTTTGTACTGCTTCGTAGGTGGACCATGGCAAATTTGTGGTTCGCTTAGGTGGCTTCGCTGTGCGAGATGCATTTTTGCTAGTATTTAGCTAGATGTGCGACTCAAACCTGTCAGGTTTAGCTAATTTTAACCCCAATTTAGTGATTCTTTTGTTAGAAATGGAACTGTCCTTGCCTCTGCCCCTCTAGTTTGTGGAAAGATGTAAGCATACGGTAGATTGATGCAGTACCACCAAGAACCATAGGATCCATTTGTTTATTTGATTAGGACATAGCTTAGGAAATCATCGTACTTTTCGCCTCATTAGTCAATTGACGTACCTTTCCTGACGACAATCCATGAGAAGATTTTCTTGCTAGGTAAAGTACCCCATGAGAAGAACAAATCGAGGTTGTTCTGCGAGAGGGGACCTAATTTTATATAATTTTTAGCATGGTCAACCAGCGTCCAGGATCTCAGAAGTTTCAAACCTTTGCTAACTGCATGAACTATACATGTTGGCTTCTTGTTTGAATGATGAAGTGATGTTGATTCCACACGGTTGACTGGTCAAACTTCTTGACCATTATTCAAACAACAAGGTACGTCAATCGTCTTCAACCAACTACGGAATCTTAGAGGCTAGCAAGGTTGGTCTTAATTGTGTGCCAAGAGATGGACCAGTAATCAAATAGTGTCAGACTATTCTCTTCAACCAACTAGAGAATGTTTGAGGCTACTTAGCTTTAATTCTGAGGGCGGTCAATGGACGTGTTGAAGGGGGTGTAAGATATGTGATTCTGTCCCGTAGTTTGTTCTCCAAACCCCTTTGTTAGGTTGGATCTTCTGCATACGTTGAATACTTGAACACCTTCCTTTCTTCGTTGCTTGTCTTCCTCTAGCTTCATGTTTTGTTGCTTGAGTTTGATATTCGGACTACATGAACTGAATTTATGCCAGTGTGCATTTTGAGGGAACATAATTGGACATATTATTGGGAAGTGATTGGGGGGTGTTTCATAATTGATGTGCTGGCTCTTGGAGTTGTAGTCACATGAGTACATGACACATGATGCAAAGATGGAGTAAAGGAAGAGGGATTGCTAATTAATTTACTTCTGTCATAAGATCTGAAGGAGGATCTATGCTCTATTGGAATAAGTTGGCTCTTTGGATAACATGGGAATGCCTAAGATCATAATGGGATGGTTTGATGGTCAATTGATGTGTTGCCTGGAATGGGCACTCTTGTCCTGTTGTCTGCACTGCAAGCTTTCTCTTTCTAGATGATGGCACAGGCTGGAATTTATGGATCTTATTAGTTGACTGACTCATGATTGATGATCCTTTCTTTGCTTGACTTGCTCAAATTTGACTTTTGTGGTTGTCCTTTAAGTTTGAGAAGAAATATAGAGCCATTAAAATTTGCAGGGAGATGATGGGGACGTTTTGACAGAGAATGAGTTTAGTTTATGCAGAATTCTAGAGAGCTTCTTGTTAAACGGTACTGTATGCATAGAGGAATGGCAAGCAGAGAAATCACTAAATCATTTAAATTAGTTTTGAAAAAAAAAACTTTTGGTTTATATGCTCTATTGCTCTTGCATGTTTAACGTTTGTTTTGTTTTGTGAGAAATCATTGATGCTGATGTTGAGAATTTGTTTTACATTGTCACGATAAGTTTGTTATTGTATTAAGTGACTCTAGCTTAATTCTAGTACCATTTTGCTAGTTAAAACCTTTCATTCATATATCTTCTGTGTTATTAAGTTTAAAGCACATGTGCCACATATTTCTTGTATTTGCCTAGTATGGAAGTTCTTGGGATCTAAAGTTGCATATATGTTTTTTAAGCCAAATTTCTGGTTTTGCAATATCTGTTGTCTGCTGTCTGTGCCTTTTCTTCTCTCTGATTTATATGCTTGAAGTTGCACTGTTAAAGCAAAATGTTCTCTTCTGCTTGTTTGTTCTGTCACCTTCCATGGAATAAATGGTTTATAGTTTCTTTTTTTTTTTGCTATGTACAGGTCATGAACAACTAATCGCCGTTCATTTATTATGGACTTGCACCAGTTATTAAAGTACAACTTGTCTGGTGCTAACGTCGTCTACGAAATTCGTACAGAGAACAACTTAGCAAACTCTTCCTGGCCAGCCACTCCACTGAAGTTCGAGTTCAGCAACTCCCCATACACCCCTCTTTCTTCCCAGCTTGAGTGCGACAATTTGTCTGCTCTTAGCAACACTCCAGACAACCAGAGCTCCACAGAAAGCATTTCAGCCCAACCAATCTCCCCGCTGGAAGCAGATAGCTCATACAGACAGGCAAGTATCCTTCTCCGGGAGAACATTCAAGTGAGACCTGATCCATTGTATGCAACATCAAGACATAATATGCAACACGCATTACGGGAGATCGAGACGGTTCTGATGGCACCTGATACTGATGATGCAACAACTAGCACCAAGCATGAGTTTGAGGAAAGCAAGCCTACTCAGCTCATGAGGCAGCGGTCGAGGACATGGAGTCATGAGTCACGACAACCGTCACCTGGAGTTGTTCGGACACAATTTGTAACTGGTGGATACTCCACAGCAAGCTATGAATTTCGTCCAGAGAAACGACAAAGGGAGTTAAGGGAGGATCCGCAGATCATTGTGAAGCAGCTGTTAACCAAGTGCGCTGAGGCATTAAGTGAGGACAGGACAGAGGAGTTCCTTAAGCTTGTTCAGGATGCTCGTGGAGTTGTTTCAATTAACGGGGAACCAATCCAACGTCTTGGTGCTTACCTACTTGAGGGTTTGGTTGCTAGACATGAAAACACGGGTACAAACATCTACCATGCTCTGAAATGCCGTGAGCCGGAAAGCAAGGAGCTTCTGTCATACATGAAAATTTTGTACAATATCTGTCCTTACTTCAAGTTTGGCTATATGGCAGCCAATGGGGCAATTGCAGAGGCATTGAGAACTGAGGACAAGATCCACATAATTGATTTTCAGATTGCTCAAGGGACTCAATGGATCACACTGATACAAGCTCTATCTGCAAGGCCTGGGGGTCCACCTCATGTGCGGATCACTGGAATAGATGACCCAGTGTCACAGTATGCCCGGGGTGAAGGTCTGCAAATTGTAGGGAAGATGCTGAAAAGCATGTCTGAAGAATTCAACATACCTCTGGAGTTTACCCCTCTACCTGTCTATGCTACTCAAGTTACAAAAGAAATGCTTGAGATTAGACCAGGTGAAGCACTTGCTGTCAACTTCACTCTCCAGCTACACCACACCCCAGATGAGAGCGTGGATGTCAACAACCCACGGGACGGGTTGCTCCGGATGGTGAAAGGGCTGTCCCCGAAGGTGACTACGTTAGTGGAGCAGGAGTCGCACACCAACACAACACCTTTCTTGATGAGGTTTGTCGAGACCATGGATTACTACTCTGCCATGTTTGAGTCGATCGACGCCAACTTGCCACGAGACAGCAAAGAAAGGATAAGCGTTGAGCAGCACTGCCTCGCCAAGGACATTGTGAACATAATCGCCTGCGAAGGGAAAGAAAGGGTGGAGAGGCACGAGCTCCTCGGCAAGTGGAAATCAAGGCTGACCATGGCTGGCTTCAAGCCTTACCCGCTGAGTTCGTACGTGAACTCGGTGATAAAGAAGCTCCTCGCGTGCTACTCCGACAAGTACAGCTTGGAGGAGAAGGATGGCACGATGCTTCTCGGCTGGAAGAACAGGAAGTTGATATCTGCTTCCGCATGGCACTGACAATAGTAAGTTCAGAAGAAGAAGAAAAGAAAACAGAGGTTATATACCGAATTCCCTGGTCTCGGGTGTCCTGTCCAGAGAAAATGCCCTTTGATGTACTTGTACATGATGCTGTATCCTCAGTGTTGCCTAAATGTAGACCAGGATAAAAACATTGACATTAGATTGTAGAAGTTGTATGATAATTAAAATTTTTCTTGCGCTTCCATGTATTCACTATTGTCACAGTTGATGATATCTTGGATGTAATTCTCCAGGCATGCTCTCATTGATGGGCAAACTTGCCGAGTGAGTATTTCCATGTCATGGGGCGTGCTTTGAGAAAGCAGAGCACACCCCATTCCTGGGAAGAAGGATTTTGCAACTCTCTCTTGTGTCATTACTGTTACATGTGCAAGAAATTTGTACTGCGAGATCAAACTTTGTGCATGCAAATGTGATGCGACTCTGAATCATTTTTATCCAAAAAGTATCCTGTATGAAGTATGATACTTTCTGCGAGGATGATGGACACTTTTGTTGTGACTGGTGGCGAAGATAGAAGATTTTTTTTAAAAAAAAAGAAATCGCAAGCTGTTGATGGTCAGATTTTATTGTAGCTATTGTGTCCAATGCCGACAGAAAACCAAGGATATGAATCTTGTAGGTGTTAAAGCATGTGATAACATACCGTGTTATTAAGAGATAGAGATAGATTAGAGTTTTGAATATGGAATCAGTTGTAACTAGAGATAGAAGCGGATCTCTTCTCCTTGTTTAACACGGTATGGAATCTGTAACATACTCGGCGTTTTAGCCAACTATAAATGAATTCATGTCCGACTTTGACTCAAGAAAAAATGGAGAGGTTGAACGCGTATCCGCCTAATTCACCTCATAGTAGGATCGGATAGACAATAGAGAGAGTGAATGATGCCTTAAAATTTTTTCTCAAGTATTCACTTATTCTTTACTCCGATAGCAACAAAGTTATGAAGACTAGAATAAAAATCCTATTAAAAACCAGATAATTACAAAGCAAAACACAATCAGTAGAGAAAATAACGAGGTCGAAATTCTAACAATGTGGTCGAAAATTGACTACCAGTCGAAAATTGACTTATAGTGGTCGAAGGTCAGAGAGTGGTCGAAAACTAACATGGTCGTAAGTCAATAGGTAGTCTAAAACCGACGTGGTCGGTGACCTGAGGAGATTGCAAGCCTGAGTGTTCGAAGGAAGTTGAAATCCGACCGAAGTGATCGACGACCATTGAGTAGTTGAAACGAGAGTGGTCGAAACTTTACGTGATCAAAACAAGTCAAAATTACGACCAGGAAGGTCGACGACCAGTGAGCGATCGAAGCCAAAGTGGTCGAAACTCGTCGAGGCACTGCTAGTAAGGTTGACGACCAGTGAGCGGTCGAAACAAACATGGTCGAAGCTTGTGAGTGGTCGAAAGGTTTTGAGTGGTCAAAAGCTTTTGAGTGGTCTAAAATTCAGAGAGAGAGAGAGAAGCAGTCTGAATTTTAGCACAATTTCATAACGAAAAGTTGATGGAACTTTTGATCCGTAGATCCAATGATATGAAACTTTGCAGAGATCTTCTCTAGGGTATTGTGAACCTATTCTAACAAATGATCATGAAAATCATGGCAAAAATTGAGACATTTTTTAGTTTGTTGGAAAGTTCCACTAAAACAGAGTCAAAATCAAAATCGGTGAATACAACTTGCTCGTGAGTGACTGATGACCAAGATAGGTCTAGATGTATCCCCACATGTCACAACAAGTTAAAGCATCAAAGAAATCAACTCAAATACCCTCGGAACAAGAAATCACACTTTGAGGCCAAATCAAGAGCAAATCAAGATAGGTACATGGAAATACGTAAAGATTGATGTATTGCTTACTTGAGAATGTTGATTTTATAGCCACTCTATCTTAGAGGATAAAGAGCACACCATGTGCTCCACTCTCAAACCCTAACCCTAAACAAGAGACCACACATGAAAGAGAAGGGTTGGATGGATTTCCCTACATGTCTCCATCCCAAGCTCTTTTATAGGTGGGCAAGCAGCTATTTACACCTCTTAATGGATCCTATCCACTATTATAATGGAAAAAATCCGTTAACCCCCACACACAGGTTTTACTCACACAAGTTTACTTATGTATGCTTTTCAAAGCGCACAAGTGTGCATCCGCTAAATTCTTAACCTTGATCCGCCTTGATCAATCCAGCTCCACTATGACCTAAACCACTCTCCAACGCATCACCCATACATCACGTTTTTGATCTAAGGTGATTTCTGATATTTTAGTCAAACTACTAAAATACCCTCTGTTGACCTGATCTTCACCAACCTTTGCAAGCGATCACCATGCTTGCAACGTGTAGATACACTACTAGTTTGCCACGTGCCACCAAGTCTCTCCCGTCCTGGTTCCACTGAACCACGGCTTACTTGGCCCGTGCAAGCCACATGGTAGCATCTTGCTGTTTGAACTCGCCTTCAACACTTTCCACCTTTCTTGTGCCATGCTTGAGCTCACCACCTCACCCGGTATCCTTGATCGTTCTGAGCCTCAGCTCCTCCCTGAGCCTAGCCCCGATACTCGTCGTTGACCACAATTGACTCCAAGTGACTCTGCACATTCAAGACAAAGAAACCATTTTTAGGCACAAGTTCTTCACAACTTGATCCACATTAGCCAAGATATACATCATGCAATCTTAATATAATGACCCAGGTCATTCTAACTCAAACCATCACTCAAATTGCAAAATCCTCAACTTCTGCCCAAAACCAATCCAGACAAAGAGCGATCTTTGCAAACTCACTTGACCACTCCACAAATATTGCAATAGTTCATCACAATACTAACCTAGACCTTCTCACATGGCCCTTCAAATATGTCATTCTAAAATGCTCGACGACAATGTTCTCAGCTCAAATATTCAGGCAAAAGTGGCATGGCATCAGTAGCACCAAAATAGGCAAGCGAACAAAGTAGACTTGCTTGAATACCTCCAAGTTCTAGGGCAAAACCGTCTAAGCTCGGAGTTTGAGATAGCGAGCTTTTGGTCAGCATAAGCGCTACTACTTCCTCGGTTTTGCCATAGATGTCATAAATCTAGGTGTAGTCATTATGTCCCACGTTTGGGCTTGATTTAACATGGGCAACTTTAGGTCAATCTCTATTAAATTATCTATTCATTTACCGATCGGTGGCTAGTGCAGCTAGCATTGTACACTATTTTGTACTCCCTTCGATATGAAATACAATTCGATATCAACTAGTAGCTAATATGCATGGTTCAAGTTTCATGAAATACATGTTAGGTGTGTTTATTGTGGAATTTTCGGGATTTGGTCCTGTGGCCTCTAGGATATTTAGTGTTAAGGGCATTCCCAATAGGTAGCTTCTATAGCTATGTCTAAGAGAAGAGATTGTATTAAATAGATGTTTAGAAACTACCATTTCAATGCATAGTGTTCATGTATTGTATCTAAGTGCTTCCCAAAATCATTATTATTGCATGTATTGTGATCAACACAAACATTGCAATCTGGTAGCCTTTTTGTTTTGCTTTCAATCTTCTACATTTTGGATTTCATACTCAAGAAAATGCAAGAAAAGATCATGTGGACTTTAGTTTATTTTATTGCATTATCGGGCCGTGATGAAATTACGAAAGTTGCATTCGGATTTCATCTTTAGGAATTTGCATCTTCAAGGAAATATAAGAGAAATTGCACTTTTGGTTCATTTGTTCAATCTTCAAGAAAATGCAAAAGAATTTGTGAGAAAAAAATCATGTTACATTTTTTTCCATCACCAAAAATTGCATGAAAAAATTCCATAGACCCATTTTGCCATCAGCAAGAATTGCATGAAAAAATTTCCCAAAAAAATCAAGTACATACACCAAGGCAATCAGATCTAGATCGGGGTGGCCGAGAAGGTGGTGTCTCTCTCGGCACATGCAGGCGAGCGGCGGGTGGTGGATGACGACGGTGACGAGGAAGGAAAGGGAAGGGAGGATGGCGGTGGAGGAAGGGGAGTGAGGGCGGCGGCGGCCATGGAGGAAGGGGAGGGACGACGGAGGAGGAAGGTCAAGTGTGGTTAGAGGGAGGGAGGGATGGCGGCGAACCAAGGTTAAGTGAGGGTGGGGGAGCGAGGGATGGCGGTGGCGAAGGATGGGGAGAGGAACAACGATGGTGAAAGAAATAGGGAGACCGACGCCAGAGGAAGGAAAGGAGGCCAATGCTAGAGAAAGAGGAAGGGACGCCGACACTGGAGAAAGCATGAAGTGAGGGGGGATTGAGTTGGCTGAGCAAAGGGGGAGGGAGGGAAGTGGCAATGAGGAAGAATGGCAATGAAGGAAGGAGAGGAAGCAAAATTTGTGCAAGAAGTATAGAATTCGTGTAGTTAATGCAAAACACGTGGAGTGGACATTTGATGGCCCCAATGCAGTGTCTACATCTCTTGGTCCTCTCAAAGAGGTATGTCTCACATAAGACATTGATCTCCTCTCTTCATTTATTCTTCCTCCACATAAGATTTCTGCTGACTTGGCCTCCTATAGAAACTGCTAAGGTAAGCTTATTGGGAGTGTCCTAATTATGACTATGACCAACTAGGGCCTATTCATATGTTACAACATTAGAAAACCACATTTTTTATGTATGAGAAATGAAGTACTACAGTTTGAAAAAACATAGCTTTTTATGGTGTTTGGAGAAACCATGATGTGTTTGGTAGTTGCAGTATTTTGTTTTTGGATGTAGATACATTATGTCAACTAAACCGCTATAAGAAAATTAAACAAGTTGGATGCATGCAAATGTTGTAACAACGCATACATGAGGGCTATGGAGGTCTTACTTAGAAGTCTGAATAATTTACATATGGACATTCAAATGTTATGGAGGTTGTGTCAGCCAATCGATACCTTAAAATGAAGGTACGTAACATAGTATAGCGTATGGTGTTAGGCATTAACATTTTTAGGAGGTGATTCTGTGCCTCCCAAATAGTGAATTGCATAAATATTAAAACTCCTTTGATGGTGGATTGACGCTATTTAGCCCTTGTTTGGTGTTTTAAGATTTGTGTATATCTATGGGAGTGAAAAGTATGAATCATTACTACATTTTTTCATTTCAACAAAAGTCTTAGTGGCGAGTGCCAAAAGCTGCACAACGAACTATTCAGAGAGAACATGGGAGTTGGTAGGGGTGCCATTGGGAGGGTATGGGTAACCCAAGCCTATACCCAATTTCATCAATACATATTTGAAGTGATATTACCCGTACCCAAATAAAAAGGGTATACCTAATGTGTTTGGGTAACCCAGTGGGTAAAGGAGAAGGAAAATGAGGGGAATTCACCTCAAACTTGGCTTCCTTTTTTTTGCTTATGGTGGAATTCACCTTTTCATGTTTAAGCCAAGTCTCCAATGTCTCTCCAAGTACCTATTAACCTTTTAAGCGTATTTTGGTACCCCAAAACTTGGTTGGGTCCATTAATGTTAGTCACAATAGATTTGGGCACCCAAATGACTCTAACGTTAACTTTATGTAAACTAACATACCTAGCAAACACATTGCCATTTCTATCATTTCTAAGCAAATAATGTTCATTAAATAGAGATGGCTTAGGAATGATACCTTTGGGACAATCCTTACTAAAGTGTCCCTTCTCTCGGCAATTGTAGTAAGTTTGGCAATTGTTACCTCTTCTTATCTTTTTGTCTTGCTTATTGCCGATTTGCCTCATTTTTGATGACTTTTGTCTTGTCATCCATCTTGTTGGGGCACTTAGAGGTGAAGTGTTCCTTCTCGTTGCATCCATGGCACTTGATATATTTCTTCATGTATCTTGCATTGTTTGTCTTGCTATTCTCCTTCTTCTTGGAGATGAAGCCGATATCTCTCTTGTCATTTGACATTCTTTGATTACTCAAGAGTTTGTCAAGAGATGTCTTCTCTTCATAGCACTTCTCCAAGTCATGGTTCAATCTTGTGACTTGGGCTTAAGCTCTTTGTTTTCCTCTACAATATTAGTCTCAACAAACATAGAGGAAGTAGATGCATCTAGTTTTGAGCAACAAGACATATCAATTAAATCATCACAAGAGGTTGATTTACTAACCTTAGATGACATGCAAAAATTAGGAGCTACAATGGCATATCATGTAATAAATTGCAAGAGATTCCCACCTTAGGATTAGAATATTCCTTGAGAAGGAGAATTTCATGTTCTCCTTTTAGCTTATTATAATTATTTTGAAGAAATACACGCTCATTCTTCAAAATCTTATATTTAGCTTTCTCTTTCCCAAGAAATTCATTAAGCTCTTCTAATAAATCCATCAACTCATCATATGAAGGTACATCATCATCATTGTCATTTACCTTCTTGTTACCTTTTGCCATGAAGCATTGAATTGATGTGGAGGGGCTAGTGGATTCTTCACCGTCAGAGCTAGAAGTTGAGTATTCTTCTCCCTGACATCCACTCTTGTATGCAATCCTCATCGGATGAGGTGGACACTTCATATGTATCTTGAATTTTTGTCCACATATCATGAGCACTATTGAGATTGCATATTGTATTGAACACTTTTACACTTAAAGCACTAAATAAAGCGTTATTTGCTTGAGTATCAAGATGTAAGTATTTCTCTTCCTCAATTGTTGGAGCAAGAGGATCTTTAGGAGGAGAAATGCCCACATCTCAATCCGCCATATTTTTATGCTCATAGCCTTAAAATAGCATATCATGCAGATTTTTCAACTATCCTAATTTATGCTATTAAATAGAGGTGTGTTATCTAGATGCACTATCTCACTAGTTGCCATCCTTTAAACTCTCTAGGCGGTGAAGCCTAATAAATGAGAGACCAAGCTTTGATACCACTTGTAAGATTGAGGAGCCCGGCTAGAGGGGGGTGAATAGTCATTTCTAAAAATTCTCTTCTTAATTTATTTTATTTAAGCTATTTGGCTAAAACTAAGAATATAATATGGATACTTAAATCAATTTGGCTCAACACAAATAAAGCCTAAATCAATTAGATTCACCTAGGTGTACCAACAATCTAAGTCTATCTCAAAGATTTGTAATCTTAGTATGACAAACAATCAATTTAATTTTATGAATGTAAATTGCTTAAAAGTAAATTGAGCACAAGAAAATAAATCACAAAGACATGGTATCTTTTTATCGTGGTATTCGGAGACTTACCGGTCTCCCTAGTCCACGTTAAAGTTAGCCCAAATGAATTGGACCGGCTCCACAAATTAAGCCGAAACATCTCAATCCACTAAGGTTGCTCTTCTTCCACTCCGGAGATGGCGAGCACCACAACACTCACAATTCATCAGGACTTCTCACAATCTTCTTTGAGAAGCTCATCACGCACGAATGAGTGAAGCAACAACATCTTTAACCGGCCAAATGAGGTATTTATACCCCACACAAGAAAACTAGCCGTTTGAGCCAAATCCCTGAAAAATCAGGGAAATCAAAAGTACCACCGTCATACATCCGATACTTTCGCTCCCCTCGCAACGGTCAGAAAAACTAGCCGTTATAGTGATAATCGGAAGTTCCACTGTTCATTCTTTGGTACTTTCGATCATCGGAATACCACTTCACAAATGTGGAATTACCACTCTCGCGGGGAGGAGAAGACCACTACACAATTGTCTCTCTGGAAAAAAAACATACCGTAGGAAAATTCAGAACTTTTGAAGTCCGGTAGTACCATACAACACACGCCAGTACTTATGCCTCTCACACACAGCTGGTACTTTCGTCGGCCAGACGGTCCGCTCACACAGAGCCGATCGAACTACTCGCATCTGGTAGTACCGCGTAACACATGCTGGTACTTTCGCCTTCCAGTAGTACTGCTACATACACAGCGGTAGTTCTGATTTCTCTAACAAGTGCACATACCTCAACAGATTTTGCAAAACACATTTTCAAACTATAGTATCATGCATACAAATATCAAACATGATTTCTAGCAAGATACAAAATATATTTGCACACTTTTGAAATCATGACACAAAGAATAGGTACATGGATTCCTCACATTTGCAAAACACAATAGCAAACTTAAGTCACATGCTACAAGGATTATATATGAGCTTCAACCATTTGCAAAATACATTTGCAAATATAAGCCTCATATAATAAAGAGTAGGAAATATGGACTTCAAACACTTGCAAAACACATTTGCAATGTATAGTCCTATGTTACAAGGATTTTACACATGAGTTTTAACTATTTGCAAAACATATTTGTAAATATAAGCATCATATTAAAAAGAGCTAGAGCAAGTGAGATTGAGCTATCAACATATGATAAATTTCAAGCTACTAGATATGACCCCTCTTAATAGTACGATAACCTATACTAGTAACCCTGTCTTCCAACCAAACACCAAGACCGGTAAAAGACTAGGAACACATCCTTAGCTCTAGCTAGTCATACATTTGCCTTGAGCATCCTCTTGAAACTTGATGACACGCATCATCACTTCAAGTCTAGGTCATCGTCTTGACATGCATCAACACATGATGCATCCACTTCTTGAACTCTATCAACACATGATGGGTTTTCATTTGACTTGATGATCAATATATGATCATCTCCTCTTAGATATGTATCAACTCATAATGTATCTTCTTCTTTATGGCCTTCAACACATGAAGCCATCTTCCATCTAGACTTGATGATCTTCAACACATGAAGTTATCTCAAGTCATTCTCATTTGTGGAACCTAACCTATTCATCCAACTCATGGAAAATGTTAGTCCACAAAATAATTGCCATCAATTACCAAACTTCACCATTAACACACAATGGAGGGATTAGATTCTATAATCTTTTCTTTTTGGTAATTCATGGCAATCTCAATAAATAATAAGATAAAGATTGCATTTGCGAGTATACAACATGTACATAGCACTTGTATACTCTAAGATAAGTTTTAAGCAAAGCTTACTTATCTGGTTGTCATGATCCAACCATTAACACATAATAGAGAAGTTAGATGACAACCGATTGCAAATGAGTATATATAAACTACACAAGCTGTATATTCTCAATGGATGTGTTTCAAAGTAAAAATCCTAAATATGTGTATTAAAGGAAACATGGATCAATATTTATGAAACCTCAAAATATAGAGTGAACTCCCTCTAAATGTGTGCATACAAGTATGTGTAATGAAGACATATGCACATATTTATTTTGGACTATTTGTGGGGTTTAATCTATATTTTGGATCCAAGGAATGCACTAATATATAAGAATGCGATTTCGAATGCGTACATCTTTGATCTTATCTTTCATCCAAATGAGACTAAGCAATAACATACTTAAACAAACATATTAGTCTTACATATAGATTTGTTATTTAATCATATATTTGGATGTGAGGAATGTAAATGCATACCTCAATGATTTTACCTTTTTTATCCATATGAGACTAAGTAATATCATAATTAATAAACAGGGTTAGTCTCACAATTGCATTTGTCATTATCACCAAAACCTCATAATAGTATATGTTATTGTCATCAAAACTAACCTAAATGGAGCTTGATATTTCATGTGCGATTTTTTTATACTCCATAGAGTTGGCCGGGACGGCTAAGTTCCCAATGCTTTATACTCAGCAGAGTACGCCGGGGCGCGATGCCGCCTCTTGGTTTTTTAATACTCCGTAGAGTTGCTTGGGATGGCTGAGTTCCCGGCGCTTTATACTCCGTAGAGTACGCAGGGGCGCGAGGCCGCTGCGTGATTTTTTTATACTCCGTAGAGTTGCTTAGGATGGCTGTGTTCCCGGTGCTTTATACTCTGTAGAGTACACTGAGGCGTGAGGCCACTACGCGATTTTTTATACTCCATAGTGTTGCCCGAGACGACTGTGTTCCTGACACTTTATACTCTGTAGAGTACACCGAGGTTTTTGGACCGCGAGGGGTCCACCGAAGTCAGCGGTTGGATGATGTCCTGAAGCGCGTGCACCGTTCCCCACCCTTCAAACTCATGTCGATGAAGCCGGCAGCGGAACGAGGGCCTGATGCGTGTGCGGCCTGTCCCCCACCCTTCAGACTGGGCAACGACGGAGTCAGCAATGAGATGAAGCCTTTACGCACAAACGACCCATCTTCCACCCTTTGGATTGCGCGTCGACAAAGTCAGTGGAGTCTCCACCATGGTCGGGCAAAGCATTGATGACCACAAGGCGGTCGAGTGAAGTGTCAATGAATTCAGTGGTGAGATGATGTCCTGAAGTGCACGCTTCGTCCCCCACCCTTCGGACTCATGTCGATGAAGCTGGTGGCAGAACAAAGGCCTGATGCGCGCGCGGCCTGTCCCCCACCCTTTGGACCGGGCGTCGACAAAGTTAGCAGTAAGATGAAGCCTTGACACGCACATGGCATGTCCTCTGCCCTTCGGACTGGGCATCGACGAAGTCAATGAAGTCTCAACCATGAAGTGGTAGGCAAAGTCACGACTGCGAGGCGGTCAGGCAAAGTGTCAATGACCACAAGGTGGTTGCATGGAGTCACGATCGCGAGGTGGTTAGACGAGTGATTGCAACCACGAGATGGTCGGACAGAGCCACGACCACGAGGTGATTGGATGAAGCATCTATGGCCATGAGGTGGTCGGGCAAAGTCACGATCGCGAAACGGTTGGACGAACGTCTACGACCACAAGGTGGTCGGACGGCGCGCGAAGACCTCGCACGAAGACTTCATGACGTGGAAGCTCGGCGGGAAGAAGATCTTGTGGTGCGGAGGCTCGGTAAGGAGACCTCGCGACATGGAGGCTTGGCACGGAGACCTCGTGCAAGACTTCGCGTTGAGGCAAGGTCTACCTAGACTCTGACGAAGCAGAGACGAATGTCGAGGACGCCGCCGTGAAGGCGAGGCCATCATCGCCATCCTGGATGTGGCGGTCTTTGCCATACACTGAGTCCCAGGACTGGGGTCTATCTTTTCTCGCACGGAGGCCGACTCCCTGGTGTCTACCGACGACAGTGTGAGGGCTCGACATGGTCCAAGCACATCTTCTAAGTCACCGGCGAAGCTTTGAGTGACTGGCAAGGTTGAGGTCACTGGCGCAGAGGCGCACTGGCAGAGCCTGAAATGGAGGCGAAGGCAAGTGCGGAGGCTGCTTGAGCACCAAGAGGGTGCTCGGCCCCCCAGCGGCCGGTGGCCACATCCCTGAATCCGAGTCCTTCCTAGCCCAAGGAGTAGCCATGCGCACACTGCATCGTTTGTGCAAAGCAAATTGCGCGCGCCTCAAAGGCGAAAGCCGTTGGTCGTGGAGGCCTGCGGAGTTCAGTTCCCCAATGACGTGTCCAGTCGAAATCCAGCAGACCCCTCTCGTGATGGCAACTCCTCCTTGCGTAGTTTCTTGTGCGGTCCCCACGGACGGCGCCAACTATTGTGGCTGCGGACCAAACAGTAAAGAAGGGGACTAGTTAGAGAGAGTCAATGACAGGAGAGAGTGCTCGTGTATAAAATGAGTGGATCTGCCCTCCTCATGCACCTCTTGGTGGTTTATATACACGAGTGGATTTCCCATCCCGCCTCTTAATAATTAGAAAAAGGTAGAGATACATTAGTATATTCCTCTATACTATTGGGCCTATTACATATTAGGCTAGTTGCAAGGCCCAGTCACGAGTGATTGGGCCACCCTTACAACATTTTTGTAAAACTTCGGTATTTGAAATTTCAACCTCGTATTCACACCACAAAAGTTTTATGAAAATCAATTGGAATTTGTTGGAAATGATTATGTGTAGGGAGCTACCATGCGCAAATTGGCAGGCACATGTGCACAGTGGCTCTCACATGCTTTTATAGAAAGATATAACTAAGTATGGGTAGTCCAAGTCATGGATAGTCTAAATACACTCTCAACTTTATGTTTGAATTGGTATGAGTAAAGATTGGTAAGTGGATAGTATTCACCCAAATTCAAATAGGTATTTTATTTCTTAACCACACCTTACTCAATAGTGTGGGTATGAGTTTGGATAAGAATAGTGGGCACCCAGACGTGATTCGGTTTCGAGAAAAAGAGTTATTGAGTGGATTTTTTAAAACTCCAAAAATACTATGGTTTATAAATCTGTATTGGTTGTTGTATCCAAACACCTCAAAGTTTTTGATACGGTAGTATGTTGTAGAAACCATAGTATTCCTTTAAAACTTCTTGATCTGTGCACATAGCGGGAGTGTGTACAACTCGCATGGATTCGATTCTACGTAGGCTGCTTCAGCACGGGACAGGCTGGGCTTAGGACGGCCCATTAAAATATCTAATCTTTTCATGGCTAGTCTTGCCGAGCCATGTACGCCTGTACGGCTTAGCAGGCTATAACATATTTCTGCCAGGCCAGGCAACCGTAAGCTGCGAAACTATGGCTTATATTTAGGGCCTGTTTGGGAGAGCTCCATCAGCTTCAGATCCACCTAGATCCATCGGATTCACCTGGATCCACCGTGGAGCAGCTCCATCGTGGATCTGGGATTCGTCAAAGTGTTTGGTGCAGCTTCACCTCCTCTCTATCTCACTTCCACTGGGCCCCACGCCATCCCAACGTGCGGCTCCCCAAATCCCACCGCCACCACCACCGCCTCCCGGATCGCACCAACCAATGGCCCTCGCGCTCGCCGCGGCCTCTGGCGTCCTCCTCGTCCTCCCGCGGCGGCGAGATCCGGAGACGATGATCGCGCCGACCGCGCACCATCATCCCGCTCGGCGAGTTCGGCCTCCCGCGGGCGTCCTCGAGCTCAACGTCTCCCGCATAGCACCCGCGCGCGCACCCGCGTCGCGCCCACGCCATCCGCCGCTCGGTGACACCCCAAAGAAAGCCGCGCGCCACGTGCTCCTAGCGACCTCCTCCTCCTCCTCGAAGAATCGGACTCGGTGCCCCAGCTCGCCGCGCCGACCTTCTCGCCGCCGCCCAGCAGCCATTTTAAATCGCCGTCTGCAACTTCGGCGCAGGCGGCTCATTCCTGGATATGGAGCACAACCACGCGGCCCTGAAGCTACCCCAGCTCCGCTCGGCTTCCTCGCCTCGGCTCGCCTACGCCGCGTGCTGCTGCTCATGCCGCCGCCGGCTCGGTGCCAGCCTACCTTGGCCTCTCTCGCCCATTCTTTGCTCCGGTGGGTTCCGTGCCCTCCTCCAGCTCACACCCACCCGCATCTCCTTCCTTTCCCCTCGGCGCCATCTCCACCATCGGCCGAGGAAGCGGAGCAGCGGCCCGGCGCGGCGCGGCGCAGCGGAAGAGAGAGAAGGAGGCGTCGCGGCCGGCCGGGGGTGGTGAAGCGGTGGCGGGCGGCGGCCGCCGCCGCCAAGGCGGGCGCGGTGGAGGGTGGAGACAGCGCGACGGCCAGCCAGTGAGGGAGGGCGGCGGCGAGAAATAAAAAGAACGAACCGTTTTTTTGGTGTGTAATCAGTGGCATGGTGGGTAATTTTCCCTAACTCCACCAACTTGAGTTTGGTGGAGCACCTCTTGAGGTGCTCCATGGATTTGGTGGATTTGGAGCCAGATCCATGGTTTTGGTGGAGTAGATCCACGGTGGAGCTACTGGAGTTAGAACTGTTTGGCTTGGAAAAGTTAATCCGGATCTGTTTTTCGTGAATCTGGAGCTGGTGGAGCTCTTCCAAACAGGCCCTTATTTAGGGTTTTATTTACGATTTTCTAGTTAACACTGGAGACACCGATATAAACGATGTACATAATTTTAAGTGCAGAAAGCTATTTAGAAAAGCGAATTTAAAAACTTATTTAGAGAACTGACACGTTTAACTTATGAATAAACCGAAACAAAAAAAAAAGAGAGAGAGAAGAGAACCGAGTGGTACATCCTGAAACTCCAACCGGGCCCAGACTCCAGAGACCACATCCCGGCCGGACCGTTGGATTAACACGAACCGTCAGGATACGGAGGAGGACGGCCTCGCTCGAATCTGCCTCTCTCCGGCTCTACGCTATCTCATCTCCGGTTTCTATCGCCCACCTGTTTCACCACGGAGCCTGCGGGCTAAGCTGCGGCGATGGCGGGAGCCTTCGCCCTCCGCCTCGCGGCGACGCCACCGCCGGCCAGTGCGACGAGTGGACGAGGAGGCCGCCCTACCGGCAGCCGAGCGCTGTAAGTGGGATATGCTTCTCCTCCTCCTCTAGCTTTTAGGTTGGTCACGCGGCGTTGGTCTGGGCGCGGTTTGTGCGTGGTCTTGGTGGCGCGACTGACTTGTGCGTGCTTCGGGAGTTGCTAGTAGGCGGCCCGATCTGCGGATTTGCGGATGTACTGCAAGGTAGGCGAGCCCGAGCACGCGGCTCCAGCTGTAGGTGTGGCGATTGGAATGGATTAGTTTGGGTTGGATTGTTCGGTCCTCCTCTCTGTGCGTTTCCTGAGTCGTTGCTCGTTAGTATTTGGTGGTCTAGTCTAGGAGGTGAATGGTTAGAAAGATGTTTTGGTGTAATCTAGGAATGCGATTGTTTAGCGCCCTGATTTGTTTGGCACAATTTGGTGATGCACTTCGAGATACACAAAGAGTTCAGGGGAGTGCTTTGACTATATGAGGTAGTTGAAGATGGTTTTGCTGATTCGGTACAGCTTGTCTTACATTCGTATTGTCAGAAGAAGCTTTGTTCTGGATTTTAAGAGTTAAAAGTAAGACAGGAATGCGTGTTGTGAATATCCACTTCAGACCCTCCAGAAGTCCAGATGTCACCGTGTTAGTATTTGGTTGTCTTGTTTAGGATATAGAGTAGCTGCATGCGGTTTTAGGCGGAGATTCGTTAGTTACACACTCACTGCGGCATTGGTGTTTGTAGGATTCTTGTAAATGAACAAATGAAAAAGTCCTGCAGTCTAATGTTTGATGTTTCACCTGTTTATCAGGAATTCTGCTAGAGAAATTGGCGGATGCACTGCCACGCTCTTTGCTGGTTTCATCCTTCAAAGTTTTTTTTAGAAAAAACAGTGGCTCTAAGAATAGCTAACCCACGTTATGCAGGTAGTAGGTTGTCTCCCTTTCCGCTCTTGATGAGGTTTCTGACTTGTGTGCATCATCTGATTATGCCGGTTATTCAGTTTGCAACAACTGTTGCCGAGATTATGACATGTTTTTCACTAGCTAGCAAGTTAAAATTTACATTTATTGTGGTCATAGGGTGTCAAAGAAGCCAAACAAGGAACACCATTTGTGGATTAGAAAGGATTCAGCTGGGTCATGGAAGAAGGCTCTCCGTCTTGTTAACACTGTAAGATATAACGCCACTCTGTCATGCTGTCGTTTTCACTTTTGCTCGCTCAATGTGTGAGATCAGTGTAACAAAATGGTCTTTTCTGCTATCACATGATCTCTTGAGCTACGCTCTGGTTAGTAAGCATTTATTTTTCATAACGATGATACTATAGCGCTTAAGAAACTGATGTGTTCTCAAACCAGTCTGTGGAACCATATCTCTTAGGTTTCAAAGTTACCGAATGAAAAAGAAGCTGTTTATGGTGCATTGGATAAGTGGACTGCTTTCGAGCCCGAATTTCCTACTATAGCAGCAGCAAAAGCTTTGGAAATGTTGAAAAGGCGAAGGCAATGGCTAAGAATCATTCAGGTAAGGTTATTCTAGACTAAGTTACTAGTTGCTAGTCTGTAAAACTCAAGAGTACAGAGTTTTTTTACTTTGGCATTATGTTATTGCAGCTTTTGATAGCAAGCTCATTTTCTCATTTTTCTCACATTCCTGTCAATTTGTAATGCTTTCCACAGGTAACCAAGTGGTTGATGAACAAAGGCCAGGTGCTGACATGGACAACATATGATACACTGTTGTTGGCTCTTTTTATGGGAGGAAGAGTAGATGAGGCTGAGTCAATTTGGAATATGATCGTACAAACTCATACACGCTCAGTGCCCAAGAGGTTGTTCTCTCGGATGATCCTGATGTATGATAGTCGCCATCTTCCAGACAAAGTTTTGGAGGTGATATGTGACCTGTTTTTATTTATCTTGTAGGCTTAGGCAACATTTACCTCTTAACCCTTTCCCTGAACTCTTAGTATGTGGTTCATTTTGAGCTAGTTGAGTTTCTTATATTCCTGCTGTATATATTGACTGTTAGATGAGCAATTCAATGATAATAATTATGAGTCAGATAAGTGCTGAAAAGTAGGTAATCATGTCTATCTGGTTGGTTAGAGTTGAAAGTCTTATTTTTCTCGTTGCCAATTTCAGATATACACTGACATGGAGGAATTAGGGGTGCATCCAGATGAGGATACAACAAGAAGGATTGGTAGAGCATTTGTGGCTTTAGGCCAGGAAGATAAACAAAATCTTGTCCTTGAGAAATACTTGAAAAAGTGGAAGTACATCCATTTCAATGGTGAGCGCGTTCGGGTGCGGAGGGGGACCTTTGGCGTAGCAACCATTCCCTGGAATGTCTGAACCAAATGATATGAATATTGCCTCATTGGAAAGATGTGATTACTGTCTTTCATGAAGCCATACAAATAGTCATGTCATTCCTCCTATGTGAGTATGTGGGATGGAATGAAGTGGGGAAATTGTAATGCTCTCTAGACAAATGAGGAATGGAGGGCTAACAATTAACGAGAAACTGATTTAGGCAATGAAAACATGCATAAGTTGTGATGGCTCAAATAGGTTGGTTGAACTTCTGCATCATGTGTAGGTCACTTGGAATATGTGATTGGAACGATCGGTTCTTCCTGACCTGTGCTATGTATATGAGCATTTTTTTATGAACCGAAACTATAACCACTGCTATCTGCCAAGAGGTGGCCATTGTGTCCTTGTCAAAACAATATCTGACGAGTGGGTCCAACATCTTGCAAACTGCGTATTGTCAAGTGGCTGTACTTGTTATCTGTATCATGTGCATACTGCTGTTACCTCCCTTTCTAGCTTATAATTCGTCAGCAACTGATCTAGTGCGGTGATTTGCATTCTGTTTGTTCTGCTGCTACTCAACCTATATGCTGTTGAAGTTCAGAGATGCTTTGCTGTGAGCCTGGAACAGCACTCGAGCAGTTGGCGTTTCTGTTGAGGTTGTGTGCTCTTATTATAGCCACAATTTTGCCATCGCGTGAGAGCCACACGGCTGGTGTGTCCTATTTCTGATGTTACAATTTTTTTTTGTGGCATTTATGGTATTCTCTTCATTATTGTATGCGGAACATGTTAAGTGTGCGGAACAAGGTATGGTACTCCTGTTGCCGCACCTTTGGATGATCCAGGCATGTGCTCCAAAGGATGTTTTAGGTACAGACAGCACTTTATAACCATCACAAAGGGGCAACATATTCTATGTACATAAGGGCCTGTTTGGATCTCATGGGCTAACAACTAGTTGCTAATTTTTAGTCCTTGTGGATCCAGACAGGAGGGCTAATGAGTGGGCTAAAGTTTAGCCAAAGCCCTAACTAGTTGGCCAAACCCAGCTAATGAGGGCTAAAGGACCAGCAGGATGGAAAAAAGACGTTGATACCCACGCCAACCTTCCCATACCGCCATGCATAGGGGTATAATAGACTTTGTACTGAGATAGTAGTACTTATTAGTCCTTGGATCCAAACAGGACTGAGCTAATCTTTAGCCAGCTAACTACTAGTCAGCTAACAACTAGTCCTAGCTAACAACTAGTCCTAGTCCATCCAAACAGGCCCTAAGTTTATAGTGTATTCACTGTGTACCTTAACTAAAAAATACGAAAAATTCTAAAGAAATTTCTACGTGTACTTCTAAACTTACTTTAACTATGCATAAAATTTCAAGTTTAAATTCATTACATGTTAGTGGTAACAAAAAAAGAGAAAATTTGACAACGGCTAAAAGTTCAAATTTGTCAGAATTTTATATTTTTTGCTGCTCTTGACATAGAATAAATTTGAACTTGAAATTATGTATAGATAGAGTAAACAATGGAGTATATGTAGAATTTTTTTAAAAATTTTTTGTGACTTTTCTGGTTGGGATGCACGGTGAGTAAACCACAAGCTTGAGTGTATAGGATATGTTGCCTTTTTGTGATGGTTACAAAGTGTTGTTTGTACCAAAAACATCCTTGGGAGGGCACGCTTGAATCGTCCAAAGGTGCGGCAACAAGAGTACCATACCTTGCCGACTTGCTGCTCCATTGAGCTTCTAGCTTCTTAATTTTGTTTTTTTTTCTGGATTTTTAGTTCGTTTTGGTTTTTCTTTTTTGTTATTCCTTTGTATTATCTGTGATGATGTAACCTTTTTTCTTTTTAAAAAATTTAATTACGTTGAAAAAAACAACAACTACAGTGCAAAAAATAAGTCTAAAATAGTGCCAAACAATGCAGCACAGTGAAAAAAAGCTGAAGCTTGAAGCCCACTTGAGCGGGATAGGCCTTGCTCCAACTGATTCATGGCTTAAACTTCTGGCTGTGTCTTTTATCTTATAGCTGAAATTGTACTGTAGCGGCTGTTAGCGTTTTCTGAGAAAAATAGGGAAAAAAATTAAAAATATTATATCGTCACAGATAATACAAAGGAATAAGAAAAAAGACAAAAAAAAATCAAATAAGCTGAAATCAGAAACCAACATATTTCAAATAGCTTCTAACTTAACATGTTGTCATATTTTTTTTTCTGTTTTTCAATTATCCATTTTACACATATATTCTTACCATATTCCTATGTTTCTTCTGTTAGTGTGTTTTTTTATTCCTACGTTTGAAAGAGGTCACCAATAGACGGGAGGTTCAAGTTTTTGCCACCTTTAAGATTGACACCGAAACTCTGTCACTTACATGTAGGGCCACCTGAGTCACTGACAATGAGCCTGGGTGGCAAATCTGTTGCCACCCGAGTCGTAAGGGTGGCAAATAAATAAATTTTCCCCAATAGACCGCACGAACCGGCTCGCTGAAACTTTCCCCTAGGATACCGGTACCGCGAGGAGGAGCCATTAGTCCATTACCTCCATTCTCCTTCTGCCTCTCGGTCGCAATCTCCAATGGATGGCTGCGAATTTTTGGAGAGCGATGTACTACTTCAGCTTGCACCATTAATAAATGAGTCATAGCTGAAATGGCGATCGCTGGGCTCGGACGGTTGGCAGCCATGCATTCCATTCGGAGAAGCGACAATGCGATGGAGACGACGAACCTGAAGTCTCCCCAACTAATCACTCGGTCACTCTTGGCTGCTTCATCCGGCTCCGCTCCGCTCGCGGCCTCCTCTCGCGCCCCCTTGAAACTAACAGGGGACACAAAATGGAAAGAGCTCTAGACACCTCCGTATTTTAGTAGGAGGTTGGAAAATCCTAGACATAAATACCTAACTGATACGTACAGTGTGCTGATAATTTGATGTTACAATATGTTTATCCAACTTAGACGGTTGTTATATAAGTTTTGATTCCCCCTTTGTGTTTAGGAGGAGTTCTCGTACAATGCAAGGTGAGAGTACCTTTACAGTTCAAGTTATCCAGCATTGACAAGATGCCATCAATGATGACAATGAGTTCCTAGTTCATATGATGCAAGGTAACAGTAGGGTTCAAGTTATCCAGTATTAACAAGACGGCATCAATAATAACGATGAGCCCTTACATGTTAAGGGGTGTTTATATGGTGCAAGCCTGCAAGGTGCTGATAGTTTTATAGGATTCAAGTTAGCTAGTATTGACAAGACACTATCAATGATGACGATGAGCCCCTATATGTTAAGAGGGTAGTTCATATGATGCAAGGTGACGGTAGCCTTACATGGTTCAAGTTGTCCAGTATTGATAAGACGACATAAAATTATGATGATGAGTACAATATGGTAATAGAAGATGGTGTCTCCAGTAGTAGGGCCTGTTTTTTTTTTTTTGCGGTTTGTGGCTGTGGCTTGTGGTTTTTGGACTGTTTGTATGAAAAATTACAAAACAACAGAAACTCATGTGTGGTTTTTGCCGATATAAATAAAGTCAATAAATATGTACTACAATTAATTAGTAGACTTTATCTTAAAAATACTCAATTTAAAAGTTAGTTACTGTAGAAAAGCTGAAAAACAACTTTTAGAAGCTGAAAAAAATAGGACCGTAGTGTGACAATAGCGGCTATGAACAGATGGTGCCATTGTCACTAGAGATGGCCATCTTAGATGACACACAAGCGTGCCAGCCATCTTGGATTCATCGAGCTATGGGTGATAAGGTGAGAATGACGCCACTGGCTGAAGGATTGTCAGAATGCGGTGGGTGGGAAAACAATGACGATGATGATACTAGTAATTACGATAAGGCCTGCAGGCGATGGAAGGCAACGGCTCTTATGGTGGTGTCTCTTCTAACTTATTTGGTGTGATTACTCATATCTATTATGTATTTCTAATTTCTTTCATAGTCGTGTGATTACTCATATCTATTATGTATTTCTAATTTCTTTCATAGTCGCTTCTAACTTATTTGGTGGGCCTGTTGTTTTTGGCTGGGTTTATAGTTTTTGATTGTGGCTTATGATTTTTGGGTTGTTCGTGCGAGAGATTACAAAGTAACAGAAACTCACGTGCGATTTTTATCGATATAAATGATATCGGTATAATATGTACTATAATTAACTAGTAGATTTAATCTTACACTCTATTTAAGTAGATTTAATCTTATACTCTATTTAAAAGTTAATTATTATAAAAAAAATTAAAACTAAAAGCTAAAAAAAGTATGGCCGGTGTCACATGTTCCTCCCACTTGAATGGATTTGATCTAACATCAGATCGCGCCAACCACGTGATTCTGACCTCAAGGGCAAAAGAACACGAGCTGGACCCAAACGCACACCCTGGGCCCACCATTCAGGGACCAAGGGGGAAAACATTCCGGTCGCTAGGTACACACCACACGCCGGAGCATCGCAGCAGTCTACTACCATCAATGGGGAACCCCCAGTACACGTGGCTGACCCGGAATGGAATCTCCGTCTCGCGGGCATACATTCGCTGACACGGCGGGCCCACCACGCCGCCGCCCCCATCCATCCCATCATTTATCCCACGCCTCACCTGTCCTCTGCGCAACAGCCATCTCCACAGCCGCAAAGCCTTGGTCCTCGCCGTCGCGTCGCGCCGCCTCGTTCTCCTGCGCCCACTCGCCCGATCCCTTCCCCCGCCGCTCGCGAGGCATGGCCGGTGCGGGGGACGACGCTGGGATGGACGCCGTCCAGAAGCGCCTCATGTTCGAGGACGAGTGAGCGCCCCGCATCCCACTCCTCCGCCCCCCCTCTGTTCCAGCGCTTAGCGATCTGCTATTTCGTCGGGGTTGTGGTGAGGCGAGCGCACCTGGATTCGTTTGTTCGGTTTCACGTCAGGGTTCTAGGCCTTAAGGGTTTGTTTGTGTGGTTGCTCGATTGGATATCGCTGCGACCAGAACCGGGGATAGTTTGAATTTTGGGTCGTGATCTCGTGTTGTGCGATGGCTTGCATCCGTGATTGTTCGTAGTCTCACGTGTTCGTAGTCTGGTCGTCAGATATCTTGTTGTTTTAGCTGAGAAGTAGGCAGCTAAGTTATTTGTAAAAACTGTATGAATTTTGGATGTGCAAAATTAAATGTGATCTGAGATGGTGGCTTATAAGTTCCTAGCCTTGAAGTAGAGTCCTAGATGGTGGGTGCTTTTTTCATTGCAGAGCAATGCTATACGTAATCGCATACTAAGTATACATATAGTAGAATGCATTTTCCCTATATTTTTACAAAATGTAGTACAGAATTTGATTGGAAGCCGCAGATTAAGAGTATGTGATCAAAGATAGATTTGGATGTGAGGGCTGTATGTATTTTCCCTAAATTTTTTCTATGGAAGTTTTTTATGTAGAGCCTTTACGAGCTTGCTCTGTATAGTACGTTACCAAATGGTTATTGAAAGGTTTGCGTATATTCCTCTGGCATGAATGGCACACCCTTGGTTGCTGGTCGATTAGGATCCCATACTTCGCCCGTGCCACAATATGAAGGCTCGATATAACAGCCCCGAGGGTTCCGAACTAGAAATCACTATTCTTCTCCCCCACCACCAGAACATTAGTGTCACGCTCATGAACCTCTTGGGCGTGTTGATAAACAGAAGGAGCTAAGATGAAAAAGAGCATATCTTGTTCAGGCGTTCAGCTATTCCCAATTTTTTTTAAGGTGATGAAAATGGTAAGGCATGAACCGCATAGCCTTTCTTCTAACAAGCCAATGATGAACTCAATAATCCAAAATATTTTTGTTGGATTTCTGTAAAAAAAAAGCATGTTTTAGTAGTATTTGTGTTTGATCTGCAAAACTTGTTCATTCATGCCTTTATCTGATCACCAACCAGTTGTCAAATTGGAAGAATTGTTTCAACCTCATTCGCATTTGAAGTTCAATCGCGGACAGGGACTGAAATTTTAATTCGCTGGGCTGGGATTTCCTCAGTGATCCAAGATAAATTAGAAACATATGGGATTTCCTTGATGATCCAAGATAAATTAGGTGAATTTTGGTGTGTAACCTCGTTATGTTTATTATGCATTGGACTATTGGAGTATAAAGTTACTCCTTAATGTGGCAAAAGATCAAAGCTGACCACTTCAATTTAACTTAAAATTAAAACAATATCACTTAAAGTTTACATCTCCTTATAGATGGTGCAAATATTGAAGGACTTTGAGTTTGCAACTTGCAAGTTTATTTATGCATGTAAGCATGTGGAAGAAGCCAACACAAGGCTTGCATTTAGTTATTAATCATGAAACATTTATGCTGGTGCATCAAAAGAAAAGGTTCCATCTACGGTTCTAATGGCACCATTTATGCTTGTATTATTTTCATGGAGAGTAGCCTATATCATGGTTGTCACGGCGACATCGGCGACCACGGCGAGTGAGAAGCGCCTGGACGCCTAGGCGACATCCAGGCGAGCGCCGTTTCCAGTATTCCAGAGAGGTATCTCATACCCCCTCGGTGTATATGAAGCCAACTAGTATATATTCAGGCACTCATACCCCCTCGGCCCCTCCGCCTCCTCTCATACGCCGCAGCTTCCCCCGTCTCTCGCTCGCTCTCGTCTCTCCCGACCTCTCCGCTCCTGTCTCTCTCTCCCGACCTCTCCGCCTCTCCCGTCTCCCCGCCACCGCCTCCCGCGTCCGCCTCCTCTCCCCGCCGCCGCCTCCCGCGTCTGCCTCCTCTCCCCTCCGCCGCCTCCCGCGTCCGCCTCCTCTCCTCGCCGCCTCCGGCTCCCCGCGCCCGATCTCTAACCCTAGCCGGCGTCAACAGCGGGATCAGGCGAGGCAGCAGCCACGGCGTCCTCCTCCGGCCGCCAGGACGCCTAGGCGACGCCATAACAACCATGGCCTATATTATGTTATTGCTAAAACACACACACACACACCCGCATGCACGCATATATTGTCTTCAGTAATCTCTAATGGCACCTTTGCATTCATAGTAACTTATTCATATTGTTTGTTAAAAAGAAAAGGGCCAAAATAAATTTGTTCAGATCTGCAACCTTGTCTGCAACCTAGCAAGTTTGAATATTATGGCCAGATCATAGACTGTTCCATGTAAGCAAGATAGGCCTCAAGTCTAGTTGCTCCATTAGTCCATTGTTTTGATGTGAATATGCAATCCTTTAAAATTTTGTAATTCTGTAAACATGAGTTCCTCTCAACAAATGCTTGTTTGGAGATATTCAAGTCATTCATTAACATGTTGTCTACTATGCTTGGTTTTTTTCTTCACAGATGCATTTTGGTGGATGAGCAGGACAATGTTGTTGGCCATGAATCAAAATATAACTGTAAGTTCAATTCTGTTCTCATCTGCATATATCTAGTTAAATTCTCTGCCCTGTTGATGTTGCTTTGGATCAGTTAGTGGCATAATATATGACCTGTCATTTGTATGGATGTAGGCCATCTGATGGAAAAGATCGAATCTCAGAACCTGCTCCACAGGGCTTTCAGTGTATTCCTTTTCAACTCAAAATATGAGCTGCTACTTCAGGTTTGGAAAAATTATTGATTCGGCACTAATTACTTTTTTCCATTTTGTTGTACCATATTCCACCTGGCAATGGTTGTAGACTCCTAGTGATTGGGTTCTATCCTATTCTTGAAACCTCATGAGACATGTTTTCTGAAGTACCAAGTTACGCTGGCAGCTAGTAACACAATATCTCCAGCTCAAAGTTCGGTTCTTGCCTTGAATTGCCATGGAAATAAACAAACATCACTTCAGTGGCCAATGTGAGTTAGGTCACGTAGGCACACTGTTTCGAAACTTGTAGATGCTGTTTCTGTCCTGGTATTTAAGATTGTTAGCTCTGAAGTTGCATTAGAAGCTGTGACTCCTTGTAGGTTATATAGAATTGTAGTTGCATGTTACATTAGTACACTTGCTGCTTGAGGTAAAAATATTGAGCACTATCAGTAGAGGGGCTGGTCCTCGACTTCAGAGCTTGCAAAATTATCATGGTCCGCATTTAGTGTCTTGGATAGAAACTTCAGAGCTAATGGAGCCACTAACGTCTAATTTGTACTTTGCAAAAGTAAGACAGGGAAAAATTAGGGTTATCTGTAAAGTTAGAAAGCAAAAAAAAAAAACACGGCAGGAGCATTTTTTCCTGCCACTTATGTACATAATCAATAGTCACTATAACTTTGTCAGTTTTGTCTTGTCTGATTTTCAGAATATCAGATAGATACCGCGCTTCACATTGAACAGCATGAAGAGGATTGACATACGTATCAACTATGCTTAGCATACTCTTGTTGCTTATAGCTGTACGACAATAACAGTTACCTAATTGGAGTTGATAGGGCCTATTAAGAAGTTCCAATTGACATATGGATCAAAATCTGCTTAGCATCCTCCCATTAGCTCTTTTTCCGTGCTATTTGAAACTTAGTTCTTTGTTTTAGCAAGTTTCTCAAATGTACTTTTGTTGACAATGACAGTTACTCGATTGAACTTACTTTCCGTTTTGTGTTTCTCACTGTCTTATTATTCCTCTATTTTTTTCTGCTAAGTAGCTTTGTACTCTTGCAGCAAAGATCCGCAACAAAAGTTACATTTCCTTTAGTTTGGACCAACACCTGCTGCAGCCATCCTCTGTACCGTGAGTCTGAACTTATGCAGGAGAACTTCCTTGGTATGTGCCACAAAAACTAGGAAAGTCAACATTTCTTCCGTTTCTTACTCTATTTCAATTACTGTTAGTAACTTGTCGTTCGCCAGGTGTTAGAAATGCTGCTCAGAGGAAGCTTCTGGATGAGCTGGGCATCCCAGCTGAAGACGTGCCAGTCGACCAATTCACCCCTCTTGGTCGGATGCTTTACAAGGCCGCATCTGATGGAAAATGGGGCGAACATGAGCGTAAGTTGTTTGTATTTGTTCAAGGGTCACCCGTGCTACGTTCTAGTCATGTTTATGTAAGCCTATCGATATGTCGTAACCCCCACTTTGAACACCATTACTGGAGATACTGCACCACAAATGTAAGAAGCAATGGAGATTGTCCACCCAGTGCTAATATCTGTTTCGTTCTTCTCATTTTCAGTTGACTACCTGCTGTTCATCGTCCGCGACGTGAAGCTGCTCCCGAATCCGGACGAAGTAGCCGACGCGAAGTACGTGAGCCGTGAGCAGCTGAAGGAGCTCATCCGCAAGGCAGACGCCGGCGAGGACGGCATGAAGCTGTCTCCCTGGTTCAGGCTGGTCGTCGACAACTTCCTCATGGGCTGGTGGGACCACGTCGAGAAAGGCACGCTTAAGGAGGCCGTGGACATGGAGACCATCCACAGGCTGAAGTGAAGGGCTGCCGTGCTGTGGCCTCAATGGTCTCGCAAACTTCTGCTCTGCCGCGTGTTACTCTTACCAGTGAAGTTTGTATGCTGCTGGGTTGAATCTTGGAAGTGTCGTTTTGAACTGATGATAGGTGCCCCGAAGATGAAGAATAGATTACCTTTTATAGAGGGGTCATTCTTCTGTGTTAATTTAACGCACGATTTCAGAACTAGATATCATTCAGTCATAGACATCGTGGTCTGAATAAAGAATAATAACATGGCCCCTGTTTATTAGATCCAGTAGCTTTGTTGCAGCGGGTGGTCTGTGACGATCTCGCCCTGATAGTCTGATGCAATCCGTGTAGTGCAGTCGATGCTGCTGGTCCAATTTCTTCTCTCTCTCTCTCTCTCTCTCTCTCTCTCTCTGGCTTGTGGCGAAAGATGTTTGTGCAGCCTAGGCAAGGGGCTGTTTGGTTCACAGCCCACACCAGCCACTCGGTTGTGGCGTCGCCCAAGACTTGTGGCGGAGAATATGGCCGCCACACCTTGGCGTAAATTTGTATTGTGAAACAATGTGGCTGCCCCACCTTAAAGCTGAACCAAACAGCTGCCTTCGCTCTGTGGCGCGCCGCAGCTTTGGCAGGCGAAGTGTGGCGGCGAGCCAAACACCCCCTTAATTGCTCCGCTGGTACACGGCAGCAGCACCAAACGGTTGGATTAGCAAAAGTTACTGCATCTCCGAACAGTTTGTAACACTAGACTTCTCAGCCAATTCCCATGGTTGTAACACCTCGGCTCTTCCTTGAGCTCAAAGTGCTACCACCTACTCTATAATGTTACCAACTCTAACTTTTGCCGCTAGTCTTGCGAAGCAATTCTTTTATTTAAATATCAACCAAACGACAAAAACTGGTACACTTAACACTAAGCGCAACAGAGGTATAAATTTGTTAATTACCAAAAAGGTACTCAACCAGTCAAGGCTAAGTATGTCAACTGTAGATGATATGTGGGTTACTGATGCACGTGAAACAACACAACTATGCTACTCCCTCCCACACATGCCGCCTTCAACAGATTCCCAAAAAACAACAATAAAGCAAGGGTGAGTCCAAAGACTCAGCAAGCACACAATAAAACAGTTACATCACTTTAGCACTCAATCAATTTCATGAACCATAAGCTGTAAATCAACTCTATAACTGTAAACTGTAAATCAACTCTATAACTGTAATATGTAACTAAATTCTGTACTGTAAACTGTATCACTTTCTCTGTCACTCATGCAATGCAATGTTATGCAATGCATCTGTAACTGTAAACTGTAAATCCAATCCGTAATTGTAAACTGTAAATCAATTCTATGTCATTGGTATAGTAACCACCAAATCACATTTATGAACTAACCCAGAATCTCTGGGTTTCCTCCCTGTCACCTGTTCATTTCCTGCAAATGCAATGCGATGCAATGCACCTCTGTATGCAGGTTATACCGGTATAGTGGAGTTGCTTCATCTGTCGATGAAACCTCTCTGCCTCCATCCCTGGAGGTGCCTACCGAAGTAGGTCTCGATTTCCCCACCGTCGTGAGAGGCCTACCGTCGTAGGTCCATGAATGCAATGCATAATGCGCCACTGTATACTGCTTATACCGTTATAGTGGAGTTGCTTAACCCATCGGTGAAGCCTGTCTACCTCCATCCCTGGAGGTGCCTACCGAAGTAGGTCCTGTCATTCCCACCGCGTGGGACGCCTACCGTCGTATGGTTTTCATGATGCTCATGGTGCAATGCAAATGCAGCATTTTTCAAATGTTAATACTCAATCATAAGCATCACTCATTGCAATACCATCAACAAATAAGCCGGGATATCATTTTATAACACGGCATAAATCATGGCATAAAACAAATACCAGGTATTCATCACAATCCACTATTCTACCATGCGCTTACCTGATTATCCCTGTGGACGATGCGTGGAGGAGCGTCAAACCAAAACCTCCACCTGGAAGTATCACCTGAACACTCAATTCAATATTGTAATTCACACAAGTATGCAAACAACATCGATTCTATACATATAGACAATCGACAGCGTTCCTACGCATAAACTCGATACCAGTTTTCCTTCTTTTTTTTCTCCTCTTTTCTTTTCTCTTCTTTTCTCTTTTTTTCTTTTCCTCCTCTTCTTTTTGTCTCTCTCTTTTTTTCCTCCCCTTCTTTTCTTTTCCTTTCCTTTTTCTTTTCTCTCTACTGACGCTCATTTCTTCCCCCCCGCGCGCTCTCCCTCCCTCTCTCAATTGTATCCTCTCCCGATCCAAATTGGGTCCGGCGCCGCGCCGCCTTGGCTCCTTCCCGGTTCTGGCGTCCCCGTCGCCGGCTCTACTGTGCTCCGCCTCCCTTCGGCTCGGCTGCGCCATGGCGACGCTGCTACTAGTCGCCTCCTGGAGCCCCCATCGCTGGCGCCTTGCCTCGGCTGTCTCTTCTACGGTGGTTGCGGTTTTCCCCCTCCTACTACTACTCTGGTGGCTTTTGCGCGTCGGCCCTGATTTGTGCTTCCTCCTCGGTACACCCTGCTCCCTCTGCTCGCTTCCTTTACCCTCAGCTGGTGTTCTATGTGATGGTTTCACGGTTTCCCAGTGATGCTAATTGACAACGAATGGTGGCTTATTGTGTGTGGCATGCAAGGTTTAATTTTGAAATTGATGCTAAAAAATGTGGGTGATTGGTGGGCTACCTTTGCCCGTGGGTTTGGTTGCTTTGGCGAGGATGGCGACTTGTGCTCGGTGGTCGCTTTCCCGGTTGATTGTGGACCGGCCGGTCTTGGTGGTGGTCGTCTCCTCCTACGGTTTGCTGGCCGGTGGTCTGGTCTCGTGCCGACGTCTTGCTCCTGTCGGCTGGCCTTAAGTTCTCCTTGTGCTAGTTGACGATTGTGGCTGTGGGTTTTGAGTGTTGGACTAGGGTGGGGAAGGAAAGGAAGGAGTGAGCTGGGTCTTCTGGTGTCGTGCTCAAACTTTCTTCTCACTTCCCTTTTCTTCGGTTGGCTATGTTGTCTGGCTGTGCCGAGCCTTCTCGATGGCTTGTGCTAGCCTCTGTGACTGTGGCATCCAGAAGGTTGTATTGGCTTTCCTGTTGCTGTGTGGAATTCAAAAAGGGTATTATGGTAATTTGGTTTACCTTGACTGGTCTTTATATCAAATCAGGTTTGTTTATGCCGAGTGATGATCCTACAGTTGTGAGAGGTGCCGATTGGCCCCCAGACGGTCAGGTATCTCTGTGAACGGACTACCCTACCCGAGATTAATCTCTCGGGTTCTGACAACACTTTCTTCGCTTTCCTTCCTTTTTCTTTTATACGGGTATTACAATGGTCTTGCCAAACCAAAGAGACTGACAGCGATATCATCCCTTTTCAACAGCCTTAGAGACATGTCATTACAACCCATATCCACTAATCATCATTTTTCACATGCTTCAGCTAGACCTCAATTTTGCAGACATGCGCGCCCAATGCATTGTCACCCCAAATCGCTCGGCACAAACACAGCTGTTTGTCACATTATTTTTCATATCCTTCAGCTAGACATCAATTTTGTTGCCCAATCTCTCGACACAATACAGTTGTTTGTTAGACAGCCGTTCTGGACGATGTTTGATCCTTGGTTCTGGTCACCCGTAGGCTGTAGCTCCTGCACCCCAATCGACTTCTTTGATCACGACAAGTTCTTTCTTATTCCCCGCCGCTATTTCTTGGTTTTGAGTGGCCATTATCTTCAGTTTATCTCGATTATCTTCAGTACATCCTCCGCTTCCACAAAATAGATCAATCCCTATTTAACCAAGATACATCTAACAAAGATATGATCAGTACATTTCTTCTCGTCACAGAGAAAAATATTGTCCATTCCCTTCCGTTGCCCCCATTTTTTAAATGAAATTTCCTTTTGATATTATTGCACGTCACCTAAAGAAATCCCTTAGGGCCTGTTTGGACATTGGGATTTGGGTTTACCTTTGAAATAAATCTAAAAAAATCCCAAATAAATCTCCCTTATAAATCCAAACCCCCCATCCAAATAACCCTTTAATCTTGAGGGGAAATTGCATATGTACCCCATAGTTAGCAGTGACTTGTAGATTTGCCCCCCACTTAGATGGCTTTGCTATTTTGCCCCATACTTGGAGTGCCCCTTTATTATTTTGCCCCACTATTCACTTGGCTGGTATTTTAATTTTATTTTTCATTTTTCAGCATGGGAAATGACAGATCTACCCTTGGCTCATCTTTCCTCATCTTTCCCTAGACCATGCAGTGGGCTCGTGCCAGACCGCACCATCCAATCAGAGATTTCTTCTGATGATGTGTAGCATTGTATGTAAACTTGCATTCCTATCTTTCTGATAAACATGAGAATAGAAGGATTTACTGGAGCTAATAAACTTGCACTTGATCTTTCCTGACAAATCTTTTTTTTTCCAAACAAAGAATCAATCCTAGCCAATGAGATGATCAACTTGAGAATGCTTCAGGAACAAATTCACAGCCGGGTGTTTTCAGCGACTAATCATCAAAACGAGTATATGTCTGCATCCTCCTCCATGCATATTAAGCATTGCAAGAGAAATCCAGAATGGGAGGTGATTGAGCAAGCTAAAAAGTAAAAACTATGTAAAACAGAAGGGTGAGAACTAAAAAAAAATCAACAAGGAACACTTGTGCACAGCTCACTATCTCAACATCTTTCACAGAGTTCACAGAATGAGTTCATAGGTAGCTAACATGCCGTTACATATCCTTAGTGAAGCACCATGACTTGCTACACGTATTTCAGTCTGGATGGAGTACAAAGTATCACAGGAATAATCCACACAAGCACCAGAACGCCATCCGGGGGGAAGAGACCTCATTTTCCACTTCAAAAAATTGTAATAACAAAATTTAGAAGCTTGTCACTTTCAACTACAAGAGGAAAACATGGATACAATGGCACACATTTTGTTCACTTACGTGTTCATCATCAATGTTATGTTGTCGCCTTTCAACAATATCCTACCTGCCAATCATTTCCAATCAAACATATTAGAATAAACCGATGAAATAATGCAATTCATGTTCTTATAAATGAACTAATGGTAAACTTTGGTTGCAAAATTCACTAACCCAATGATTTCCTAGTGTTCTTCTTAATGTTGATTTCCTCCGCATCATCAAGAACTAAATTCATGTACTCGTCAAAGCCCTGAGAATATACAAGCATTCAAACTAAAGCATCAGATGAACTCTGGTAAAGTAATTCAATACAAAAAAATTCTGGTGAGCCTAAATTCAATATTATGTATGCCAATGCACTAGGAAGTAGGAAGAAAAAATCATAACCTTTGACAGGGCTATAACACCAAGTAAATTGATAGCACTTTTCCTAGATGTGAATAAATCCTCAGCCCATCCCTGCACAAGAGAGCATATAGGCATCAAGTTCAAACATATGAAATTAGGAATCACGATTTCAATTCAGACTCTTCAGTCAAACTTCTAGGAGTATATACTTAAGTACATTGCATTGAAAAAAATCAGAGCATGGCAACCTCACAATTCAGAGCATAGCTCCACATAGATACAAGACCACCACTTAGAAGCATATATAATAGAGTTGAAATAACTGATTTCAGAAATAAAAGGTGCTTGCAAAATAAGTGAGTTTACATCTCACACTAGCCCAAGGCAATTACAAACTTCACATATCACACATTTAGTTTCTTTTTCTTCCTAGGAGACATCTTTTTTGCTGGTTTGGAGGCTTTGTTTGGGGAAAGTGTCACAGTCGTGGCTTGTGATGCTCCTCCTAATAGCTATGCAAGTTGCCTCCTTGTCATAACACCGGGACTTTCCATGACCTGTGTAGGAATGTTCACATTTGCTCTAGTAGGTGCAGTTGGCCCAGACATTGAAGTGCTTGCTTCTGCCTTCCTACTTGGCCCTTCCTTTGTAGAGGCTTTCCTTGCCTTCCTCTTCCTGTCCAATAGGGGGGAAAAAAGAGAGAAACAAGTACTGTAAAAAAGAAACAATAGCAAAATAAAAATGAATTGTGCAGAATCAAAATTTGTACCTCTTTTTGGTGCCATTTAAAGGACATTTAGCTTGCCTATGTCCAAGCTCATTACACCTCTTACACTTGTTTAGCCCCTTCCCACCTTTCTCTAAACATCCCTTGATTCTCTCCTTTCTACGCCTCCCAAGGGTTTTTGGCTTAGCAATGGGTGGTAGAAGCACAAAACCTAGGTCCATCTTTGGCCATTGTGACTTGTCTGTTAATGGTTGTATTTCAAGTTGATATGCAACTTGAAACCTCTCTAGTGAATAGTACTCATCTATGTAGCTCTCCATGTTGACATTTCTTTGGGTTGTAAGAAAAGCAAGTGCATGTTCACAAGGCTTTCCAGTGTGTTGCCATTCAAGACAAGTACACTCCTTAATAGGCAACTTTACAACATGCCTCAATTGTTCATTGTTGGTATCTTTACTTCTGCACTCCAACCTGCAGCTTTGTGCACTTTCAAATGTCCTAAGCCTCTAGTCCTTGTGTTAACTTGGTGAAGAACAGCTGGCAATATAAGACCTTGCAACCTCTCTCCAATCCTTCTCCTCTTGTAAAATAACTCCATGATTTTTCCCTAATTTTATCTGCCAGTTCCACAACAGGGAGATCCTTTAAGCTCTTCACCCAACTATTGAAGCATTCAGCCAAGTTATTATTAATGTAGTCACACTTAATTTTTGTGTTAAATGAACATCTCATCCACATCAAGTTATGATACCTTCTAAGATAGTCACCACCATGGTAGCATTGCTCTAGGACCTTGTCCATGTGGTAATTAAATACCTCGGCCTATATGCCTTTGCAGCAAGCCACATTTGATTAGGGATATCACCATGGAATTTCTTTACAAAGTTGTCCATTAAATACCTAAAACATTCTCTTTGCTCGGCCTGTGGAAAAACATTTTTTACTGCATTTTCTAAACCTTTTTGTGCATCTGTACACACAGCTAAGAGAGCAGGTTCACCAATTCTCTTCTTTAGTTGGGTCATAAACCAAGTCCAATTGTCCTCTGTCTCTGAATCTATCAGCCCAAATGCTACTGGAAACATCCAATTATGTCCATCTAATGCAGTTACCGCAGCCAAGTGGCCATTCCATTTACCATTCAAAGCAGTTGAATCTATACTAATATATGGTCTACACCCATTTAGGAATCCCTCAATGCAAGGCTTAAATGCAATAAAGAATATATGGAAATGTACATTACCACCTACTAATTGTGTTCCAATCTCAACAATGCTACCTGGGGATCTCATCTCTACCTCTGCCTTGAAGTTATAAAGTAATTGAAAACTTCCTTCCCAACTACCATATATCTCATTTATAGCTCTTTCCCTCCCCCTCCACACCGTGTCATACCCAATAGTGACGTTATAATCGTCTTGCAACTTCTCTTGCATTTCTTTTGCACCCATATTAGGATTAGTGCGTAAAATACCTGTTGCCTTTGAAGCAACCCAGCCTAGAGAAGCCATGCTAGATCTGATCCTGCTAGTAGAAGAACACTTGTGCTCATTCCCAAGTTGGTTGACCTGAAACAATGAAAAGAAAAGTTGAGTACAACGCTTTGCAAAGAGAAAAGTTAACTTAAAAAGACTCAATATGTTAGGAACAAAGCTAGTACCCTGATTACGTTGTTAGGTGCCTTGCGGGCTAGAATTCTCCAAGGACAACCATCAGCTTTACAATAGCCCACAAACCTAGTACGATCTGACTTTTTAATTCCCCAGACAAATTCTTCATTAATCGCATATTGCCTGATTGCTAATCTAAATAGGTCCATCGAAGGGTAAATGGTACCTACAACAATTTCAGGGCGTTCCATGTCATAAGAATAGTGTACCCCATAAGGTCTAACCTCATCAACCGGGATAGCAGCCCCATCGGTGTCTATGAGTGAATTTATAACGTTTTCACGAGCAACATTAGCAATTTCTTCATTAACAACAGTAGCCTCCAATATTTCCCTATTTCTGTCATCTTCATTCCTTAAACCCAAAAGCTCTAACATAGCATCCTCTTCCATAGGTACATCCCTATCTCGGTCATCAGGACCTTCCACAATCTGAAGAGTTGACCAATCCACTAGCTCAGTGGTTCCTGCATCACCACCACCTCCAACTCCACTCTCTGTTGCTGCCTGAGATGATTGCACAACCTCTACCACACTATCAGCAACGTCTGTCACACTTGAATGATTGCATTGGTATGATGCCTGGGCACCATATGGTCTTGCATTATGTACATTTGGATTGCATTCCAACTCTTGGAGCGGTATTCTAGTGCCTACTCTATAAACGGACTCATCAAGAATCCTACCGCGGGAATATGCAAAAAAAAATCAGAAATAAACTAGTTAGGAATGGTTTCCGTTCATGCACTGCATCAATTTTGCAACAAAATGCTACATACCTACTGCTGATGTCGTCCATACCAATCACACGCTCATCGACAAGTTAATCTACAACCCTAATTCATCCAGCACACCTAGGTTTTCCCAAGAAAAACACATCATCCACTCAAAACACAAACAAATCTAATCAACAAAATGAGCAAAATGAGCAGTGGCAATCCTTTACCTCTTGTGTGCGCGGGGAGGAGGAGGACCGGATCTGGCTGGCTCCGTTGGCGCGAGGGAGGAGGAGGACCGGATCTGGTTGGCTCCGTTGGCGCGGGGGAGGAGGAGGACCGGCCAGCCAAGGTGACTCGCCGACACCCAAGTGTGGTGGCTCGCCGGCCCTCGGGTGTTGAGGAGGAAGGAGGAGGACGATTAGCAGCGGCGATGGCGGTGTGTACCTCGGGTGGAGACAGGGTCTGCGTCGAGGGAGGAAGGAGCAGCTACGTGCACGGCCTAGGAGCCGCCCGTGAGGAGGAGGAGTGGCTCGCCGGTGCCAGAGCCGCCCCAGCCGCTCCTTCCCCGACCTCCCTCCAGATGCAGAGGAGGGACGAGCCGCGGCCGCTCGTCTCCCTCCCTACGTCCGCCGCGGCTGATCGTCTCACCTTCCGCCCGTGTCCCCGCCTCCCTCACCTCCGTTCTCCGGCGCCGCGGGGGAGTACGATAAGGAGAGCGAGGAGCGGTGGGTGCGGGAGGACTGGATGAGGAGGGACGAGCCCGTGCGGTGGGATGAGGAAAAGGATTAAAGGGTAGATCTGTCATTTCCCATGCTGAAAAATGAAAAATGAAATTAAAATACCATCCAAGTGGATAGTGGGGCAAAATAATAAGGGGGCACTCCAAGTATGGGGCAAAATAGCAAAACCATCTAAGTGGGGGCAAATCTACAACTCACTGCTAACTATAGGGTACATATCCAATTTTCCCTGGCCGCCACTCGCCGGCGACGCCGTTGGCCGTGTGCCACCCCCGATCTCCCCTGTTTCGGCCCCCTGCAGCACTCGAGTTATTTGCAAACTGCTGCCCCAACCATCAGGTGACACCCGAATCCCAGTTGGCTAGCAACACTGATATTCGTTCTGCCCGCCCACGTTGATTCCCCTCTACCGCAGCATTTGGGGATAATTTTTGGCGATGCATTCTCAGCCGTTCGATTTGCCCCACTGCCTCATCCAAACCGCCCGCTTACCCCGCATCTCCTCCATCCGCGCTGCCGCGTGTCGGCCATCCAGCGGCGGTAGGCGCGAGCGCTGGGCCTTCGGCCGCGCGGCTCGCTCGGCCACGCAGGCCAAAACGGTGCTCGGGCCGCACTATAGCAAAATGGCCGGGCCGGCACTGTTCATATTGAATGTTCAGGTCTTTTCTTTTCCCAAAAATCCAGATAATCCAAATAAATCCCAGAAAATCACAAATAATTCCAAAAATTCCCAAATTTCACCACCTTACTCATTTTGATGCCCTGAATCCATTTTTGGCCTCCATTCCACCAAATTCATCCCAGAAAAATTCTAAAAATTCCCCATTTGAATCTTTTTTGTATTTTACTCCTTTTTCGTAGATTTATTTTTTCTCGCTTGATTAGGCTCAAGCCGGACTTATTTGTTTTTGTGTGTTTGCACTAGTGTTGGAGTCCTCGGAAGCTGCAGTGTGAGATCAAGATCAAAGGAGCACGGTTTTCGAAGTCGCCAAACCAGTTGAGTGCAAGGCAAGTCACAAGTCCTTGATCATGTTGAATCCCATGCCATTTAAATTATGTTATTATGCTGTTTGCATTATGCTAGTTGTGAAATGCTAGTTCAAAGTAAAATAAAATGTTTAGAATAACATGTTATGTAGATAAATCCTACCACCGACAAATGCCATGTTAATCTTGTAACCCTGCCTTTGTAACCCTAGAAATAATTTGGTAATCTAGATAACTGTAGGTTATTTATTATCACGCAAAGTCTTTACACTAATAAGGTTGTGGCTGCGGGCCAATAGACTTTGGAAACCCGACTCTAGGGTAGGGTGGTATGAGACACCGTGCCCTAGGGCGGAGATTGCCGACGTGCACAGGATAGGGTAAAGGTGTTGTGGGGAACCGCGAGACGGTCAGCACCCACCGCTTACCCTAGGTTGGAGGTCGCGGACCTGGCGAGGTTGCGGACCCCGGAAAAATGTAAGGACTAGACCCTTACGCCGAGCAAATGACATAGTGATCGCTCAACCACAGGAGTTGACTTGTCAACACTGGTTTAGTAGCTGCTCACCTCGATTGAAACTCTACAGGCGGTAAGAAGTCAGGGTGTTGGGAAGTTAGGTTAGGTATGTCGTGCTGCGGGTACCTAACAACGGTAGAGTTCACTCGAAGTAGACGGGAGTTTTCATGTGCTAGACCCGAGTGGATTCTACCGGGTAGAGCCTATATAAAGAGTTGAGCAGTGAAATGACCTGGCTTTCTTAACTTAGTCATGAGGGTTAAGAAATTGTGTGGGTAAAGTTGGGCAACTCTGCAGAGTCAATAAAATGGTATTCGAATACGCCGTGCTCCCAGTTAATGGAGCTGTGTCACTTGGGTGATTCCAGCAGCAAGGCTTAAGTAGTTTTCATAAGTGTTTTAAATTGACTAGCTGATTAATTCAACTTTATGAGAAAACCCCCTGAGATCTTAAGGAGTAATTTTTTGTTCTGGTTTGTAAAAACGTTTGCAAAATAAAGTGCATCCACTCAAAGTAATAAAACAGCTATACACCCTTCCTTTGGCAATCCGTGCAAATAGTTAAAGTAGGGTTTCCCTTGTGACTTGCTGAGTACAATGGTTGGTACTCAGGCTTGCATAATTTTTCCCCCCACAGATACCAGAAGAAAAGAAGGCAATTCAAGTTTTCGTGTTAGGGTTGCGACCGCACTCAGACTTTCCTGTGGTGCTATTGCGATTCTCCTGCAATGTAAGTACTATTGGGCTTGAACGCCCGTTTTATTGTTAAAAAATGACCGTTAGGTCTTATTTCAATCAAGCTAATCTTTTTTAAATGTTCGTAAGCAGGCATGATACTTGTTCGGTCCGCAATCAATTCCTAGGTGGTTGCAGATTAGTGACACTCCTGTTCCTCCCAGAAACGGGGGCGTTACACCATGGCAGGTGTGAGGCTTCCTGATAATGCTCAGAGTGAGGTTGCTGGGAGCTGAGGATTGTCAGGTAGCTTGCCTGAACAATTGCTTTGGCATGAGGACACTTACATCGTCGTCCATGGCACGCGTGCTGAAGATGGAGGGGATCATGGAGGTCATGGATATCAATGTGCCGCCATTTCCAGGACCTCTTCATTGCCCATTGGGGTTCCAGGATTCATCTCTGACCGACAGTACGCATCAAGACCATGATTGCAGATTAAGAGTCTAACTTAGGGAAGTGCTAAAAGATACTAGTAAATAGTACTCAAGTTCAACGTAATAAACTTTTAAGAGTAAAATGCATTATGGGTAACCGAACTTGTTTGATTGGTTCAAATAGGTCATTGAACTCCCAAATTATATATTTAGATGACTAAACTTATTAAATAGGTCAATCTAAGTCATTAGCATGCTAACCCCGGTTGAATAATCCATAGCATGTTGACTTGTGCCACCGTGACATGGGTGCACATGCGTGGAACGTGACAACGGGTACGTCCATTGTAATTTGAACCTAAGAGCAACTCCAGCAGGGCCCCTACTTGGCCTCTCAAACTCAAATTTGAGAGCCAGAGCAAAAAATTTAGCTCCAACAGGACCCCTACTTGGCTCTAAAATTAGGAGGCCTCTCAAATGAGGTCTCCAAGCCCTCATTCCTAGGGGCCTTCTCCTGGCTCTCATCCTTCGGTTTTTTTCCCGCTCGGTGAAACTTTCCCCGCGCCCCCCAAAATCCGCCGCTTCTGCTCGCCCCTCGTCTCGCCCGACTCCTCCGCCGCCGCCCATGTCCCCCGCGTGCCGCCAAAATACCCCGCCTCCGCCGCTTCCGCTCGCCGCCCGCCGAGCTCCTCCGCCGTCGCCGTGTCCCCCTTGCGCCGCCTAAAATCTCGCCTGCGCTTCGCTCGCTGCCGCCTCCGCTCGCTTCGCTGCCACGCCCGTCGCCTCGCCCGACGCCTCCGCCCGTCGCAGTTGCCGCAAAAATCCCCCACTCGCCCGGGGCCTCCGCTCGCCTCCGACCGGATTTGAGGAGTGGGTCCCATGTGTCAGTGTGTAGTGGAATGTATTTGAGGGCTTAGATTTGAGGGGTGCTGTTGGAGTAGATGCAAAAAAAACTAGGCCCTCAAAAATAGGAGGAGCCCTCAAATCAAAAGTAGGGGCCCTGATTTGAGGGCTACTGCTGGAGTTGCTCTTATCAGGCGTTCAACGCATGAGTCCAGCAGTAGCCCTCAAAACAGGGCCCCTACTTTTTATTTGAGGGCTCTCCCTACTTTTGAGGGCTCTGTTTTTTGGGTTACACTCCAGCAAGAGCCCTCAAAACAGGACCCTCAAATTCATTCTTAGAGGGGAAGACACATAGGACCCAACCTCATCCTCATCCTACTTTTGAGGGCCGAGGGGCAAAAAACTCACTCCAGCAGGGCCCCTACTTGAGCCCTCAAAAGTAAGGGCTCCCTCCAGACCCCCCAGGAATGAGGGCTCGAGGGGGAGATTTGAGGGCCCCCTACTTTTGAGGGCTCAAGTAGGGGCCCTGCTGGAGCGAGTTTTTTGCCCCTCGACCCTCAAAAATAGGATGAGGGCTCAAGTAGGGGTCCTGCTGGAGTTGCTCTGACCCCTTGAATTGTTGTCCTTCCACAATTTTTGCTGTGGCGGCTGAGGCTGTTGAGAAACCGTCGCTGGCGACCAGTCCGAGCGATTTCTCTGCTTAGAACAAGAACGAATCAATCACAGAATCACAGAATAATAGATTGAACACAGAGAGGTAGAGAGAACTCCTGGTCTTTCTTTATTGCTTTAGATTGCATCAGATATACATAATGAGAGGGGTCTAGGTCCCTATTTATAGTCTACGGTGGGGGTGCCCAATTAGATCAGGACTCTAGATAGAGTCCAGGTTTCCTAACACTCCCCCTTGGGCACTCACCCAACATGCTCATGCCTCGTCAAAACTCCATAAAAACCCAGTGGGAAAAATTTGGAGAAAGAGTACATGATACATGTGATGCTGCGATGCACGAATTGCCTCGTTAAAAACCTTGGTCGAGAAACTTCATGAAAAACTCGTCAAGGGAAAAACAGTACAATTCACCCAAATTCATTTGGTCTGCAAGACTTTATTTTTGGGTACTTAATCTTCATGATCAAGATTTATTAGCGGGCTTGTGAGAATTCTCCCCCTGAATTCTGCACTTCTCTAAGTCTCATCATTCCAATTCCACGCACGCACCTTTCAAAACTAGATGCGGGGAGTGACTTAGTGAATAAATCTGCGAGATTTTCACATGATTTAGTAAGTACTTTAATCTCGTCCATCTTTTGCAATTCATGTGCATAGAAGAACTTGGGGTTGATATGCTTTGTGAGATGACTCTTCACATAGCCCGTTTGCACTTGTGCAACGCAAGCTGCATTATCTTCATAGATAATTGTGGTGGTTTGCACAATGTTCATCCCACATGACTGCTGGATGTGGTGAATCATTCGGCGGAGCCAAGCGCACTCGTGCGGCTTCATCTGATGCTATAATTTCGAGTGGTTCGTCAAGTAGCTACGTGCTTTGCTTAGACGATTTCCATGAAATTGCGGTTCCACCACACAGAATACATAGCCTGTTTGTGACTTAGCGGTATATGGTCCGATAGATACCAAACATCTGTATAGCCAATCAAGTTCAGATCTTGATTCTTTCTGTAAAACAATCCGAGGTCCTTGCTACCTTGGAGGTATCGGAAAATGTCCTTTATGCCCTGCCAATGCCTTTTGGTGGGCTCTGCACTGTACCTTGCTAACAGGTTCACGGCAAATGCAATGTCCGGTCTAGTGCAGTTTGCTAAATACATGAGTGCTCCCACTGCACTCAAGTATGGGAATTCCGGTCCCAGGACTTCCTCCCCCTCTTCCCTTGGTCGGAAAGGATCTTTTTCTTGCTGTAAAGACCTACCGATCATTGGTACTTTCGAGGGAAATACCTTCTCAAAGCCAAACCTTTCAAGCACCTTCTGGGTGTAGGTCGACTGATGTACCAAGACTCCTTCAGGGACATGCTCAAGCTGCAGGCCTAAGCAAAACTTGGTCTTGCCCAAATCTTTCATTTCAAATTCTGACTCCAAGTAGGAGCTTGCTTCTTTTATGTCTTCGGCTGTCCCGATGATATTCAGATCATCTACATACATAGAGATTATACATAATCTATTCTAGGATCGCCGTATAAAAACGCAAGGACAGTATTCATTGTTCGTGTAGCCTTTCTTGCAGAGAAAGTCGCTTAAGCGATTATACCACATTCTTCCAGATTGTTTTAGTCCATACAGTGACTTTCTGAGTTTCACACTGTACAGATTTCTATTTGCTCTGTCTTGGTTCGGGAGAGGAATTCCTTCAGGGACTTTCAAGTAAATATCCGAATCCAAGTTACCGTAAAGGTATGCAGTCACAACATCCATCAATTTCATTTCTAAATTCAAGTTCACTGCCATTGAGATCAAGTATCTAAAGGTAATTCCACTCATGGACCGGGAGTAGGTTTCTTCATAATCAACTCCAGGACGTTGAGTGAAACCTTGGGCTACCAGCCTTGCTTTGTATCTCACTACTTCATTTCTTTCATTTCTCTTTCGAACAAATACCCACTTGTGCCCAACAGGGTGTATGTGGGGAGGTGTGCGGCATACGGGCCCAAACACCTCTCTTTTATTCAGAGATAGCAATTCAGTTGCTATTACCTTCTTCCAATCTTCCCAATCTGATCTTTTCTTACAATCAGCGAGCATGCAGGCTCGGGATCAAGATCGATGATGGTGGCAATTTTCTTTGTGTAGGACCGAAATGGCAACAGAGGGGGGGGGGTGAATGGTGCCTTCTAAAAACTCCCCAAGTACTCACACGACAAATCGGGCGAAAGAACTAGCTTCTTCGATCGAACACACGTGGTCGTAAGCCAACTGATGGTCGAACACCACGTGGTCGAACACTTGCTGAGCCGACAAAAGAAATCAAGCGGTGATAAGCGAGAGGATGAACCAAGAAAGAAGGACTCGAGGCGCACAATCATCCGGTAAAGTGAACTTCTCTAATTCGACTCTGCTCGGGAATGAAGCGGCCAAGTGGCCTTGAGGCAGATTCCCGATTCTGAGCTAATCAAAGCACACAAAGACAAAGGACTCACGAAGAAGAGAGGAGAGAAAAGGATAGCAAGAAGTCCAAGCTCTCAAAACAGATCGCAAACAAGTCAATCACAACATCTCAAGACGACGAGAAAACAAATAGAGGAAGAGAGATGAATGATTGATAATGGAGGTTTCTGACCACTCCAAGCTGGGAGATACATGAGCACACTTGCTCCATCCGAGAACCCACACACTCACAAATAACAAAGGAAGAACAGAGCAACTCGGGATCGAGAATCTCACAAGTACCGAGCTCTACCCTCTCTATTTATAGCCACACACTCACACACCAAAGAGGGGAACCCGCAAACCCCACCTAACACCGGGTTTTCAACTCACTTTACCCACTAGCGAGAACGAGCTCCGGTGCTTTACCCGTTACACCCAACGGCTCCTTTGCTTTGCCCGTTAGTGCCAACAACTCTGTGCATTGGCGAGACACGGCTTCCCTTTGCGACTTTCGCATTTCTCCAAAATGCCACTCCACTGCCTTCCGGAAGCTTCCTCCGCCTTGCCGATCACGCTTGCAACCACCTTGAGCCTCTAGTCTTCTTGGCTTCACCCGATCGTTCGGACCTCAACATCTCCCATGTCTAGTCCCGACCACTCCAAGCCTCACCAAGACTTGTCTCAAGATCCTAGTCAAAAACTCCTCCGGACCGATCGGACCTCAACTCCTCGAGCCTAGTCGATCCGTTCCACGTACACGACCTCACCGTTGCCGTCGTGTCCACTTCCGGTAACTCTAGCTCCGGTTCCTTGTCTCCGACTCACAACCACCTCACCAAAGATCGATCATCTTTGGCGTCTCCGACCGTGCGGACCTCAACACCTCTCGTGCCTAGTCCCGGTCCTCCCACGCCTCACCATGAAATAGCTCCAAGTCCTGCGACCACATAGACAAGCAAACCGTTACATAGCACCGCACAACACAATGTGTACTGGACATCTGCAGAAAAGGAACTCAAAACATGCTTCACAAGGTCGTACATTCACTACGATCGGTCAAAAATACTTAAACATTAATTCTCAAGACCTACGATCGTTACCATAGACCATCGACCACCCCGGTGGTCCTTACGACCGCCTTAAAGCTTGCTACGACCATCACAAGTTTCGGTTCAACTTACCGACCAAGTTGTACCAACTTATGGTGGTGAAACCATAGATCAAGACTTTCTTAAGTCCTACGACCATATCTCAAGATGATACGACTACCTTAGAAGTCCATACGCCGGTTCCGAGACTACGACCAAAACCAGAGATTCCATCGTGGTCGAACCACTTTCCGACCACGTTCATCGCTTTCCACCGTGGTGAAACCCTTCTCGATCACGCACGACTTGGTTCATCGTGGTGAAGCCCTTCCAACAACGTTTGAACACTTCCGACCGCAGCGCCCACTTGCGACCACGCTCCAAGCTCGTCGACCGCATCCGACCGAAGCTACGACCATGTTCGCCCATAGCGTGGTCGAAACACGCTTCGTTCTTAGGAAGTGAAGTCTGCGACAACGTGGTCGTATGATCGCTTTCGACCACCGACTATGCCTTACGACCGCGTTCTCGTCGGTGTGGTCGTAGCGCGCTGACCACGACCAAGCGTGGTCGTACTGAGGCCGACCACGGCCAGCGTGGTCGAATAGATTACCGACCACGGCAAAACCGGTCGTAGACTTCCACGGTGACCTACGACCAAGGTCGAGTGGTCGAACGCCATGTGGTCGTCTGACCTTCCGACCACGGCGTAAAGAGTAAAACATTGTTTTCCGGCTTTTATTCGCGATAGAGTGGTCGTAAACAACCCGGTGGCTCGATTGGCGACAATAAGTTCATAACCCGCCCGACAAAGCTTCGACCACAACCAATGTGGTCGTAAGAGCCTCGACCACGATCGAAGCTACGACTTTGCATGTAAGGCGATTCCGATCACTTCTAAGGCTATGACTTGGCAGGAAGAGCCCAACCCAAACTCAAACTTTCTAAAACAAGAGTCAATTACTCATCACAAACATGTGGTCACCTCCACATGGACTCTCACTTTGCGAAGTAGATATCGATATTAGCTGTTGTCCTATTCAGGGACTCTCCCGTGTGCACATAATTTATAGCTATTTCTTCATGAGTTGCTTCTTCTTGAGCGATTGCTTCTGCTGGAGCTTTACCTTGCACATCGCTTCTTTCAATTGCGGTGGCAAGTCCCTTTAGTTTTTCGGCTCCGATGTGTGCGCACACATCCATGCCGATGGGGATATTCAGATCCGGTATGCCCTTTTCTGAAGGTGTCATACTTGTGCCAGGTCTCAACTGGCTCCCCTTCTCATTCTGGGGGACTTCAATGATCGGCTGTGATAAATCTCTCTTATCCTTTTTCGCCAGGCGTCCCCGGTTACTAAGGATTTGAGGAACTGGAGTTCTCGTCCTCTTTTTTATTTTTCTGAGGCCTCTGGACGAGATTAGGGATACCTTCTGCTTTCTTTGGTATTTCAACCCTCTCCGGTGCAGTGCGTGCAGGCACATGCGACTTAGTCACGCTCTTCAAATCACTAAAGTGTTCAGGCAGCTGATTTGCTAATGCTTACAAATCAATTGTCTTCTGGACTTCTATTGTCTTCTGGACTTATCTATTTGCTTTCACTAATGCGCGGGTCATCTGCATGAATTCCCGTGGCTTGCCATGTAATGTCTTCTGGACTTCTCTAGTGCGCGGGTCATCTGCATGGATTCCCCAGGCTTGCCACATAATTTCCCGACATTCTTCATCAAGGGGTTGATTTCCTCCCCCTAATGTTGGGAAATCTTGATCTTGACAACTTTGCGCTAGTTGCATAGGTGAATGGATGTTGTAGGCTGAAGGTCTAAAGTTGATGAGATTCGCTGCATGAAGGACTGCTTGTCCCCAACATGTAGCTGGCAATTTACAATTATGCAAGAGGGGTCGGGCAATAAACAAAATTCTTTTAATTAAAGCCTCTGCCAAACCATTCTGGGTATGGACATGCGGTACCGAATGCTCAACTGCAATTCCCATCGCCATGCAATAATCATCAAATGCCTTTGAAGTAAATTCGCCGGTGTTGTCCATTCTGATGGACTTGATGTGATGATCAGGAAACACATTTCTGATGCGAATGATCTGTGAGATAAATTTTGCAAAGGCATGGTTTCTTGTGGATAACAAACCCACATATGGCCACTTCGAGGAGGCGTCAATGAGCACCATGAAATACTTAAACGGCCCTGAGACGGGCTGAATAGAACCGCAAATGTCTCCCTGGATGCGTTCCAGGAATGCAGGGACTTCATCCTTCACTTTCAGAGTGGAGGGTTTAGTAATTAGTTTTCCGGTGGCACATGCAGGACACACAAAATCTTCATGATTCGGGAAATTCTTCACATTAATGTTATGCCCATGCGAGTTATTTATTATGTTTCTCATCATCCTAAGACCTGGGTGGCCTAATCTATCATGCCAGAGACAGAAGAATTCAGAGCTTCTAAATCATCTTCAGGCGATGTATGCTGCAGCGCTTTAATGTTGGTATGATATAGCCCAATTTCTAGTGAAGGGAGTTTTTCTAATTCCATTCTCGTTGCGCTTGGTAATGAGCAGGTATTCCGTACCGTACTCTTCTTTAGTCTCAACTTGGAAACCATTGGCGCGAATATCCTTAAAACTTAAGAGAGTTCAAGTCGATTCTGGGTACAATAAGGCTTCTTCAATGACCAAAGTTGTGCCCATTGTGGCTCTTCCTGAACCAATTATACATAAATCGCTTCTGGCGATTGTCGTAAGGCTACCAGTGCTCTTACGAATCGACTGAAAATACTTATTCTTTCTTTAGATGATATGCGTTGTGCCGCTGCTGGCTAAGCACACTCCCTCCATAGGGCGCTACACGCGTTCTAATATAGGGTATTTATTAACATGTATCAGAAGGCATTCAACACATAAATAAAATACGCAAATATCAGAACATAACATGCCATCATAAATTGAATAAATGAATGCTTTATTCCAAAATCATCCAACCATTACGAGAAAGCAAAATCCTAAAGCACCAACCATGCAAGTTCTAAACTTGTCCATTTAACACAAAATAAATGACAATTAACGTCTTATGCATTCTGTGCATCAGACGGAATCAACTAGAAAATCATTGACTTCTTCGGCTATTTCCTCAGCAGTGACATTCTCTTCAGAGAGATCATGGTTGTGGTGCCTCTAAGTCATAAGGGGTCTTCTTCCGGGATGGACTCAACCTCCATCATCTCATTTGCTTTGCCAGCCGCTCCCCCTCAATGACTGCAAAGTGGGCTTCAGGCTGACCTTTGTCATTCTTCTTCTGAGCTTGGTGGGCATCAATGACATGTTGCGGTGCTTTGCATATCTGCGACCAATGTCCCCACTTGCCACATTTGTAACAACCCTGGTTCTGCTGACCATAGGTCTTGTCACTCTTTTTAGCCTTTTTGTCGTTTGGAGCATCTGACTTGCCTTTCTGGGCAACGATCTTACCCTTCTTCCCCCTTTTCTTCATCAAGGGCTTTCGCACCTTGAGGCTCCTAGCGTTGGCTTCATGGCCAGCGGAGCTGCCTTGTGGCTGCGAGACGTAATTCTTACGGAGAAGTTCGTCACGAGCCTCGGCCTACGCATCATATCAATCAATTCGGCATACTCCTTGTAGCCGTGTTGACGATAGTTGCGGGCAACCTGTACAGCACTGGGGTGGAAAGTGGACAGGGTCTTCTCGATCTTCTGGTCCTCTGTGATCTCCTTGCCACGAGTTTAAGGTTTGTACAAATCTGCGCAAGGCAATTGTACTCCCGGCCGCTTTAAAGTCGGCAAACCTCGATCGATCCACTCTGCTCGCTTGAGGAAGAATGGTGTACTTGAGCCTCTCAAACCGCTTCTTGAGTGCGGTCCAGTGCTAGCGCATTTCTCTCGCCATATACTCATTCTTGAGAGTTGAGCAGAGATGGTGCCTGAGAAAATGAAGTGCCTGATCATTCTCCTCAGGTGTGGGTCTAGCGTCTTTCTGTCCTCTTATCCCAATAGCTGCGCCGAGCTTCCGGCGTCCAAGCACAATCTCGACATCGGATGCCCATGTCAGATAGTTTCGGCCATGCTGGGCCAGCTCCTCGAACTCCCGATTCAAAATTCCAGTCATCTACATGTGTATGAACGAAATAAAATAAGTGGTGCAATAGTTTCCCATAATGTTTCATAATTTTCTGTGCATTTTCTATAATTTTACTGCTAATTTCAGTGATTAAAAGCAATTAAAGCAATTACAATTAACCAAAAACAGTAAATAAATACAGAAAATACAGAGAATAATAATGGCAGAAATAAATATGCTTCAAATGCTAAAATTGATGCAAAATTCGGATTCCCGATGCCCTTTTATGCTAAAATATAAAATTTCAGCAAATTCTGCAATTCCAGGGGGTTTTTACGCAAAAATTTCAGTTCAGAGAAAAATTCGCGTAATTTTCTGATTTACCGAGGGGTTTTCTGCAAAATTCTGGACCCGCTCGTAAATTTGAGGGCTTATTTGCAATTTTTGGAATTACTGAAGCCTCTATGCAAAATCTGGACTTAAATGCAAAATTTTAGGGTCTCTTTGGTAATATTTATAACTTCAGGGCCCTTTTTTTTCTCTCCTCCCGGCCGGATCTTTTTCTCCCGGCCCATCCCCACCTGCGGCCCACCTCCCCTTTTTTTTTCTTCCCACCCACGGCCCACTTCATTTCCCCCTCACCCGTGGCCCATGCCGGTCAGGCCCATGCGGCCTGCCCGCTCACACATAAAACCGGGGCTAGGGTTTCCCTAGCCCGGCATTTCACGATGGCGGCGGCAGGAGGGCCCATGCGGCGTCGCGGCGGGCGGCGATCGGCCATGGCGGGCGTGAGCGGGTCCTCCGGCGGCGGGCGGCTCGGCGGCGAGTCCGGGCCGTCGCGGCGGGGGAGGCGAGGAGGGGCCTCGGCGGCGAGCGCGTCGGCTGCGCGGCGACGGAGGAGGTGCCGCGGGAGGCGGCGAGGCCGGCGCTGCAGTCTGGGCGGGGCCGTCGGGGGTCTTGCACGGAAGATGGTGGTGGCGGCGCCGGCGCGCGTGCCACGCCCGCGAGGAGGCGCCGTCTGGCGGTGCGCGCGGCGGAGAGGTTGGCGGCCAAGTGCGGCGGCGGTCCGCACGAGGCGAGGCGGCCGGCGCTGCGGGCGACAGGTGGCGCCGAGTTTGGATGGGAAGGCGGCCGGCCGCCGGCCAGCGTCGCAAGACGGCATGGTGAACACGCATGCAGCGTGGAGGCCGGCGGCGGTGCATCGGCGGCCGTGGCGTGGATGCGGGCCGTCGCGCGCGGTGGTCGGCAGCTCTTGCGGCGAAGCGGCGGCATGCGTTGTTGGCGGTCGGCGGTGAATGTGGGAGAAGGCTGGCGGCGATGACACCCCATCGCCGGGCGCGATCGCCGATGGCACCGGCATTGGCGGCGGTGCTTCATGGTCGCTTCCGCCGCCGCATGGGATGACAGTGCCCCCTTTTTTCTGTGTTTATGCCATGCAGATGCGAAACTGAACAGAGAATCTATTTCTTTTCTTTAGAGTTGATCGTGCAGAATCAAAAATAAACCATGCAAAATTTTTGATTTTACGATGCAATCGACATCTACCCCGTTTCGCAATCCACCGATCGACATTGTGCCGGCGATTTCAGATCTGCTCGCGGTGGATTTAGGGCGGATTTGCATCTAATCTACAGTGCAATCAACATCTACCCCGTTTCACAATCTACCGATCGACATTGTGCCGGCGACTTCAGGTCTGCTCGCGGTAGATTAGGGCGGAGTTGCACCGTAGAGATTCAATCTAGAACGCGAAGAAAAATCTGATTCGAAGCGATCTAGAAAATCAATCGTGCCGATGATTACCTCGTTCACCGGAGCGAATTCGTCTTGATAACGTGTTGAGAAACCGTCGTGGCGATCCGAGCGATTTCTCTGCTTAGAACAAGAACGAATCAATAACAGAATCACAGAATAATAGATTGAACACAGAGAGGTAGAGAGAACTCCTGGTCTTTCTTTATTGCTTTAGATTGCATCAGATATACATAATGAGGGGGTCTAGGTCCCTATTTATAGTCTACGGTGGGGGTGCCCAATTAGATCAGGACTCTAGATACAGTCAGGTTTCCTAACAGAGGCAACAACGAGGGTGGTGGTGCATGCCAATGTCTAAATCCTACGGCTACAATTATTTCTGGAAGTCAATGGCTCAATCGTGGAATCGGAGAGGCCTTCAGGGGAAACAAGTTTTTAGCACCCACAAACTAGGGCTGACCAGCTGCCATATGCAAGCTAGCAAAAGGAAGGGGACAAGTACTAAACAATCTCAAGAACTCGTACTCACCCGAGTCGCCGAAAATGTTAACAAATTAAAGTAAACTAGTTGTGCTTCTAGCGCCAAAACTCCAGTCCCCAACCCAAATACTATATATATTACACCCCGCGGACTCTCCGGCCGGAGAGGATGTCCACGAGTCTGCCTCCGCGAAAAAGCCCGCAAGGATTTGGTAATTACGTTTATGTCCCCAGTTTTCACAAAAAGGTCCCTGAATTCTTACGAAAAAGCCCCTACACACTTTTTTTGCTCGGTAGCGACCCGCGGTTTCCTGTAATTACGAACATGACCTTATTTCTTCCGAAAAGGCCCTCGATTTTTTGCCAAAAAAACCTACGCTTTCTTTTTTCTGCGAATTTTCGTCTCTTTTACTTCGGTCCACACGGTGGTTGGCGTGGTGTGGTGCCACGGCTACGTGGCTAGTATAACTTACACGTAGCAAGAACCAATGGCAACTAGTTTGTGAATAATCTGACCAAAATTTTTTCTCCAGGAATCAACGGTGAGCGATTAACCCACCTGAACAATAGGGGGTGATCGGTTGAGCTTCAGTTTTTAGCTTCTGTCTTATTTTTCACTATTCATAAATTTTGTCTTTTCTGAACTTTTGGCTTTTTGTTGAGCTTTTTTGCCGGTTCTTTTTTCCCGTATTTGTTTGTATTATATGTAATGGGCTAATATATTTTTTATATTTTTAAATTTTTTTAAATTTAATTATGCTAAATAATCCTCTGTCAGCTACAATGTTTTTTTCAATCAGCTACAGTGCTTTTCAGCCATAAGCCACCAAAAATAAGCCCAAATGATCACCACCTTAATCTGACCAGAATAACCAGCAAGAACAAAAGACCACTAATGTACATGGATAATTAATCTGTGTTCTGGCCGAGAACGCAGGAGTGGAACCGTTCAATCATCGGACAAGAACTGCCGCGCTTATTAATCTCCGCCCGGACTTACAACAGATCGATCAACTCGCAAAGTAAACAGTACCGCAATGCGAATGCTGATCCAGACGATTGCTGCTGGATATGGAAGCGAGGCGGAGGGAAGGGAAAAAGCGCACGGCGATCGGAGTCATCTCGCGTCGAAGCGAGGGCTGGGGGCCTAATGGCCTGTCCCCCGCGCGTCCCCATCGGAGGAGGTGCAGCACCGCGGCTTCGAGTTCTCGAGCTTTAACAGTTTCAATGGAAATGGACTCATTTTAGGCCCCGCTTGGTTAGACTGAAAAATAATAATTTATAATTGAAATTGTATTGTACCTGGCTGAATTATATTGCAGTTGAAGGTGGCTTATTTGACATAATTAAATTAAAAAAATTAAAAATAGAAAAAAATATATTAGCTCATCACGAACAACGCAAATAAATACGGGGAAAAAAGAACCGACAAAAAAGCCAAAAGTTCAGAAAAAGACAAAATTTATGAATAGTAAAAAATAAGCCAGAAGCTCAAGCCAAAATGAGCGGGACGAGCTACATTTTTTTTTGTTTTGGCTTTTGTTCACAACTTTCTGTTACAGTAATTAGTTTTTAAACGGTGTGTCTTTTCAAGACGGAATCCATAGGTAAATTAAAGTAGACACTGTACTGAGTTCAACTATACTGACTAAATTCATATACGACTGTTTTTCTCTGCGTACTGTCTTTCGCAAATAGTCAGAATTCAAAAACTATAACTAAAAGCTAACAGCCAAAAAGAACTCACCCTTGAACCATTTGAGGCCTACTTACCACTTTTTTACCGCCAATTTTTGCAGCATCTCGCTTTTGCCATAATGCACTTCTCGTTTTTGCCATGCCATCTGGTTTCAGTCAATTTGCACAGTTAGGGCAGCATGAAAAGACTAAAATACCCCCTCCCTCTGCCTACCTTCTGCACCGACCATCGTCGTCCACCACCAGCGGATTACCTCTTCCACAACTACACAGCAGCCAGTGCCATCTCTCCTTTTGTCCTCCCCATTGCCCAACTGTCGTCGCTATAGCATACCAAGCGAAGTTCTTGCCCCAACCTTGTTCAGCCAGCCATGGAGCTCGATGTTCCGCCTGCACAATAGGCCCTGTTGCTCGTCGACCTCGCCGCTGCCATCCACTGTGAATGTAGAGGCCACGACCACAGCTTCTACCCCTCCTCCTCCTCCCCTCCCATATCGTTACCATTGCGGCAACCCTCCGTGATGCCCACGTCGCCCATCAGCTACTTCCTCTCCCGCCTTGACGTGCCCATCATTGCCTCGTTCAATGATGATTAGCAGATGACGGGTGGCTGTGAGGAGGTCAGGGAGGTGGCTGAGCTTTGGTAGTGCATAGGGATGGCAATCGGGTGCGGCGGGTATAGGTAGTGCTCGCCCATACCTGTACCCGCGACCCCGATTTACGCCTACGGGTATACCCGCGAAGGACGACGGGCGAAAAACCTCGCCCATACCCGTCGCCCGCGGGTACCCGTCACCCACGGGTTTACCCGTTTACCCGCAAACTAAGAGTCACCATCTGAGAGTTAATCTAATGACAGATACATATAAGCAACAGTTGTTGCTAGGAAATATAATAGCTATCAAAAAAGTTTATAATAATCAATAGCAATTAGAAATATGGAAAAGTTTATAACAATCAATAGTAATTAGAGATATTGCTATGACTACGCCACCTATCAATCTATATCGCGGGTAAACGGGTGGAGTGGGTACGGGTGGAGCTTACCCATACCTATGCCCGTTTACCCGACGGGTAGAGTGTTCCCCCCATTTCCATACCCGTGGGTAAAGAAAATATCCCATACCCAGCTCCATTAGGGCATTTACCCACGGGTATACGGGTAAATGGGCACAATTGCCATCCCTAGTAGTGCACCTTGTAGGCAGGGGTGGATCCAAAGTGTCGCATGGGGGTGCACAAGACACCAAGTCCAATTTCATTTTTCTATTGTATATCTCATGTAAATTTAAGTGTGAACCCCTCAGTCCAAATTGAATGACACCTGGCCAGCCCAAAGATTGAAGCTCTTGATCTCCTGGCTCCAACTCATCCACTCAGCGCTCCCCGCAGCTGCGCCCAATATGACATCTATTGAGACTTTCAACACGTAGCCTAGCATACGCATATGCAGCCCAACTATACAAGCATGGTCTAAGGTGCTCGGTTAGCCAAGCTACTCTACGAAGGGAAGATAGCAAATAGAGGCCGCACCGCATGTGCATCGTATTGCCCTAGTCACTCGCGTTTTATTCCCTCCCTCCCTCTATCTCGCTTGGTGCAAAAGTAAAATCAACCATCTCGCTTGATTGCATGCTCACAACTGCCAGTTGGTAGAGCCTAGAGGCCTAGTGATGCGGGGTGCCCGATCTTCATAACGTAGGATTGATAATGATTATTTGGATCCGTATAACCTGATGAACTGATGGTGCCAGCCACTGTCAGAACATCAACCTGTAACAAAAATATTCGCCCAACTACACGCTCGTGATGTTAGAACATCAACCTGTAACAAAAAAATTCACCCAACTACACGCTCGTGATCTCGTCTACCCGACCACAAAGCAGACACATCATAGCTCATGAGAATCACAAGGAATCACAAGAACACCAATGTAGAGAAACATCCAATTCCCCTCTAGGTTGTAATCTGATGGCAAACGGTAGGAAGAACAAGCGTATAGCTCTCTCTTGAAAATAATATATTCAATCATGGTCTGCCAAAAAGTACATATTACAAGACTTATATAACCCTTTGGAGGCCGCAAGGTCTCCTACACAAAGTATTTTAGACTTGGACTCTCATAAAAAGAAAATAAAAATAAAAAATCTGTGACGCCTTTGAAGATAAATCCTTCTCAATTACGTAGCCTTTGAAATAAGCTTTCAAACAAATCCAAGATCTCCTCAATCGGATCTCGTATGTGAAAGTTATTACCTTTATATGCCAGGTATACGGTCATACTGATCCGAACATCTCTAAATCAATCGAACGGCTGCAAGCGTCTCTAGCCAATCCAACGGCGGGCTCGTTCAGTCTGGTCTGAACGTTACCATCAATATCGACCATCCAAAACTGATCGAACGTCGCGGAATAAATGAATGTTCGAAGCGGTCCGAATGTCTCCAAGGCGATCGGGCAGTCCGTTGAAGATAAGACGATACAACTCATTTGGAGTGGCCCAAATATTTCCAAGGCGATTGGGCGGTCCATGGAAGATCGGACGGTATGATCGTTCGGAGCAGTCCAAACGTCATTAAAGAATCTGAGCGTCCAACGCTGATCGGACAGTTCAGACAGTCAAAACCATTCGGACTGGTCCAAATGTTCTAAAGGTCTTGCGAGCGCTCGATGTGGATCGAACGGTCCTGAACACATCTGAGGTCGATAAGACCGATCCGAAGGTAGTTTTTGATACTAGTTGAAATCATTTGAATGTTCGAAGCATCTTTGTAAGTTTGATTGAACTTGTGGACGATCCGACGTGGTAATTAGGACTTAAACGTGTCTTCGCTTGCTTGGCTCCATATACTTCTTCTCTGTTAGCTTCACCTCCATGTTTTCAAATCCAAAAACTTCACATCATTCAAACCCGAGCATGCACACAACATTTGCATGAGGTAATATCCAGTTCTCTCATAAATTAAAATCAGATTCAATTAGTAGTGAATTCACCTGTTGATTAATTTGTTTAGCTCATGCTCATGTAATCGGTCCAATTGGGATATCCTTGTCATCTTGGACACTTGAAGTGATGAACGATGCACTAGTATCGACGAGATCTTCTAAACACATCTTCACTTTAGATTTGTACAAAACAAGTATGGGTCTGCATATAAATACATAACATAGTAGTAGTTCTATATCTTCAAATATAATAATTAAAGACCCAATTAAAATAGAGTTCATCTGATAATATTTAATGCGGCTCAATAATTTCTTCCAGTCAAATAATATACTTAACTAAAAAAATGCTAAGCATGTCTGTATCTGCATCACCTAGGCACCAACCCGCCAGTCGCCACGTCTCCTGGTCGTCATCACCCATCGATCGTCTCGTCGGGCACTTGGTGGTATGAATTAAGTCCTGAATCGATATAGGGCATTATTAAATTTCTTCTGATTTCTTTAAGCAAATGGATTAAATTTATGAGTTATGGTTTGAATGTTATGATTGTTGGTTGGTTTTTTGTCAAATTATAGGGTTCAAAATTAGAGTTTCAATTTTGATTTTTCAAAATTAGAATACCCACCTATTTCGTTGTAAATCAAAAATAAAATTATATATATAATGAAACAATTAATCTTAATTATTTTTGTTATGGTTCTGCCCTCTTGCGGGGAGAAACCGAGCAAGCACCTAAAGTGGGCCATCGCGGCATCGCCCTTCGTGGCCACTCAGGAGTGGAGCCATGCTTGGGTGCAGCGCGACGATGGGAAGGAGAGAACTAGGGGTATTCTCGTCTTTTTAGGAAAACTAACATGTCTGTGCTAGTCAAAAGCATATTTAGCAAACGGAATGTGGCGAAAATGGCAAAAAGGAGAAGTGCACTATCGGATGGATGGCAAAAAAACAGAGACTGCAAAAATTAGAGGCGAAAATAAGAAGTGAGTTTCGACTAGTGGCAAAAACCAAAATTTTCCATTAACCGAAATAATCGAAGCAATTTTGAATTAAGCCCATTAAGGAGCTTTTTTTCACCTAGATGCGACTATGGCACAAGTTGGTCTGAATTGATACGGCCTCCTATTTTTTTTTATTCCTTGACCGTCCATGCCTCGATTGGGATACGAGAAACTTTATCGATTTATACGAAAATTGTATTGGTTCCAACAAAATCTCTGCAGTCTTGCGTTGCAACATTTCAGATAGGCTATAATGCCTCTTCTTTTTAGTTTTTAAAAGTTATTTTTCAGTTTTTTTAATAGTAAATAACTTTTAAATAGAATATTTTTACAAGATAAGTCTATAAGTAGTTGTAGTACACTGTTGCGATTTCACTTATATTGGCAAAAACTGTGTATAAGTCATTTATATCTTCGTATCCCCTTTCACGAACAGACAAAAACTATAAGTCGAAGCAAAAAAGAATAGACCCTAGTGTAATTTAGTTATCCACAAATTAAGTAAGCTTTGTAAGAAAATAACTTAGGATACTAACGAAAAAACTTTCCTTAAAGTTTGACGATATAAGCCTTTTTTTCCGTAGAGGATGGCAAATTGGCAATAAGCCAAATAGATGTCCATGGCTTCCAATTCGGCGCAGCCCAACTAAACTAGGGTATAGTATTGGGCCCGCACCTAATCCAGGAGAAGACACAATTCAAACCAAGCCCTCCTCCACATGGATATTTACATGACTTTTCCTTTCAAAATAATAGGTTTATCTTTTCAGTTTCTAAAAATTACTTTTCGATTTTTCTACAGTAATAGTTTTTAAACAGAGTATCTTTTTAAGATAAGATTTACTAGTTAGTTATAGTACATACTGTACCGACTTTATTTATATCGATAAAAACCGTATGTGAGTTTCTATTACTCTATAATCTTTCACATAAATAGTTTAAAAGTCACAACAGAAGTTATAAGATTCAGAAAAAAAAAGACCCATTATGATGGCAAAAGATCTTCGGCACCCACAGGATTAAGGGGAAAAAATAGCCAACTAGTCCCTGAAATCTCGGCGAATACAAACCGCCTCCTCACGCGCAGCTCACAAAAAAGTACAGTGGCCAAGGCGTAAAAATCCCCACCCAACACAACACCTGGAACCATCAGGCCCCGATCAAACGCGGCTCCCCGTGGAGAGAAGCAGTAGCAGCCGTTCGTCTCCGGCGCCGACGAGCTCGACGGCCACCGTGCCGGCCGCGGCCATGTCGAAGAAGAAGGCGGCCACGACGATGACGCTCAAGGACTTCCACGGTGGTTCCATCCCCTCCGAGCTCCCCCTCCCCTCCGCCCCCGGCGTGTAAGTGCCCCAAACCCTAACCCACATGCCGCTGCCCCGACCCCTCGTCCCGCTGTGATCGACCGACTCCTCTCGTTCTCGCAGCTCCGCACGACCGCCGGACCGCCACGTGTCCTCCCCGTCACCGGCCTCGGCCGCATCCGCCCCCGCGCCCCCGCCGCTTCCTCCGTCGCCGCGGTGCCTTCCTTCCTCACCAACCCCTCCCGCATCGGTCGCCACTTCGACGAGGATGAGCGCACGCCCTTTGAGGCCGCCGTGCCGCGCCGCCAGGCGCCGTCGCCCCCGCTGTTCGTCTCCTCCCCGGCAGTGGGCCCCGCCAGATCCGGGCCCGGGAACGCCTGGGGGCCGAGAAGGGAGGTGGCTCCGGCCGCGGCGCCGGTGGGTCCCGCCCCCGCCGGCGGCCAGATCTGGTCGGCGACACGCATCGCGCAGGCGAGCGCCGTGGAGAAGGTGATCTCCGGGATGTGGCACTCGTCGAAGCCCTCCTCTCCACCGGCGCCCGTGTCGGTCCCAGTGGTGGAGACTCATGTTGCCCCGCCCGAGATGGAGAGAGCAATGTCGGTTGGAGTGAGAGAGCTGGATGGTGGCATGGAGAGGGGCGTGACACCGCTGAGGCCTGCGTCGCATGAAGGCAGGGTTGGGGAGGGGAGAGGCAGGAAGTGCCAGAGAGACCCAAGTTGAAGCTGCTTCCGCGCTCTAAGCCAGTCGAGGCTCGTGAACTATCTCCTACCTATGTTGAAGAGAAGCAGGTACTTTTCTTCCTTCTCAGATTTGTGTTGATTAGATTGCAACTTGAATTGCCATGCCTTGCATCCAAAGCAACAGTAGTGTAGCAGTGTCGTTAGTGGTGTTTGCAAAAGAGATATCTCCATGCAAAGTGATACATGATTGTGTTATGTAGCTTTGTGTTTATTATGATTTTGCTATTTGATAATTTGATATGCTATAGGTTCGTGATGACATGGTGGAAATTTAATCCTTTTTTCTTGGTGGCGTGGATAACAATTGTATAGGTGCATCAGGTCCCCGTGATTGCGAATGTCATGCAGGTTGAGGTTGTTCATGATGTGCACCAGAATGTGATGGCAGCTAACAGAGGAGTGGCAGAGGCAGATCCTGAGTGCAGGGCAGCTGAGCGACCACGACTGAATCTGAAAACTCGGTCCAATGTGATTGGACAGTCTGATGAAAATGCTGCAAAGGAAAGGTCCGTGATGTTTAGCCCTTTTTTGGGTTACTTTTGTATTTGTTTTTCAAGAAATTATTGAAAATTTAATTTAATCATTTGGTGCTTGCTGTAAATTGGCTTATATCTATTGCCTGTCATATGTACAATACACTTTAGCCTTCCAAAGCACCTATTTATGTTCCATTATATGCCAACATTGCATATATCATTCTTTTTAGCTGCAACAACAACAAAACTTTTTGTCTCAAACAAGTTGGGGTAGACTAGGAATGAATTTGCTCAAAGTCAAAGAAACGAGAGCCTTGTAATAAAACCTACAAGGCAAAAATCATAAGCCTACATCCTGCCATCTGAGCAGAGAGCCTAAAACACAGTCCCTAAACCTTCTTCTTATGTCATGGTTTCAATAAGTAGATCGCTAACTTTTATGCGCTCCTATCCAATGCTAATTCTCTAGATATAGGGCCTGTTTGGGAGACCACAAGCTGGCCGGCTTTTCGCAGCCGCTACAGTACCTAACTTTTAAACGGAGTATTTTCTCAAGACGGAGTCTACAAGTTAAACGTAGTACACGTTAAAAGCTCAACATCTGTACCAGCCAAAATCGCAAGTGAGTATCAATCTCTCCGTAATCTGTACCGTAAACAGCAAAAATTCAAAAATTTCAGCCAAAAGCCATAAGCCGCAGCGAAAGTGAACATGCCCACATTCCAATCTCTCAGGTCTCTTTTAACTGTTTCCTCCTATGTCAGTTTTGGTCGACCTCTGCCTCTTTTTGCATTTTGGTACGTCTTAAAATTTTACTACGTACCGATGCCTTAGGAGGCATTTGTTGGAGATGTCCAAACCTTCTCAAACGACGTTGGACAAACTTCTCTTCAATTAGTGCTACCTCCACCCTATCACGTGCATCATCATTGCAGATCCGATCCCGCCTTGTGTGACCACAGATCCACTGCAGCATCCTCATTTCCGTATATGTTGTCTTTTAGTTGCCCAGCATTTCGCTCCATATAGTATCGCAAGTCTGATCATTGTCCTATAGAACTTACCCTTTAACTTTTGAGGGACATTTTTTTTATCACATAGCACACCCGATGCTTGGCGGCATTTCATCCACCCCGCTCTTGTCCTTTCTAGGCACTACTTATCTGTCCGGACTAACATCTTCATTATCTGCCCTGACACTGCTGAAATCACACCTCATGTACCTAATTTTAGTTCTACTAAGTCTAAAGCCTTTCGATTCTAAGGTCTTCCTCTACAACTCCAAATTCATATTGACACATATGCTACTCTCATCAAGTAGCATTACATCATTAGTGAAAAACATATATCAAGGGATATCTTCTTGTATGTCTCGCGTGACCTCATCCATCACTAGAGCAAAAATGTATAGGCTCAACGATGATCCTTGATGTAGTCCTATCTTAATAGGGAAGTCATTAGTATCACCACCAGTTGTATATCATTCTTGTTAGCTGATCTATGATTAATGTCAGGTATGTGTGTTTATATGGGAAGATTGGTCTTGTGTGTTTGTTTGCAGTATGTATATTCCCATGCATGTTTTGTGCTGTACGCAATTAAGAATGGCTTGTTACATTGTTCTGGATTGTGCTTCTTTGGCAGATTAACATAATACCTAATATGTATTTAAAGGATGTTGTTTTTTCTTTGTTGAATGATTGCACGTAGCGCATGTTTAACCGAAGGGCATAAGACAGTTTCCATTGTCTACCGATTCAGGGTAGGTTTATATCGTTAGCCAGCGGTGATCACCTTTAGTTTCCTTTAGTATTTACTGTTTGGAAATCACTTGTCTCTATTTCCCTATGGCATACCATTTGTTGAATCAGTGATGTGTATGTAGTAAACATTTAATGCCATCAGAATGTGTTTATAGAGGTTATTTAAAATTATCATAAGGAATAAATTATAGTTCTGCTTTGGACAGTATGAGCTACGAAAATAATGGATAAGGAGAAGTATTTTAAATTGAGGTGTGTAACGAGTGGTTGTAAATTTGTAATAGTTGAATGGCATCTAGATGCTGTTCTCTTTAATTTGGTTCCAGCACCCCACGTCCCTTGTTTTTTCAATTTCTGGAAACTTGGAATCTTCTTTTTTTGGCAATTTATACTAGCACTGAATTTGTTAGCAAGTCTATAAGCTAACAATCTGACATTCAATCTGTTTGTTAAGAATTATCTTTGAGGCCAAAGTTTATTTACTGTTAAGGAGTATTTTGTTAATATCACGATAGGTTTTTTTTGTAACTATTCTAAGTTCCTTTTGTTGTTTTCAAATGCATTAGGCAATCCCTCTTTGGTGGTGCTCGCCCCCGGGAACAAGTATGTGCTCTGCTTTCCCTCTCCTCCTGTGGCTTTTAGTGATATGTTATTTTATGTTTTTTTGGGTTTCTAGCTGAACCAAAAGCTGATAGTGTTCTTTATAAACTCAGGTTCTCAGAGAACGTGGAATAGATTCTTTGGCAAGTGATGTTGAGAAAATCTCTCCAGTTGGCAGGTAGTTCAGATCCGCCCTTTTAGGTACAATCAATATATTGGTACATTTGTTTACTTGACATTAATAGCTTTCTTATAGTTAGGGTGTGCTGATTTTGCTTGTTCATCTTGAATGCTTGGTCTTGATTCTTCCTACTCTGCTGCTATTATTTTTATTGCGTAATTCTTTTGTCACTTGGAAGCTGCTAAGTATTTAATATCAGAGAGCAATAAATGAACAGAGTTGATTATGTAATGCATTTAGGTTTTGTAGTTTGTTACATGAACAGAGCGGCAATAAATGAGTTGATATCTCTGGAGGCAATATTAGGATAACTTGCATTTCTAATATGTGACTGATTGAATGCCTGAATACTTGGGTGAAAGTAACAGTAGTTGAAAGTGTGTGCTGCCACTGGAGATAGGTATGCTGCGAGACAATCATACTTATTCAGTTCTTGTGTATCATGGAAATAAAATTTGTAGCTGTGTATGAAGTCACGAACAATTAAAGTTTAGATTGGAAATTGGATCTGGACCATAGTATATGTTCCTATTATAGGCACGGATGCCACGGAACTGAAGGGCTGAAATGGCTGGCTACAACGAGAGGCATGGGTTATGGGTGTGCTGTCAGCATACAATTGTGGGGTCATTGATGGGGATGCTAGGTGCGAGTGTGGGACTTTGCTCTTAAGATAGTAAAAGTTACAATGTGTGCTGTTCAAAGCACTTTTGCTTGATGGCACTTTTAGCTGGTGAGTGTGTGATACTTGCCTAGGACTGGATGGCATAATGCTGAACTTATTTCCTTTGCATGCATTTTAAGTTAAGAATCAGATTCTATCGTAAAAATTCGCAAGGTTTGCTTTTGGTGCGTCAAGGAAGAAGGTTGATGTGGAAAATTGTAGGTTTTACATGGTTTTGTGTGGTGATTTTCCTGGTAGCCACTATGCACCGTTATATGATTTGCTTGTTATGTGTGTTTCTAAGCAGTAGTTGATATTAAAGCATTTGTTTCTAGGGATTTTTTTTATGCAGAGATTACTGTAGACAAGCTTAAGGTGAACGGGTGTTACATTTACTCATATTCTCTGGCATTTTGTAGGCCTAAAAATGAATATGCAAGGGTTGAGCAGAAGGTTGAAGCTATGTCCATTAATCCTTCAGGTGAAAAGGCTGAGTTTTTTCCATCTGGTCACAGAGGCCCAAGGAATGCTGATAGGAAAGAATACAAGCGGGATGCAGACAGGGCTGACACATATAGGTCTACGCGACGTGAGGACAACAGGAGGGTTGCTAGAGATGTGGAGAAGTCGCCTGAGCAGCGACGTCCAGAGCCTGAAACCTGGCATAAGCCAGTGGAGCCACCAAAGCCTGAGGTTACTGCACCTCGTTTCGGGAAAGCAGCCACCGCAGTGGAGCTTGCCCAAGCCTTCTCAAAGTCCACGTCTGGTACTGTGCCACAGAGCCGCTTTACCAGTGTTCCTAGTCCAAGAGTCCCTCCGAGCCCAGGGGCTAGGGATCAGGTTGGCTTTTCAAGGCTCACTGACAACAGGGCATTACACACTAGGACTTCACAGCGAAAGATTAACGGTTACTGATCTTGTGGCACACGCCTGTTATGCACCCATGATGACACGATTCAAATATCATGGCCTTGGCTGAAGCGCGCTACTTTATCTTCATGTTCAATTGTTGCAGCATGGGAGAGTCCAATTGTTGCTCTATTGAATGGCGACACACGAGGGGGTGCTAAATGAGTGCTAATCTCATTTAGCAAACAAAGGTTCCTCTCATAACTTGGTGGTCCATTTCCTCTCTTGATAACAAGAGATGAGAATTTATGTACTATTTCGGCTTCTATTCTTCAGCCTGCTACCCGTGATTAAGCTGGGGAATAATTGCTAGTGCTGCTAGTTTGATATGCCATGTGTGCTTCTGGTGTGCTTGTTTCAAGATGTTGCCAGATCGGTGCTGTGCAGCATATATATTACAATGCTTGTGCGCTCACTTTCAGATCGGGCAAACGGTGACTTCATTGTGTTAGTTTTCATATCCTTTGGTCGGCACATGATTCTGTAGCACGAAGACATTATGAGTGAAGGACATATAGTTATTCGATCTAATGTAGCATTTCTGTCATGATACTTCTTTTGTTCATCTTTTGTGTTCTGCTGATACTGGAATGATCCGAATTCGATGAGTTCGGTTGAACTGCTGAAGTTTTTGGATTGATTCTCCAGCGTTGAGGCGATCAAGGTTTCAGAAACCTAGATTGAAATATCGAGTTATGGACACCAATCGTCAAACCGAGTAATCATAAAAGATGATGGAAACCGAAAGGCACGACGCAAGTTGGGGGAATCCGAAGCAGTAGACATGCGTATGAGAAGCATTAGGAATCACAGAACCAGCAGCTTTACAAGTTCAATATTGGGCACACAAAGCAGAGCCGTCACGGTCGAACCGCGCTACCACATCCGTCAGCTACACCACCGTCGGTCCGCCCCGCCCCGCTGCCGTGCGGATCGTGAGCTCGTTTGAGCTCAGAACAGGAACGCCGTCGGCGCGAACGCCGGCAGCACCATAGGGGCTCCGAAGTGCCTGCAGGTAGAGAGATGCACCTGGGTCAGTGTAAAAACCATCAATAATTTTGGTTTTTAAAAACATTGTAGGATTCGATCTTGGTCTACAACATTGACAACTGACAAGCATAGAAAGCACTAGAGGGCATATGAAAACTCTGAACATCTGATGTATGTTGAATACTGATGCTCTTGCAATTTGCTTATTTACACTGCATGACCTTTTCAGTCTAGTAGTACCAATGGTCTTGAGGGGCAAGTTGTGGTAGGCATCAGGGTCACAGGCTGAGTCACAACCTTACTTGACTGGGGCAGAGCAGCTTGAGTTTGACTTAACAGTAAAGCAAGGAAATGTCTCTGTCTGACACATGCACTACCGCTAAAAAGGAGGAAATTATTAGGTCTAGAGTATCTTCCCCTTTGTTCTTGATTCTGATAGGGATAGTGAGCTTGTCTACCAATGGAGATTCCATCGGCAGCACGAAGGTGGTCCATACAGTTCAGGGCTTCAGAGATTTTTTCCATTTTGGGGGTCCATTATACTGTTTATTCACCAAAGAACGTGTTAATCAAAATATTTAGTTTTTTTAAATAAATACAGGGATGAATTCCTCTGTTTTACTGATAGAAAGGGGGTGGTTGATATGAAGACGGTTAAGAAATTTGTATCCTTCTCTTACGAAAATTTCGAAATTTTGGCTCAACTTCATCAGGGGCGTTGATTTCTGACTAAATACTGAACGGCATGTATAGTCTAAACTAGACGTCGAGGTACCCATGTTGCATAAGCACACCAACATGGCTTAATTCTACAGTCACTAGATATTACTATAAAGTAAACCAACTGTATAAGCTAGTTGCCGAGAAGTAGCATTGACCTGACACATTTGCTCCTGTGAAACCAACTAACCATTTTGGGTCAACTTTCTGCAAGATCCAACCAGTAGGCACCCCAAGGTGACCAACCAACCATTTCGTGAAGCATTCGACCCTATCTATCCATCTTCCAAATTAGCAGATCACGTTCGAGCGTGTTACACTCTCCAGTCCGTCTGCGTTCTGAGCCTCGAGATCGGCGTCGGTGTTCATCTTTAGGATAAAGCGCATATATATGTTTGTGTGTTTGAAGAAAAACCTCTGCTTATGCTCCATTAGACATGATACTTCATTAGACTAGTTAGTGACCTGTGCATTGCAATAGAGTCATAAAAATGATGAGACGGAACTTACTGCCTGGCCAACTCCACACATCAAACATTAGAGAGCAAGCGACAAAGAGAAGGGTGGCCAAATTGCATGAGGAGATGAGGAAAGTGGAGGGGGTGAGTGGTTGTATACTGAGAGAGAGAGAGGAGGAGACAGACAAATGATCTAGATTAAATCGGATGGCTGTAGAGAGGGGAGAGGAGAACGCATTGACGACTACCAACTCCTCTTTATATAATAGTAGGGATATGATACTTGCCTAAAAATTTTTAAGTATGTGTTAAGATCCGCGTAGGTGTGTTCATATGACGATGTATAAGATGTGAGTTGTGCGTGTACATAGCTTGTATCGTCTCGGAGAGAAGACCACGGAAATGACAAAACAGCCTATGGGCCGTTGACTCAAAAGGCACGCTCATGCACAGCCGTGGGCCCCACAAGCCTCTGTGGGCCCACCTGGAGGCGACACGAAGCGTTTATCCGACGGCGTTCCATCCTCGCAGGAGGAGCCCGGGATGGCGGGAGAAATTCCGAAGGTCAACGTGCACGTGTCGCGATCCCGTTCCTAACCCGCCAAATCCAACGGCCGTGGTCTACTCCTGGCACGCGCGCGAACACGGCGCCTCGCACGTACGCACGCACAAGAACTCACCGGAAGTCGTCGTAGTCCACCCTTGCCGCGCGAGGCGACGGCCTGGGCTTTGCCTTCGCCTTCGCCTTGGCGGTGGCCGCGGCGGCCACCGTGGCGTCCTCGGAGATGGCGACCAGCGTCGGCTTCCACGCCGCCGACCCCGACGACGACGGCCTCCGCCGCCGCTTCCCCGCTGGCACCGCCGCGTCCTCCAGCGCCACCGGAGCCGGCTCTGGCGTCGCCGCAGCCTCCACCGGAGACGACGACGACGATGGCCGGCGCGCGCGCCTCACGAAGGAGAACAGCTTCATCATCTCTGCTTTACGATACGATACGATCGAATGCAAAAGACTTGCCTAATCTTGCATCTCGGGAGGCTTTGTAATGGGCGTAATGGCTACGGGTGGTGCTTATTATATTGTTGTGGCGGGGTTGCACCACCTGTTAGTTGCTAGTACACATGACTAAATTGCCCTTGCTCCCTATGATTTCTTTTTCTTAATTTTTTTACTTAGTCGCCGTATTAATACTACTGAAATTGCAAACCACTAGCTCGCTAGCTGTACAGAATTTGTTAATTTCAAGCGCGGTCCACATGCACGCCATATATAGGTACAATTTGCAATTTTTAGAATTATTAGTTTAGTGGCACTATATTGTGTGTTAAAGCCATCATGTAAAAGAGACCTTATCTACCTAAACATTTGCCATTTTCTTGTATTTTTAAAAGCAGTATGCATATGTATTATAAGTAGATAGTTGTGCTGCTACTACTGGTAAAATAAGTCGACGATTGTTGTGTTTTCACTTTACATGGCAGCATACATGCATCATGTAAGCAAAATGAACAGACATACAAGAAACAGGTCTCTCTCTTGCTGGAGCACACTTGCACTGTCGCACTAGATGCAAGAAACCGTGACAAGAGAAAGTTCTCGTAAGTTGCATGAAAAAGTGCAGGCTCAAAGCATAGCAAAAAAAAAAATTGCACCCTGCTGAGTTTCTCCGAAGTCTCACTATAGGTTAAAAATAATGACTCACACGTAGCACGGCTTATCACCGGAGAGCGATACACTAACCACCGTGCCACTTCTCTCTGACCATTGATCACCGGATGGTGATACACTAACCACCGTGCCTGAAAAGTCCCAAAATTTCAAACCTAAAATTTTTTGTGAATTTCCCTGAATTTTTGAGTGATTTTTGGAAACTTTCCTTTTGGAAAGTTTCCTCGGAAGCCGCCTTCTTTTTCTGGCCGGACGTCTTCCTCTTTCTGCTGGCGCCACCTCCTTTTCCGCATTCCTCCCTTCCCCGGCGCTTCCTTTCTCTCCCCGCTGGCGCCCCCTCCCTCCCCGCCTTCTCCCTTGCGCTTGCGTCCGCGCCCCCGGTTTCGCCGCCCTCATCACCCTGACGCCACCCGGTCCGAAATCGTCAACGCCTCTCCTTGCCACGCGTCGCCGCCTCCCTCCCTTGGTCCCACCTGCCAGTCGCCGCCTGTCTCCTCCCCGCGCGAGAGCGCGTCCGCCGCTCACCTGCTCCCTCTCCTGTTCTTTCGCCATTACGAGCGCGCGCAGAGCCGGACGTCGATTCTTTACTCCGAGGCGACGCCATAGCTCCCCGTCCTCCCTGCTGACTGCTGGCAACGCGCCCATCCTTCCTTCCCCTCTTTTTCTCCCCTCCGCCCAAGCTCACTCGCACACCCCTCTGCCCCCTCTGCACTCCCGTGTTCTGCAAGCCTCCCCACCGCTCCTATTTACTTCCTACCACTCCCAAGAAACCCTGAGAAGCCGACCGAGTCCTGCCGCTCCCTCGCCGCCCTCCCTTCCGCGCCGCGACCCCGTGAGCTAATCTCCTTCCTCCTCCTCTCATTTTTCGATTCCATTCACCAAAAGCATCTTCGCTCTTCCCTGATCGCTTTGGTGCACCCCCTCTAGCCAGGTGGATCCCCGAGGAGTTCCAGCACCGTTGCTCACCGCCGGCCAAAACCCTCTCCGTGGCCAGCTCTCCAGAAGACTCCTCAGCTGAAACCACCGCCGCCAACGTGAGCCCCATACCCCCTTGACCGTGAAATCACTGCCAATTTGGCTTGATCGGCTTCGGTGACCTCTTCGCCGCCGGGAAGCCGATTTCTCCCCTTTTGCCTCCTACCTTCCTCGTTAGCCTTCACACCTTCCAACTCCCCAAAATAGGTTTCCCTCATCGAAACCTACCCGGTGGTACCCTCCTTGGCCGCCGGGAACCTCGCCGTCGCCGGATAGCGGAAGCACCTTGTCTCCGCTTCTCTGCTACGCGTGCACGAGTTAGGGTAAAGGTGTTGTGGGAAACTGCGAGACGGTCTTCGCCCACCACTTTACCCTAGGGTGGAGGTTGCGAACCTCATGAAAATATAAGCACTAGACCCTTATGCCAAGCAAATGACATAACCAGCCGCTCAACCACAGGTGTTGACTCGTTAACCCTAGTTTAGTACCTGCTCAACTTGAGTGAAACCCTGCATTTGGGAGTCGGTCTGAATTGTGAATCCAAACTAAGACAACGATAGGCCCCCACAACTCGGGCCTGGCGTTCCGTGGTGGCCAACGGATACCCGAGGGTGTGCGGATTCCGAACCTATCGGGTGGAGTTTATATCAAGGGTTGAGCAGTGAAAAGACCCGGTTCCTTAACTCAGTCATGAGGGTTAAGGGTGCATGTGGGTAAAGTTGGACAACTCTGCAGAGTCAATCCAATGGTATTCGAATACGCCGTGCTCCCGGTTAATGGAGCTGTGTCATTTGGGTGATTCCAGCTGCGAAGCTTAAGTAGTTTTACAAATGCTTTAACTGGACTAGTTGATTAATTATCTTTTTATGAAACCCCCCCTTAATCTTAAGGAGTAGTTGTAACCCTTTTGAGTTTTTGAAAACGTTTGCAAGCAAAAACTGCATCCACTCAAAGTTAATAAACCAAGTATACTCTCTCCCTTTGTTGATCCGTGCAAGTAGTTAAGTAAGGGTTTTTCCCATTGTGACTTGCTGAGCTGGTTAGCTCACGACTTGCCAAACCCTTCAGAGGATCAAGACGCTGGTGAAGGTCTCCCGTTGAGGAAGCTCATGAGGAACCCTTCTTCGACGAGAACCCCTGGTTCTAGGTCACCACCGCGCTCGAGTTTTCTTGGAGCTTTTGTAATGTAATATACTTTGGGCTTGCACGCCCCGTTGCAGAAAACTGGGTTGTTAAACCTTATGTGAAATATATGCTGGACTTTTGTTGTAAGCATGTGATGGTATACTCTTGTGCGACACTCCATATCTATTCCAGTATAAATAGTTGCGGAATGCCGTGTTCCAGGCACCCCTGGAAACGGGGGCGTTACAGTGCCACTTCTCTCTGACCATTGATTAGTAACACAACCGTCAGATCTTGGCCATGGAAATGGGACAAATGGTGTGATGTGTTTGTTCAGCGAGTTGGCCATGGAAATGGGACAAATGGTGTGATTTAGAGCGAGTTTGTTCAGCGATTTCTTACCTGCTTCCCTGGTTCTGTTAAGTCTTCAGTTAGTCCAGTTTTTGTTGACGAGGGGTTGGAAATATTCACGCCTGAACGTCACCCATATCTTGACTTAAGCATGCATGGTAATTTCTTTGGTTATCTTTTAGGCCTACTAGTTGCTACTACGTAACACGATGTGACGCAAAATGGATGTATATTGAAGATTTGCACTTTCATGTGGGCGGCTAAAACTCACTCCAATTCTTAAGTAGGACAAAATTTTAAATATTTAGGTTTTAGATTGGCCATGTTCATGGACGGATAGTTAACAAAGGTACAATAATATTTCTTACGTTTTTTTTTAAAAAAAATCATATTTCTGGAACGAATGACTATACAGTACTTTATGTATTTTGCGTGAACTTTTTGCACAATCCACTATTCATAGCTGAAGGTTGTTCGTACCATAGCAATGTCATAGAATCAAGAAACTCGCGTACCTGAGGTGCCGTTCGGTAGGACTAAAATAAACTGATTTATGACTGAAATTACACTATAATTAATTAAAATTACATGGTAGTTAATAATATTTTACTTGATGTAACTAAATTTAAAAATAGAAAAAACAGTTTAACCCAACATGAACAATGCAAATGAATACGAAAAAAAGAACTGGCAAAAAAGGCTCAAAAAAGCAAAGAAAATCAGAAAAAGACGGAATTTATAAATAGTGGAAAATAAGCTAGAAGCTAGAAACTCAAACCGAAATGAGCAGGGACTCACTAAGATTCCACGTATGCATACCGTAAATCAATATTATTCACTTGTAGTCTTGCGGCAGGGTCACATTCAGAAGATCCGAACACAGATCTTATCAGATAAAAAATGGAACAGCTTGTCTTTCCTTTGGAACATCATCTAAATGGGAAACATGTGATGCTCCATCGATCTATACAAGTAGCAGTACATGGGAGGTATTGTAGTCGTACTGTTGACCACTTTCTGATATCTATGCAATTATTTATCCTATTTCTGATTGGCCTGGCAGCATTAACTTCTAGCTAGTACTCCAGCTTTCTCAACTATTTATCTGCATAGCATGCATGTGTCGATTCTTAGTTTTGCCGGTTGGACAGGATAGAGGCCTTTTATTTTTCTTCTCCAATTTTTGTCCGGTTTTAGCGTGATGTGCGTGTGTGTGACCTTTACAAAACATTGCTAGTAAATTGTTTTGTATTATTCTGAAATATAGGAAACACTCTTGGTCATGTTTCGCTTTTGTTGAGTTGCTGGTGATTAATCTAAGACTTGCGACCCAATCTCGGTTTCTTGGGAGGATAAACAATGGACCCTGAGTCTCCTGATTATCTTTAGGTGGTGATCGGTTCGGCTGAAAAGTTCATGGCTTATGGCTGAAAACATTGTGAGTGGTGAAAAAATCATCAGAATCGATGAGAGGCTTATTTAGCATAATTAAATTTAAAAATATTTAAAAATATAAAAAATATGTTAGCCCATTACGTATAATACAAACAAATACGGGAAAAAAACCGGCAAAAAAACTCAACAAAAAGCCAAAAATTCAGAAAAAGACGAAACTTATGAATAGTGACAAATAAGCCCGCAGCACTGTAGCTGCAGCCATGTTGATCGCACCCTTAATTCCATTGTCTCTTTTATTTAACAAATCTGATGCCAATACCTCGGTTAAGGCATGCACAATTATTTATCATATTTGTCTTTTTCTGATTTTTTGGAATTTTTGAACTTTTTTGTCGGTTCTTTTTTCCCGTATTCGTTTATATTGTCTGTGATTGGCTAATCTGTTTTTCTATTTTTAATTTTTTAAATTTAATTACGTCAAATAAGCTACCATTAGCTACAATGTTTCTTCAGCTAGTTACAGTGCTTTTCAACCATAAGCCACTCAAAATAAGCCCTTTTGAGCAGGGTTGCAGCACTCAACCTTGATCCAATCAGGAAAACTAAATATTTGACAAGCAAGTAAATGAGTGGATCTCAAATAAGAGAAAAACCAGTGAGAGCTATCTCCTGTAGTTCCAATATTAGATTTTTAATTTGGAAGTTCAACGCTATAAGTTTTGCTTTTTATCCTTTTTTGCAAATCAAATCCATTACATTTCTTTTGCGTGTGTCAACTTAAAGACAAGTGACAAATTCATTCAAAAAAGTGTTTGCACGGTTGTTTGATGAGATTCTGTACAAATATGTCAAGTCAGGGTAGATATGGAGATATATGCTTTGTAAGAACTTTGCTATAATTGAGCCATGAAACAGCACATGAGAAACAAAAACCATTAAGTGGTCAATGCGTCGCGCCTTGTGTCGTGGGTTTTCGATCACGATCATTTCGACCATGTTGTGTCATCAGGGATGCTTGACCATGGTCATTTTGACCATGTTGTGTCGACCACGGTCATTTCGACCGCGTTGTGTCGACCACGGTCTTTTCGAACACGTTATCATGGATTCTCGACTATGGTGTGGTAGTTTACGAGTACCGACCGGATCACCGTAGCTACCGACTAGATCATGGTGCTACGACTAGTTCACTACACTTGACTCATGATCGCGACTGAGACTTCGGAGTCGCCAATTACTCGCTGACTCGAAGGCCTTCGACCCATGCATAGCACTCAGGCATGATGAGTACTCGATACACGACTATACTCATATGAGCTATCAATAACCAAACTAATTCCAATTGTCGATGCGTAGCACCGCACGCAACCAAACAAAGGCAGCCATGCACCAAGAAGGAAAGAAAAGATTGGTTCCGAATAAACCATATTAGCAATGGAAAAACGATTGCACCAAATCTTTGTTCATGGAGGTATTTCTCGATAAATATTTTCTGATGTGGAAAGCACAGTTTTAGAAGGAAAGAATTGGCAATCGGATTAGGAAAAGAAAAGATCCCAGAGGCTAGGGGTTGATTCGCACCGTGTGAGGGCCGCGTACGTCACCCATGGCCTTTGCTCGTGCCTATAAAAGCAGAGACACGAACGGAGAAGGGGAACACACACAGAGGAACGGATGGAGAGACGCAGAGAGGACATAGAGAGAGATATGAACACAAGATACACAAATACCGTTAGCACACATACGCGATTACCAATGCATGAGGTAGTTCCGTGATTACAACGTATTTCGGTCGTGAATATCAGATTACCTGTGGTAGTTCGATTTCCTAAAAGTGCATATACTTCGTGAGACTACACTGCAAACTGGTAGTTCGATTTCCTGATTCCCAAAAGTGCATATATTTCTTTTAGAATCAGATTTTATAAACACATTTGCAAACTACAATATCACACACACAAGAATTATCCATGATTCCCAACAAGTTGCAAAATATATTTGCACATGAAACAGTCCTATATATATATATATATATATATATATATATATATATATATATATATATATTTATAATATATTTTAGAATCGTGACATAAGGATTATATAAACCATTTGCAAATATATGCCTCATACTATAAAGAATGAAAACATGAACTTCAAACACTTGCAAACACATTTGCAATGTATAGTCCCATATTATAAGGATTCAACACATGAGCCACAACTATTTGCAAAACACATTCGCAAATACAAGTCTCATCCCAAGGAGAGTTAGAACAAGTGAGATTGAGCTATCAATATATGATAAGACTCAAGCTGCTAGACATGACTTCTCTTAATAGTACGGTAACCTATACTAGCAATCTAGTCTTCCAACCAAACACCAAGATCAGTAAAAGACTAGAAACATATCCTTAGCCCTAGTTAGCTATACATTTGTCTTGAGCCATAGTCTTGACATGCATCAACTCATGATGCATCTATTACTTCAACTCCATCAATATATGATGGGTCTTCACTTGATTTGATGATCAACACATGATCATCTTCTCTTGGACATGTATCAACTCATGATGCATCCACCACTTGACTTGATGATCTTCAATATATGAAGTCATCACAAGTCATCCTCATCTGTGGAACATAACCTATTCATCCAACTCATTGAAAATATTAGTTCACAAATAAATTGCCATCAATTAGCAAACTTCACCATTAACACATAATGGAGGGACTAGATTCTGCAATCTCCCCTTTTTAGTAATTCATGACAATTTCAACAAATAATGAGATAAATATTGTATTTGTGAGTATACAATATATACACAACACTTGTATACTCTAAGATAAGCTTTAAGCAAAGCTTACTTATCTAGTTGTTAATAATCATCCAACTATTAACACATAGTGGAGAAGTTAGATGACAACCCGATTGCAAATGAGTATATATGAACTACACAAGCTATATATATTCAAAGGATGTATTTCAAAGTAAAGACCTTAAATATGTGTATTAAAGGAAATATGGATCAATACTTATGAAATATCAAAACATGGAGTGAACTCCCCCCTAAATGTGTGCATACAAGTATGTATAATGAAGACATATACATATATTCATTATGGACTATTTGTAAAGTTCAATCTATATTTTAGATCCAAGGAATGCACTAATATAGAAGAATGCGATTTTGAATGCATACCTCTTTGATATCTCCTTTTCATCCAAATGAGAGTAAGTAATAATATACTTAAACAAACATATTAGTCCCACATATAGATTTGTTATTTAACCATATATTTAGATGTAAGAAATGCAACAAGATTATAAAAAAAGATATCAAATGCATACCTTAATGATTTCACCTTTTCATCCATATGAGACTAAGTAATATCATAATCAGTAAATAAGGTTAGTCTCACAAATGCATTTGTCATTATCATCAAAGTCTTATAATAGTACTTTTTGAGTATGGCCCGCATGCCACGCTACACCTTCAGCTGACTTGCTCACGTAGCCTGCCACACCATCCACCTCCTGCGGAGCTACCCCGGTGGGGTAGGTAACATGTGTCATCTGCCGTGTCTTCCGAGCTCGGAGAGGAGGCTATTTTTGTAAAAAATGGGTGATTGGGGGCCAAAATTGAAAAAAAAACATAGCAATAGTTCTAAACATGTGAACAATTCCGCATTAGAGCCATCTCAGATTGATCGTCTCTCTTGATTTAGATGAGCTGATTAAGTAAAGCCACCAGTTGGAAGAAAATTTGGCCCAATGGCTCCATGTTCTCATTTGACCTAGTTGCTTGTGTTTATCTTGGGGAGATTAAGCACTTGCATTTTATTTTCAAGAATTGTGAATTATGGCACATACTTTTAATTTTGACAGATCACATGCTTTATTTTTTTTTTAGTTTTTTTTGCAAATTTACTACATGCACTTTTGATTTTAGATCATGAACCGAATGCATTTGCTGGAATAAATATATAATTTTAGCCTAACTAACAGTATATAGCTAATATATGTATTATATACCTAGTATTTTATAAAAAAATTGGGTGTTCAGCTGAATACCTATGACCTCCTGCAGGTCTGCCCCTAGTTAGAGGGGGATGAATGACTTCTTCAAAATATTTTTCTAAGGATTATCAATAACACGCAGCAGAAACAAAAACTCACAAGCTCACCAAAACCAAAAGCTAAAGGACACAACTCATAATGGAGTTCTTGCCCTAGCCGGTCTGACCGCTGGCTTAGGTACAGTCTAATTGCAAGGCCTCGGTCGAACCACTTGCTTCGTCGATCGGACCACTTGGGCACCGGTCAGCCCACTCACTAGTTGGACCGCTTGGATCCTTGTAGACTGACCGCTTGGATCCTTGTAGACTAACCACTTGCTGAGGGAAAGTGCAGAACAACACCACACGATCCAAGAAAAGAGCCAATTCTCAAACTACTAGTCTAAACACAGTGAAACTTGTCACAAGCCCTCCCTAGGATGTCAAGAACCTATTTCAATCATAGATTGTGAAGATCAATGCCAAATTAGCAACCAAGGTTATTAAAATCACGATTTTAGTCGTAGAATCATACGATTCTACAATTCCACGAAAACAATCCGACTCAAATTGTATCTTAAGTCAAACCTGGTAGAATCGTGATAGAATCGCGATCCTAGTCGTAGAATCATAGTAGAATTATGGTAGAATCATGTAAAATCTTGTAACATCCAAGATTATAAAAGATTTAGGTATTTGGTTGTGCCTTATCTCTCAATTCAAGTGGTATGTTAAGTATTAAGTAGTTAATAATTTAGTATTAAGATATGGAGAATTAGAATAATAAAAATTAATTTTGATTATTTATTTATTTTACCTTTCTATGTAAAATAATCAGATTATGGCAATATTGATAGACTCTTCTATTGTAGCTCTCAATGACATAGAATTTAAACCACGATTCTAGTCATAGATAAGATACATTTATTAATATAATTAGATTCCAAATGAATAAATATACACTCATATCACTCTTGGAATACACGGTAAATTAAAAAAAATATGTTTTTGGTGGAATCAGGTATGATCTTATATTCTACGATTTGATCCTAGAATGCAATATTACCAAAGTGTCTTTGATCCGATTCAGAATCACGATTCTGACAACCTTGGTAGCAACCTTTATCCAAAACTAGGAAGGTCGCATCAAAACCAACAAAAGAGAAAAACCCTGATCTACTCTTGCTCGTGAGTATTTAATGATCTAGATGACTTTGAATGGGTTCTCACATATCATAGCAAACTAGATCATAGCATGACTTCAAGCCAAATTTCCCACATGAGCAAAAACCCTAAATCACCTCTCTCTTGAGGAAAACCGGGCAAACTCAAGAACTCTCCCTACATCATGCCTAGAAGGATGAGATATGATCTCCAAGAGATATCTCCACCATTTACACGTCCTTAGCATCAGAAGAGATCAAGAAGACAAATCCAAACAAGAAAGCCAAGTAAATCAAAGCACAAGAAAAGATCTATGACGCAACTCACTTGGACAAACTTTATATGCTCATTTCACTTGAAGAGAAATATTTTATAGTCACTCCTTTATGGATGGCAGAGCTCTAAGCTTAAAACATACATATAAAATGTTCAAACACAAGAAAACCCTAACCCTAGACTTAATGTATCTCTCAAGTCATATAAGGCTTATATAGTAGAGGCTCTCACATCACACCTAACCCTAAATAACCAGCCACTGCTTAGTGGATCACACCACTTACAAATGGGGAAACCCGATAACCCACATACAAATGGATTTTTCACTCACACACACTTGCACGCTTTTCAAAGAGCGACTTCAATGCTTCAATAACTCGATAAGACGCTCCATCCTTTAAGACATGGCCTAAACCACTTAGGCCAATGTTGTGGTTTTGCAAACTGCCATTCCACCCAGTATTGGATAATTTTATCAATTGCTACCCACTGATCTTCACACAAAGATGTGATGCCCAATACCTCGTCCCCAAGATCGTGTGTCTGCTCCGAGGCCATCACCACTTGAAATGCCTGAGTCCTATGGCACACTACGTTACACCATAGTCCATGATATCCAATTACCTGTCACCAAGATAATACGTTTGCTTGAGGAATGTTACCACTTGAAACGCACAAATTCAATTGGCACACCATATGCATACACTTACCTCATCAATATGTTTGTCCTTCTCTCGTGCTTTTCCGCTTGAGATGATGCTCTACCAGACATACACGACATGCCATGACCTTAGGATTCCTTCCGTAGCCTCTATTTTGCCGCTAACTGCAACAATCATGAAGTGTCCTGCGTATCAAAGACAAAGCAATTATTCTGAGCACAAATAACATCCACTTGACTTTCATTAGCAAATCAACAACATATGCATGGACACATCACACACGCTATGACTAACACAGCCCAAAAACAACTCAACTCAATCTTCTCAGCAACAGGGGCCGGTCTGACCGCGCCACCAAGTCGGTTAGATCACCCTACACCGGCCGATCAGACCGCCATTACAAGGCCGATCAGACCGCCCGACACTCTAGTTAGACAGTCCTTACGAGGCCGGTTAGATCGCTCTCAATTCTTTCACGTAACGCAATGAATACCTCTTTGAAAAATAACTACCGCCAACTACAAGCTAGTACAACTGCACATTGGTCAAACTGCTGCCACGGCCGGTCAGATCTCAAACTAATCAGGCTGCCACTTAGAGTCGGTCAGACCACTAATTCCCTGATAGCACAACTAAAGAGCAAAAGATATAAAATTAAACTCAAACTTTAGCACAGAGTCAAATACTCATCACACGCATAGTGTTGTCGCCACATAGTGTTACACTGAATCCCAGGGAAATCCGTGTGAAAAAGAAGGCCTATATGCGTCCTCTTTTCGCAGCCCGATCCTTTTCACGTCCCTTTTCATATAGGCTCGAAAAACTTTAATTTTCCCAGGAAGATGCACATGAGATTCTAGTATTGTCGGCTTTGTAGCTCGAGCAATTCAAGTGGCTGCTCAACCAGTGCGAGTGACTGGGCATAATGGACCGGAGATGTTTACTAGGGTTGAACGTGTTGCACTGCTGGTAGGGATGAAAAACTGTAAATGATAATCTGTTTGATTCGATATTTGTATCTAGGATATATGAATATGGTAAGTAAAATTTGTATTGAAGAATGCTCGTATTCGTATTTTAGAATGCTCATATTCATATTTGAGAATATTCGTATTCGAGAATATTCATATTCGTATTCGAAACTATTCGATTCGTATTCGATCTGTTTCCATCCCTAGTGATCTCCTAGGAATAATTGTAGAAAGCAATTTTCTAGTTTACAAGCAAGAAGTGAAAATTATTTTGCATAATTTTTAACTCTATACGCTACATTGCTAGCTCATGTAGACGTGTAGTCATGTTATATAAATTTGTTCTACCAAGATTTGTTACAAAAGTTTTAGGATATTCACATTCGACCAAATTAAATACATATTCGATTTGAATTTGTATTCATATTCGTTATAGCATTCGATTTGTATTTATATTCGAGAATATTCGAATTCATATTTGTATTCATTTTAAAATATGAATTTATATTCGTATCTATATTTATTTTAAAAATATAGATTTATATTTGTATTTAAGACTATTTGATTCGTATCAATCCGATTTGGTCCCTAACTGCTGGGCGACGAGAAACCGACGTGTCCAAGCTCCGGTTTTGGCATCGGTGGACTTTGAGTTTTAGGCCCCGTTTGGCACGGCTTCACTTCACAAGTGGAGCTGTTTTTTTTACTTCACAAGTGGAGCCGGGTGAAGCTACTTTTTTCAGCTCCTTGGGTGGAGCTACTTTTGTCTCAGCAGGTTTTAAGGAACTCCTTGGGTGGAGCTATTTTGCTTTACCCCGTTTGGCACAAAACAGCTTCAAATAGCTCCAAAGAGCTGGTGGTGGAGCTGTGCCAAACGGGGCCTTAGCATTCGTCGAACTGTTGGGTATTTGTTGAGGAAAGTGTGTCAAATTAGCTTGCAAGTGCTAGTTTGATTACTCGCAGTACTAATTGTCGGGAATATAGTGCATGGAGATTTCATTTGCACACAAGCAGCTAGCAGCATGTAAATCATGGTGACATGCGTTGGGTTAAAAAAAACGCTGATTTTGCAACGCAGCATTCTCGCAATGATCTGTAGGAAATCCCATGTCCAGTTACTCGGTGAGACTTTGAGAGAATATGTCATATTCATAGCGGATTCAGCGCTCCAAAATCCATAGCGGATTACCACGCTCCAAAAGAGGCCTGAAAAAATGTCATATTCCCGGGGATTCAGCGCTCGCATTCGCCCTCAAGCCGACTCGGAATATTGTTGGGTGTTACTCCATTTTATTGTGTTCAGCAGCAGATCGAGGACCAGCTAGAGCCTAGCACTGAGCGATCCTATTTAGCATGTACAGCACGGTAAAGTACACATGAGAGGAACAGATTTAGCAAGGTGCGGTCGAAGAAGAGGAGGAGGATGTCCAGACAAGGTAGACAGTGAGGTCCCGTTGCTCATTGGGCGCTCAAAGATTTCAAGGGGACCGTGCTATACCTAGCTCAGACAGAGCGATGCCGGCTTGGCCAGGGATTGTGCAACAATACCCCGATCGGCATGTGTAATACGCGTAGGACGGTGCACGCGATAGGAGGATCCTGACGTTAACCAGAGGTAGGACGGTGCCGGACTGACTTTGAGTGAGAGCAACTCCATGGCAGGACAGAGTCCCATTCCTGGAGAAGGAAAGCGAATCCCTACTAGACTAGCTACCTCCTCCCAGGCTCTAGCATGGCACTGAGAAATGCTATGTATCCCCATGTGATAAAACAATGGGAGACAGGCATCGTAAGGTGCAGGATAAAATTAGCGATTTCGTTTTCAGTAGAAGAAGCCTCAAGCCTCAAGGTGAAAAAGAAACAACGAGGAGGAGGCAGCCTCGAGTCTGAAGCGAGCAGGAGATTGACAATACGTCGGCCGGCCCATACGACACGGTCCAGAGAAGCCGCTCCACTCGGCCTCTTTGGGATTCATGGGCCGCAGACGCCGCACCACGTACGGCCCGCTGGAGGAGTAGTAGCCGTTGAGCGAGCCCAAAAGATGCATGTGTGCGTACTACCGCGCCAGCACTGTTCTCTCCGTCAGAAAGTGTAACATATTTTCCTGACACCTTTCCACGAGTGCAGCTACAGGCCGTTCCAAATTGACCTATTTTTTATTAAAAAAAAACTACTAACTAGCCATTCGTTGTAACGGAAAAATAAACAACATACAAATAGCACAGATCTAATTATCAAAACCTAATTATTAACAAATTCAATAATAATACGATACTACAAAACTACAGTGAATATATGCAAAATCAGAGAGAAGTGAAGGGAGCAGATCAGAATAACTAGAAGGCGCTAAGAAGATTACTAGGTAGTAGTTGCCTGCCTGGTATGTGCTGCTGGAGCCCAGAGTGATGAGGCTGGAGGTTGGACTGCTAGACTTTTGGAGAGCCGCTTGCCGCCTATCGAAGACTGCCGGTAGATCTCATCTCATCTTCAGACTTCACTTCAGCGCTCCGTTTGCTTGCATTCACTCGGTGCCTCCGTCTCTGACCCTGTAGTTGTAGTCCATAAGGAGGCCATTTGCTTGTAATGCATTCACTCGGGAGTGGGGAGACCAGAGGGATATAATAATATCTCTTAAGTCTCATTCAACTCTCAAGGACTCAAAACTCTCACTTTGTTTTGTGTTTGTGTGACTCTGCGCAGTGCAGTTTGTGCGTGAGCGTCAGTGACTTTGGAGCGTGGGTCGGGTCACCAGAGTGTAAGTGTGAACTACCGACTGTGAAGCCATAAGGTATAAATTTAAGACATAAATATAGTTTTCAATTTGCGCAATGATGATTGCTAAATTATTTGGTAATATTGTTGCATATATTATCGAGGTATATGTATGTGCTACGTAAGACTTAATATCTTTAAGATCGAGTAATGAAATGGCACATGAGCTGGTCCTCAAGCTATCAGTGCATGGTCGATGCGTTGCACCTCATATGGCTGCAAGTCCCAGCCGACCGTTCTTCGACCACATTGAGATGACCATGTGTTACCGACCACATTGAGACGACCACTTTGTGTCAACCATGCCTGCTTGAGCACGGTCGCTTCAACCACGTGTTTTGACCACGTTGTGACGTCATGTTGACCATGCTCTCCGACCACGCCATATCGACCATGATGTTATAACCACTTTATTACAACCACGGCAGGTCGACCACATTAGTTCGGCTATGGATGCTTGATCATGGTTGCACGACCATGGCTTGTCAACCATGTTGATTTTTACTGCAACTATGGTCGTATCGCTTAACATAGAGCCAGAACTTTCGGTCTTCAATCACTCGTTGTTTCGACCACAAGGGTATGACCACTTTGTTCTCTTCAACTATCACTTGGATGCCTCAACCACGGCTTCTCGATCACACGGGTCTTCGAAACACCGATCAGATACTTAAGCATGGTCTATCGAACAGTTCGCTGTGTCTTACGACCGACTTACTATAGTCCGGAGGGCCTCCGACTGTGGGTGCTCTGGTCTCCGACTTCTACACGAACTTGGGCACACATATACTTGACTACCATTAACAACAAGATCAGTGCCAACATGATCTATGGTCCAGTTCGATCGATTGTTGTGTTGTGCCTCACACGGCCGCATGTTCTCGGTCGATTGCAAGGTGTGTGGTTAATTTATGGCCGCCTATGCACCAAGATGGAAGGAAAAGATTAGTTCTGGTGTATCATCTTCGCAATGGAAAGGTGATTACACTGTATCTCCATCTGATGGAAGTAATTCTCAACAAGTCTTGTTGACATAGAAAATAGAGGTCTAGCAGGTAAGAATAAGTAATCGATCAGGGATTTGATCTCGAAGGCCAGGGTTGATTCGCACCACATGAGGGCCGCGTACAATGTCCATATCACATGCTCATGCCTATAAAAGCAGAGACATGAATGAAGAAGGGGAACACACACAGAGCGGAATAGACAGAGGACATCCACTCTTGCCTAGACGCAGAGAGGATGCAGAGAGGGAGACGAACACAAGATACACAAATACCGTTAGCACACATACGCGAAGAGGACATCCACAGAGAAGATATAAGCAAAAAAGGTGGAGAAGGCAAAGGAGCCTGGGAAAGCGGTCCGTACAAGCCTACGCCAAGGTGTACTATGCTCGGAATTGTAAAGAACACCCTCTACTCTCTTTATTTTTTGTCTAACTAGCCTGCATGTAATGAACGGCGGCTACGATGGGAACGTCACCAAAGGACTACGACTACTGCTAGAAGTGCCACCGATCAGGTGCTCCGGAGCTCACCGTGATACAGCTCACAGCCCTAACGTCGGGACCATCAAGATTGTTGTTCGCCTTACAACTCACTGGGATTGAGGCATGAAGTCCCTCCGCTCTAGACTTCTCCGACCACCTTCGGAGCATGGGCGCTTTCGATCGCCTGTTGCATTCGGGCACTTTCGACCTCCTGCAATATTCGAGCGCATTAGGCTACCTTCAACACTTAGACTTTCCCAACCGACTTTGGCACTCGGATGCTTCCAACCTCTTGTCGAGGTTAAGCGCCACTAACTTCGACACTCGGACGTCTCCAAACGCTTGCAGTATTCGAGTGTCGTCGATCGCCATCGGTACCAAACGCCACCGACCGCTTGTCAGAGTTGAGCACCATCGACCGCTCATTGAAGGCGGATGCCAACGACCACTCGGCGAAGCCAGACATTACCAGCCACTATTCAAATTCGTACGCCTCCAACCTCTTGTCGAAGTTGAGCGCCACCGACCGCTTGTTGAAGTCGAACGTTATCGACCACTATTCAAACCCGGACGTCTCCGACCACTCGCCGTGCTTGAGCATCATCTACTACTCGCTAAACTCAAACATCACCAATCATCGTTGATACACGGGAGCCTTCGACCATGGTGCTATGAGTACTGCTTACGACCATGAGGCTACAACGCTCTTTGAGTATGACCTCTGACCACGAGGATACAATATTCTTCCAAGTATGGCTTCTGACCATCACGGCACAACACTTCTTCGAGTACGACCTCCGACCATGAGGCTACAGTACTCTTCCAAGTACGGCTTCCGACTATGACGGCACAACATTTCTTCGAGTATGGCCTCCGACTACATGGCTATAGTACTCTACAAGTAAGTCCTCTGACCATGGTGCTACAGTACTCTACGAGTACAGCTTACGACCATGATGCTACTCTACCCTACGAGTATGATTGCCGATAGGCTGTTGCAGTATTCGGTCAAGTACAACTATTGACCGTGTGGTACAATATTCTTCCGGGTATGGCTTTTGATCATCACGACACATCATTTCTTCGAGTACGACCTTCGACCACGAGGCTACAGTACTCTTCCGAGTATGGCTTTCAACCGTGACAGCTCAGTACTTCTTCGAGTATGGCCTCTGACTACGAGGCTACAGTACTCTGCCAAGTATGACTTCCGACCATGACGGCACGGTACTTCTTCGAGTATGGCCTCCAACTACAAGGCTACAGTACTCTACGAGTACGGCCTCAAACCATGGTGCTGTACTCTATGATACAGCTTACGACCGTGATGCTACTATACCCTACGAGTACGATTGTCGACTGATTGCTACAGTACTCCACCGTGTATGACTATCGATTGTGTCCTACAGTACTCTTCCTAGTATGGATTCTGACTATAACGACACAGTACTTCTTTGAGTATGACTTCTGACCACGAGGGCTTTCGACCATAGGCAACCTCCAGTGGTTTTCGACTACCGGCTATTGTTGATGTCTAGTGGCTTTCAACTACCACTGCTTCGATGCACAATGACTTTCGACAATGGATGACTCTCGATGGATTTCGACAAGATGGATTTCAACCACGGACGATTCCTGATGGGTTTTGACCACAATGGATTTCAACCACAAATAACTTTCGATGGATTTCGACCACATTGGCTTTCGACCACGGATGACTCCTGATGAGTTTTGACCACGATGACTTTTGACCATGGACAACGTCTGATGGATTTTGACCATGATGGCTCTCGACTACCAATATGTCCACGACACTGATTTTTGCTGCCATTATAGTCAGATCGGTCATACTTGATGTGACCCATGCACACTCTTAATCACCCCATTCTCTTGTGTTGCTCGATATTGACGACATCAAACAACATAGGCGGTCGCAATCGGTGCAAAGGCTACGCTATCAATGGCCCTATAGATTGACGAAATTATGGATAACACCAACACCCACATTCATATTAATCATTCATCATATGCATGGAGAACGTAAAGCGAAGACCAAAGATGACGACCAATGCATAACTTAATCAGAGGTATTCTGCTGGTTCGCTCTGCGGACATAATTAACTGGGAGCCTTCTGAAGCCCTGAGAACCAAGACAACACATTGTCTAAGTTAGGTCTACTATGTAAAGCATGCTACAAAGCGCAGTCATGTAAGGGAACTTGTAATTTTGTTATTTTCAAATGAATGGTAAAATGCATATTTTCCCTATCTTTCTTGTATTTATTTATCTTTGTGTACTTTAGTACACTGACACACTCGCACCTTATACCCTGAGGTAAGAAATCCGTGAGCGATTTCTCGTGTCAAATAGTAGGGTCGCTTGGAGTCAACCATGGTTAACGGCGAGGATTAGAGCTACAGTCATAGAGGAGCTGAGACCCAAAACAATCAAGTATGCCATGTGAGATCGCTGAGCTCAAGCATAGCACAAGGAAGACAGAAAAATGTTAAAGGAAAGTTTGAGCAATAGGTTGCAGCATGCGGCTTGGTTGGTCCAAGTAAGGCGTGATCCGGTAGATCAAAATGGGAGAGCCTTACCAACGCGTGGTAAACCAGTGATGCATCTACACGTGGCAAGCATAGCTATTACTTGCAATAGAAGATAAAGACCAGGTCAAAAAGGACATTTTGGTAAGTTGACTAAAATACCAGAAACTACATTAGAAGAAAACAGTAGTGCTTAAGTGAACTCGGAAGAGTTGTTTAGATCAAGGAGAAGCTGAGAAGATCAAGTTGGATCAGTGTTAAGGACTTAGTGGATTCGGGTTTGTGCACTTTGAAAAGTGTGTATAAATATAGTGTGTGAGTTAAAACCATGTGTGGAGACTTGATGGGTTGGGATGGAGACTTGAAGTTAACCATCCAACCATCCTCTCATTGTAACCAAGTGTTTTAGGATTAAAGTTTAAGAGAAGTTGAGTATTATGGTGTATTCTCTTGTCCTCTAAGTGGAGCGACTGTAAAATCTTCATTCTCAAGTAGTAATACATCAATCTTTATTCATCTCCATAGATACCTCTTATATTGATTGATTTGCTCTTGACTTAGTTAGTTTTTTCTCTTCTCTCATCCCTTCTTGATATTGCAATACTAAGGATGTGTAAAAGATGAAGATAACCTCTGAAAATCAATATCTACCCATCTAGGCACTCAGTTAACAAGTTCACGAAGAAAACCGGTTTTGTTTGGATTTAACTCTCACGAGTGATTTCTTGATTCAAGTATTTTTGGCTTGATTTTTTTGGCTTTCTTTTTGCCGTGATATGTGGGAATACATTTAGAGCCATCTTGGTCATCAATCACCTAAGAGCAAGTCATACTCACCATTTTTGTTTTTTGTTCGGTTTTGATGCAACTTTCCTTCAAACAAAAAATTTCAGAATTTTAGCAATGATTTTCTTAATCGTAATTGAAATAGATTCTTAACATCCTATAGAAAGTGCATACCAAATTTTAAGTGATTTGAAACTTTCGTTTGGGAGTTAATTTAATTTTAGATTTTGAGCTGGTTTTGGTGCATCAGAGATTGACGAATCAAAATATCCTAATTCTTTTAAGTTCTTTCAAGATTTTTTTGTTGGAATAGGTTCTTAAGGTTATGATTTAGTTTTGGCTCAAGTTTTAAGTCTTTTGAATATACGGATCATAAGTTTCATAGAGTTTTGGATTTAAAATAGTGTTGTTTTTTTATTGTTCACCGATCTGAAATCGGTGTAGCAGCGCGATTTTTTATATTTCTGGATTCTTGATTTTCATACCTTTTAATAACTATTAGAGTGAAGAATTGTTAAATATTTATGAAAAAATTTAAATACACCATTCACCTACTCTGTTGTCATAGTCATCCTACCCTTATCTTTTTTTCTTCTATCAGTCGATCGATTCCTCCATGGAAAAAATGCTACGCATTTTGAGTGATGCGACATCCTTTTACCATTTTTGAGTTGCTAAGAGCAGGTACAATAAGGCTTAGTCAGCAGGCTATAGCAAATATAATATCAACAAAATCTTACATGGCAGAGAGAGAAAGGAAGAGAGAGAAGGAAGCTGACTACTAAATTACAGCTAGCATAGCACGTAAAAATATGCATTTCACTCTCTTACACGTGGGGCCAAATACTTATTGTAATAACTACCTTATTGTATGAACTATTTTTTTGAAGACTATAGATGAAATGGATAAATGTTATAGCTACTAGCTAGCTATACTATTGTAGTTGCTCTAACAGTAGGATCTGTTTACATAGAATAATTGTCGGATGTTATGTCCAACTCTGCTCTAGGTATCTTCCAGTGTTGGGTCAAATCAGATGGTTTTACGAAGTTGCAGAGAATATTTACTTGCCTTGCTTTTAGTGAACCCATGTATCAGGTGATAAGCACTAACAGCTGAATATACAGATGAGCAAGTTTGTTCACAAAGAAATGCCAACATCAAGAGACCTTGTCTCTAATAGTGGTGTAAACTTCTCTAATGAGCTAGTAGTACTGTTTCTTAAACCAAGGGAAAAGGCAAAGATAATCTCACATCAGAGAATCAGAGATATCTCAGTGTCACATGGAAGTGACCAACTGAGATGCTCTCTGCTCAATCTGGGACAGCACAAGCAATGCATTTCTGTCTCTGCATAGAACTACAGACTACACCAACCCACGAAAAAAATCCTCTCCTCCTCCCTGGGCACTTTTTGTTGCCCATATCTTGATCCAGAAAAGGCCTACTACCTAGTATAGTATCCAAACTGTTGAAGTATAAGTAAATTACACATCTTTTCTCATCAGCTTAAGTTTTTGGGCAAACTAGTTGGTGCATAAAACTTAATATAGTATCAAAGCCAAGAGGTCTCAAGTTCAAGACCTGACTGACGCAATTAAAAAAATAATTGCAGTCCACTTCTATTCCACGTATTAGCCTAAGGGAGCCTACATGTGAGGAGGGTGTTGAAGTATAAGTGAATTGCCTATCTTTTCTGTATAAGTGAATTGTCCATCTTTTCTCATTAGCTTAAGTTTTTGGGTAAACTGGCTGGTGTATAAAACTTAATACAAGCATATATAACTATTATGTGCAAAGGGGAAAAGCAGGGAGGGAGGGAGTGAAATCCAGACCCAGCCTTACATATATTCCCCCAAAACTCTTCTGCAAACTCCACTTGCGGACTAGCAGAGGCTCAGGTCAGGAGCTCAGGATCCACCACCTTCCTTTGGCCCCTCACCTCACCCAGGTCTCAGCCTCAGTCGGGCCTCCCTTTCCTTCTCCCCATCAGTGCCATTGACCACCAGAGCAGTCGCCCTTGGGCGAATTCCATTTGGCAGTTTGGGCTTTTCTGTGTGGGGTGGTGCTGCCATCCCCTTGTATTCCTGCTTCCATCCCCATCATTGCAGCCTTTTCCTCCTCTCTGCCATGTTGCTGCTTTAAAGCTGGTTGTGGGAGGGCAGAAAGATGGGCTGTGTTCTTGAGGCTGATGTGGATGGTGAAGAGAGTCTTCTTTGTTGATAAGGCGACTGCTGCCTCTTCTTGCTCCAATCCTTGCAGCTCTTGCTTCTCCCAAGTTCCAAGGTCTCTTGCTTAATTTGCTGTGGTGCTCATCCTGAGGTGGTGATGATGGTGTTTTTGTTGTTGCTGTTTCCTTTCCTAGGTTGGCCGCGTGCTGTCTACAGTACTCTCTCTCTCTCTCTCTCTCTCGGCCCTACTGTTGTTTAGCTGCTGGTTTGTAGTGTGCCGCAAGGTCTTGTGGATGAGTGAGGCTTGCCATATCCTGGTGGAATTGTGCCTGTTTGAATTCTTAGCCTTTGTTGTTTCCTCTGTCTAAATCGTTTCAGATAGTCCCCAAAGTTTTGGCATTTACCTTGTGATCTTTTTCCCATTTTGGTCTCTTCCATTCTTTGCTTTTAGACCTTCTGCTGTTTTCCTCTTGATCTCTAGCCCGTCGCAGGTTTTTTTTGGGCGAGTGCAGCTTGTCACATCCCAGTGGTTCCATCCCCTTCTGGAATTTCTAGTTCTTGTTCTTTCTGCTATGGAGCTTGATTTACTTTCTTGGCCTAAAATCGTTGCATTGCATGTCCTTTCGCATCTTGTTCTTGCTGTAATTTTGCTCTTGATCTCTAGCCTTTCTCTGTGGGACAAGCCCTACTATAGCTTGTCACACTCCAATGGAATTGAATCACCTTAGCTTCTGCAAGTCTACTTTTACATCATTTCTGTTTGTATGGTTCGGATTAATCCCATCTCTTTTCCCCTCTGAATTTTACTGTCAGTCCAAAGGAAAACGTCGCGATCTTCCATTTCAGTGCAGTGTGGTGGGATCCATTCCAGCCCAGAGTGCTGAGCTGCACAGTGAAACTGTGTCCATTTCCCTATCACCATCAATGAGCCACCAGCCCGCCATGTCTGGTCCTTCTCCTCGCCCTTCTTTAATGGCGCAAGTGTACTAGCTGCTCCTGCTCGTTTGGTTCACCTCCCCTTGAAATGTTTCTTGTGCCTGCGCTTTCACTTCATTCCATTCCTCCCCTGCTAGCGTTAGTTAATGGCCTAATGGATACAGCTCATCTCCTTCGCCTTTTCCCATGCAAAGCTTTAATGGTGTTTGGTGGCTACAATGGCCGGTAGCTTCCCTTTTACAAAGCTTAGATTGCTCTCTGGAGAAAGACCTGATCTTTCCTTTGGTATTCGCGTTAATTTGGCATCTTGCAAGTTGGTTTATTACCTAGCTTAATGACCTTTAATCTTGTACTACCTGTGTGATTCTTTAATGCGATGCCATGTTTGTTCTAAATTGTTCTTTGCGTTCTTGGATAATTTGCAGGACGTTCTTGCGCCGTTCTGTAATAGGATCAATAATTTGTTCGACGAGTGGGTGCTCGGAGCTGCGGCGTCTGCAGGGCGGCCTCCGAGAGTAGTGCTGCACGGCTTCCCCAGCGGCGCCGAGGCGTTCGAACTCGTCGCGAGGTTCTGTTAAGCCGCCACCGGCGGCGGCGGTATAGAGGTGACCGCGGCCAACGCCTGCGCGCTGCGGTGCGCGGCTCAGTTCATAGACATGGTGGCGGATTCGCCCGCGGCGGCGTCCACCGCGCCGAGCCTGGTCAAGATGACCGAGAAAGCTCTCGAGGAGATGCCGCACTGGCCGTGGCAGACCGTCGTGGACGCCGTCAAGCAGTGTCAGCGCCTGTTCCCGTTCGCCGAGTCCACCGGAGTGTTCGACAAGGTCGTGGGCGCGCTGCTGTCCCAGATGGCCGTCCCGGGGGATGCCACCCCGACGAGCTCCTCGCCGGAGAGCTCGGGGTTCCGGTTCTCGTGCGACACCAAGAGCAGCAGCCTCAGCATGCGGTGCACCAGCCATACCTGGTGGTTCGAGGACCTCGTCGTCCTCAGCCCCAGCATGGTGGAGCGGGTCGCCAAGGCGCTCCTGGCCAGAGGCACTGACCACGGCATCGTCTCCCGGTTTCTCTTCTACTACCTCAAGTGCCGCATCGCCGGCGCGAACGCCGAGGACAAGAAGGCCATGCTCGAGGCGGCGATCGCCGTCATGGGCGGCCTCGACCGGAGCTCGGTTTCTTGTAAGGGCCTCTTCGGCATCCTGAGGATCTCCTTCCCTCTGAAGCTGACCGGCACCTCCCACGACAGGCTCGTCGCCATGATAGGCCGAAAGCTGGACGACGCGACACTGGACAACCTGCTCGTCCCGGCGCCGTCCGGGACGAGCAGCCTGTACGACGTGAGCCTGGTACTCAGGTTCTTGGAGGCGTTCCTGCACGACGGCGGCGGCGCGCGCGACGAGCCGGCGAGGCTGAAGAAGGTGGGGAGGCTCATGGACCTGTACCTGGCCGAGGTGGCCCCGGACCCGTCGCTGCGCCCGGCCAGGTTCGTCGAGCTGGCCACCGCGCTGCCCGCTGCCGCGAGGGACTGCCACGACGAGCTGTGCCGCGCCATCGATGTCTATTTCCAGGTACACTACATCCTCGATCCTCAGAATTCTCAGGTCTTGGTGTCTCGATACTGTTCTTGTTCTTCAGATTTTGTTACAGTGCTTCATTCATCTGTGTTAGTACCTCCTCTGAATCCTATGTATGCATCATAGAGTTCAGGACACGACTTCTGAATGTTCTCTGAAGTCTGAACCAATTGATTTGTCTGAAAAAGGATTTTGTCCTGGTCTCCTGGATGCTAAAGATTTTTGGCATATATGCCAATATGCAAGAGAAACTGTCCTACTTGGCTGTTTGTTGATTGCTGAACATACGGAAGTTAAACTGTCTGTTTGTTGATTGCTGAACATACGGAAGTTAAACTGTTGACACAATGTTCATCGTCGCAGGTTCATGCTCGCTTGACGGACGACGAGAAGATGAAGATCTGCAAGGGCATCAACTACGAGAAGCTCTCGCCGGAGTGCTGCAAGCACCTCGCGGGGAACGCCAAATTCCCGACGAGGGCGGCGGTGCAGGCGCTGGCGTCCCAGCACACCGTGCCCAAGAGCCTCATCCGCGACTCGGGCCAGTTGAAGCTGGTGTCCCCTCCGGCCATGGGGAAGTACCGCGACATCTACGACGACGACGATAACCGCGGCGTCGCCGACAACGACGACGGCGACAACGAGGGCCAGGTCATCCTATACGCGAGGAGGCTCGACCTGTCGCTGGAGAACCAGAACCTCAAGTCGCTCCTCGACGGGATGCATTGGCGGGTGATGGAGCTGGAGAAGGTGTGCAGCCGGATGAAGACGCAGATGACCAAGATGAAGGCCTCCAAGAGAGGCGGCAACCGCACTGCAAGATCACTTCCCAGGATGTGTTCTTGATTTCATTTCACTCTGTCATAACACTGTGCCATAGTGAATTGTACTTACGATGGCTAGAAGCAACTGCAGGTTTCAGCATCCTTGCATTGCTCTGTTTTTTTGCTTCATTTTTGTCGATTTTCTCATATGTATCGATCAGTTCTTGGTGATTGCAAAGAAAAATATGTGAAGGCCTCCAAGAGAGGTAGCCCGACTGGTCCTTCATCCTCGTGAATGTAGATGTCTGAAGAATTTTTTCTAGTTACAACTTGTGAATAGATTTAACTATCAATCCGTTTCAGAAATGCAAGATGTCAAGTACAACCGCTTAGTTTTAATACTGATTATGCGATGACCTTGTCGTGCAAGATTAGTTTTTTTAGGTGATAGAAGACCTGGATAGATCAAAACAGATTAAACAGTCCTCTGAGATGTCATGGCTAAGTTACTTGTTAACCCTCAAGACGTGCAGTGTAAAATATGATCAGGCAAAGGAACAATGACATCAGGTCAGGGAAACAGTTGACTTGTAAACTGTAAATTAACCCGGTTAAATTAATGCTGTTACAGTATTTAGAAAGCAAGGACAGCTCTGACAGGCTGATATGGTTTAGTGGCAAAGAACATGGGCTTTGGCATTTGGGACCCTTTCTAGGCAGGAGCTTTTCCTGATGAGCTTTTTGGATGCTCTTTGATAGACTAAAAACAAGATTTAAAGGAGTGCGCAGTGTATAACCTCCTCCCACATGTTGCAGATCTAGTCATGCTTCCAATTTCATGAGGATAATCTTTCACCCAGTCAGTTCACTGTTCTTAGATTCTAAGGCAGCTAATCATGTGATTGGGTGCCTGACAGAACTTTTCGTTCACTTTTTGTTAGTGACGACTAAATTCAAGTTATCATCTCAAAGAAGGGGTTGGAAGTACCGTTTTAAAGAGCTTGAGTTTGGCAATTGAAACTAGCTTTGAGTATCCCATATACGAACCTAAACATATGACCATAAACACGATATGGTTTAGACCCTGTTAGGAACTCATAAATTTTTTCTGATTCTCATGAAAATTGAACTGTTTCACGCGGAATCCATCATTTTTTTTGTAAAATTTATGTGTCTCAAACAGAACTTTAAATAAACTTTTCTATGTTCTAACAAAAACTTTTCCACGTTGTTTATTTGAATCTACTCACTTGTTCTTCCACCCCAGACAGATCTGTGGTGCTCATTTGGGCTTATAAGCCCCTAGTTTATGACTTATTTTACACTGCAACGACTGAAAATACATTGTAGTTGCTGATAGCTTTTTAGTGTAATTAAATTTAAAAAAGAAAAAGTTATATCATCTCAAACAATACAAAAGAATAATAGGGAAAAAATACAAAAAGCCAAAAAAACTAAATAAAGATGAAATTAAGAAACTAGATGCTAGAATGTAGGATTGAATATCACAATCAAAGCGGGTGAATGATTGCCTCCACTTTTTGGAACCTCTCAGTTGTTGATAATGGTTTCGATCGCTCGGCGCTTGACCGTTCAGCTGTCGTAAACTCTTACTAGTCGTAAATTTTGAGGTTTTCGACCGCTCAGCGCCCGACCGCTTAGCTGCTGTAAACTCTTACCAGTCGTAAACTTCGACCACGACCAGCAATCGTAACATTTGACCATTTCTGCGCTCGTAAACTACGACCGCTTCGCACTCTAATCTTTGACCGGTTAGAACTCATAAGCTTCAACTGCTTTGCACATGCTCGAACTTCGACTGATTTGTTGCACTGACTCGTAAGCTTCAACCGCTCTGCACTGAGTCATAACTTCGCCTGCTTTGCATGTAATCGTAACTTGGATTACTCTGCACTGAGTCGAAACTTTGACTGCTTTGTACGTACTCGAGACCTCGACTAGTTAACACAGACTCCATATCTTCAACACTGGGGGCAGAACCTCTCGATCACCGTGCCTTCGAGTACTTGTATTTCTACCATTTTCTGGCAGCGATTCGACACCTTTGTACATAATTGTAAGTTTCGACCCAACTGCAATCACTAGCACATTCAAGCAAATCAAGAATAAGATTGATACAGAGTGATGTTTATTGCTGGATTTTCATGGGTTTACAAAGTGTCCTAAAAAGCACCCCTAAAAGCCTAATCAGAACTAAAGCCACCTCAATCTTCTACAAAAGCCGTACATCTTATATGCCTCTCCGACCCTATTTATATCCTCTGACACCTTAAGAGTCCTCTATGATCGGATCACGAATTTGAGTCATAACTTGAACGGATCACGAATTCAAGTCCTAATCTGACTCCGACAACCAAGGGACAAACACAGGTTTCCTAAAATTCTAACTTTTCAACATCTTACGTGTCGAAGCCTCCAGTATCACACCTCTCGTAGCTCCTCCACGCATCACCCACCTTTGTTCTCCACATGCCCAAGCATGAGTTAGACCATCTCGTGACATCCTTAATCGTCTAAACCTCAGATCTTTCATCCTAGTTCCGGTCCACCTTGTCATCGATCATGATTGCCTCTATGCTCAACCTGCACATGCAAAGACCAAAAAACATTTTTCCGGCATAAATTCTCTCCAACTTGACCAACATCAATCCACACACGCTTAACACACCATAATTCACCCATAATCATGAACCAAATCATTCAGACCACTGGCCGATCAGGCCTCCCTTGACATGGCAATTAGACCGCAATACCTGAATATTTAAGCACTTTTCAATTTTCGCAAAAGTGCATCGATCGAAACATTCACAAATGCAAACTCCAATTCAACATATATCAACTATTCATTAGCACCATATTCATGATCTATTTATATGAACTAACACAGAAACAGAAACTCTAGAGGCATGCCTTAGATGCTCATCACCTAGCCATGACAAACCTCCTTTTTCTACAATCTACACAGGTCATCAGCACACTCGCTATGGTCAAACAGGCTGCTGATCTTTACAACACATCCCTGCATGGACCTCTTCCACCATTGGGCTACAGGGACTCCATGACAGCTCGCACACCTGCAGATTACCAGAGCTAACCTTGGCGTGGTCTACGGTGGTACCGCGCCATGATTTCTTCATGCACCGCATATGGGAAACGCGATGTTGATGTCCCCCCTTCACACACCTCTGCACGAACCCTTTTCATGGCGAATCTTGGCTTCCAAATTTTCGGGGGACCAAATAAACCTTTGAGATTAGCCATGCATTCATTATGTTTTTGGACCAGACTACTCTACCGCCACATTTCGGTAGGCGCTCTGATCATCAGATGATATTTAGTCCCTATGAAGCTTGTTGATTTTTGGTCCGTCCTGTCGCTAATCTTGTCGATGTAGTTGAATCCATCGCTTTTAATTTCAGTGCCTGCCTCTCTCTCTCTCTCTCTCTCTCTCTCTCTCTCTCTTTTCGTTTCATAATCACGTACCCAGAAGTGATCAGACGGACAGTGAGTCAGACTCTCTTGCTGTCGATCTGAGCTAGAATGAGGAGAGAATCCAATGCCAGAGTGACACCCTTCTCTTTGCTGCTGGCACCACTCGTACAATCAATCAAACCCTTTGCTTGTGCCTGCAAAGAAGAGGTACACGCGTGCGATTAATCATTCGAACAACACTCCATGTTGATCCGGTCCAAGGTGTTAATTAAGGACACTGTAACACCTTCATTTTTAGAAATGAGGACATCGAACCATCCACAATAGCTTAAAAGTTTAGTTATAGATAATTAATCAGGTAAAAAAGAAAAGATACAACAGTAGCAGCGAAATCCTCCATGTGCAACTCACTGGTACACCTAGCCTGATCCTCTATCCCTTTTTTTTGGTGCACCTACTCAAAATATCTCAGGTTTGGATCTGGCAGAGCAAACTCACGAGACAGAGGGGAGGCGGTCCGAGAGAAAAAAAAGAAAAAAAAAAGAAAGAAAAGGGAGGCGGCCCGGGCTGTAGGAGGACCAGAGGGCGTCGGGAGGCGGGTCCCGGCGGCCGGACGGCCCGGCGGGCTCGCAGCAGCGGGGCCGAGTGGACGCCGCGCAGAGTCGGGGTCGGGACGAGCGGGTGGCGGGTCTTGCGCAGAGCCGGCCGAGCGGAAGCCGGCGAGAGGTGGCGCCGGCCGAGGAGCCGACGCGGAGGAGGCGCTGCCCGGCGAGGCGACGAGGGGAGACGGCGCCGGCCGAGGAGGCGGCGGCACGCCGCCGGGAGAGGGACGGCGCGCTCCCGGATCCGCGACGGAGGAAGGCGATCCCAGGCGGACGAGCCAAGCGGCGGCCCGGGCTCCAAGCGGCGGCCCCGGATCGGAGGAGGAAGGCGGCGGGGTCTTCGGCAGCCCGGGCTCCAAGCGGAGGCCCCCGAACGGTGGCGACCTCTCCAGGCAGAGCAGACGAGGCGAGGCGGCTCGATCCCAGCGGCAACGGGCTTCCCCGAGGGCCGAGCGACGGCGGATCTGAGGCGTCCGGCCAAGATTCACCAGAGAAGGAGGAGGCCCGAACTGCTGCTTGACAACGACGACAACGATGATGGCGGCCGGATCAATAGGATCTGCCGCCTAAACGGTGGCGCTGCCCCGGCGGAGATAGAGCTCCCCGGGGGCGCGCGGTGCGGAAGCGAGCGGCGGCTAGGGTTAGGATCTAAACCTAGGCGTCTGATACCATGATGGAAGATAGAGTTGAGTGGAATTGGATGTATTGCATTGAGCCTCTCAGGCGGTATATATAGAGGTACAAGACTTGGGGGGCAAGATGGTACAAGGGATTACAATCCCAATGGACTCTAACCTACCAAATACATTGTACTCTAACAATGTCTACTCACGAACATTTAAAAGGAGTTAATTTAATTAAAATATGACCTAACGGTCAACTTTAGCAACAATACGGGCGTTCAAACCTAAAATTTAACTTACATTCAAAAGTACCGAAGAAAACTCCACATGAACGCTCGAGTATGGTCATAACCCTAATACGAAAACTTGCAATATCCTCTTTTCTTCTGCTATCTGTTGTGGTGGAAATATTACAAGACTGAGTACAATCAACCATACTCAGCAAATCATGGGAATATAATTGTTTTATTATGATATGTGGATGCAGTTTTGTTTATAAACATTTTTTCAAACACAATATAATAATAACTACTTAAGAATTTAGGGTTTCAAGACTTGATTAACAGACCTCAATATTTTTCAAATTATTTGCAAATCTACTTATATTTCGCTGTTGGAATCACCCACTGAACATGGTGTATTCGAGATACCATTGTGATTACTCCGTAGAGTTGCCTAACTTTACCCACAAGATTCCTTAACCCTCATGATAGAGTTAAGAAAACAAGATTGTTTCACTGCTCATCTCTTTATATAGGCTCTACCTGATAGATCTCTAGCTTAGACCCGGGTATTCACCGTCTCGGTCAGATATCTTCTGCTCGTCCTAAGAGGAATCTACCGTTGTTCAGTATGGTTTCACCATTTCCATACCAACGCTCCTTTACTTCTGTAGAGATTCAATCGATTTAAGCAACTACTAAACTAAGTTTGACGAGTCGAAATTTGTGGTTGAACGATCACTATATTCTTTGCTCAGCATAAGGTCATCCTTACTTTCTCTGAGTTTTGTCCTCATTTTACTCCAAGACATTTTTTGTTTATAAACCCATATCACAATGCTCAGCGACAACATTATCCAACCAACACATGGTTTCTCATGGTAATCATTTTTCTAGAAACACTTTTGCAAAATTACCAGTAAAATGATCTGCTAAATAGTAGTATAAAATAGTTAAGATTCCTACACTGCCATAGTTATTTAAGTAGTAGATTTAACATTACTAAGCCTTGTCAAGGTGAATATAACCATCAAAGTAAACATGGTTTTTTCAGTGGAAGGATATAACTAGGTATCATGTTATTCTAAACATTTATTATATGTAAAATATCAGACCATAAATAAAAGGTAATGAAAGTACTGATAAGTAAAATAATTAACAGAATGTAGGTTCAACATAATAAAAAAACATATGACTTGCCTCCTTCCTGTTGTTCTTGGTCTTCTCTACCGGCTTCAAGCTTAATTTAATTACTCTTGCAGCTCTTTTGTTGACCAACTCGCTTGGTCCGTTCACTAGCGTGAAAAATAAGAGCAAATAAGTTCCTGTTTTGCAGAATACAAGATGAGAATAAAATACAATCTAAACAAGTAAAAATACATAAAGAAAATAGATTTGGGTGGCTAGGACTTAGGTGGTGTATGGGTTGGCTGATCGGAACTGGAAATGGGCTAGACGGGTTCAAGACGGTCGGAATGGCGATAAAATCAGGTTGGACAAATTTTGGAATTGGACAGATTTTGGAAGTGGAGGTTGATTTCAAATAGTGAGTTTGAATTTTTATCAAGGCTTGGTTTGGCAAAACGGAGGTCGGAAATGAATTCACGAGGTCGAAACGGTCAAAATGAGGTATTTTGGATTTTAGGGTTTCAAAAGAACAGTAACGGGTTTGATACTGTTCACTGCGGATTGGGTGGCTACAGTATCAGGTTCAAATAGTGACAGGTTGGGTTTACTGTTCACAGTGAGTTTAGCCTTATCGGGTTGTCATTACGCACTCGGAGAATAGAGGAACTACGAGTACTCTGAGAACAGCGGAGTTACGAGTACTCGCATGGTTTCTATTGGCACATATCTTGCTTATGAGCGGAGGTGTTTGTAGAGTTGGGAGACGTGGTCGCAATCGAGTTACAACTACTGAGACCGAGCATTCAGTGTGGTTGTAAACCACAACACGGTCATAAATCACAACGTGGTTGTAACAACAACGTGGTCGTAACGACAACGTGGTCATAATGACTACTGAGTTGTCGTACTCAGCAGTTTGGGGGGCACGACTACGAAGTTAGATGGACGGTCAAGGTTCGACTTCAATCATGAAGTCGACGGAGATCAGATGGTGTATGAGTTGCTCAAAACATCGGACAACGTTCAAGTAGTTTAAGTGCATCGGATAGAATTCAAGCGGTTTTTGCTCAGAACTCGAAGCGGAGCGGTCAAAGCTCCTCTCGATTACAAGGTGGTCGGAGAGTTTAAGCGGTGGGACAGTTGGAGAGCTCAAGCGGTGAGGCGGCCGGAGAACTCAAGTGGTGGGGTGGCTGGTGAATCTGTGGTCGAAACAACAATTAGTAACCATAGGCGGGTTCCTGGGGCCACGAGGATTCCATTGCTGAGGTTGTTGGGCTTGAGGGGCGGTAGTTTTGGCCGGCGATGAGGAGTAGTTCCACAGGGAGAGGCATGGGACAGGGTGGCTCCGGTGGAGTTCTGGCGGAGCGCTAGGGTTTTTAACCATCTACGGGATAAGGCGAACTCAGTGGCAGTGGTGGCTCTAGCTAGGGTAGCCTGTGCTGGGCTATCCACAGAGAGGGTGCTCTGGCCGGCGGTGGCTTCCATTGGTGGAGCTCTAGAGTAATGCTCATGCTCGAGCGAGTTCACCAACGAGTTCAGGATGCAAAGGAGACACTGCTAGAGAATGCAATTGGATTTTAATCAAAAGAGGAAGAGAGTTGGGTTTAGGACTTACTGGACTTAGGGGAGATCGGCAGCGGAGCTGAGGTGAGAGGAAGTTCAATTAGGTGGTTTTGATGAGTGGTGGGGAGTGACGTGGAGGTCTCTGTGAAGGCATTTGGGCTTTAAAGGCGAGGAGAGACAGTGGGAACAGTAGGGCGGTTCAGTTGCCACTGGCGTGTGGAAGAGAGGGAGAGCAGGGCTCGGCCGATGGAAGGAGCATGCAAACGAGGCGGCACTGTTGTCTCTATAGGAGTTGGCGGATGATGACGGTAGCTGGTACGGAGTGACGCGCGTGTCAGATGAGGAAGACTGAGCTGTGGCGGAGGAGGCGCACGAGTCAAACGGCAGCGAGGCGAGCCACTAGTGGGTGGGACTAAAGCGTCAGCACCTGGTTGAATAGTGTGAACACACGTGGGTGGCACGGCCGCAATTTAGAACCAGGATGAGTGGCCGCGTAGGCGAAGGGAACAGAGAGGTGGCCGGGGAGATGGATTCTCCAAGGGCGCCAGCGAATGGAGAAGGGGTGAAGCAAAAGAGGAAAGGCATAAATTTAAGGAGGATTGCTAAATTGGGGAGAAAAACAAGAATTCAAACAAAACAAAAAAACAAACTTAAATTTCTGAATTTTGAGATTGTTTCATGCACGTATGATTTATGGATGCGTTCCCGTAATACATATGGTCGGCGTATGTGTGGTCCATGCAAGTCTAACTAAGCTGCTATCATCAATACGCAGTACTCGTATAGTAAGTGTACCGCAATACGTACACGCATGGGATCCCTTCAATTAATTAGATCGAGCAGCTAGCAGCCAACGGACGGATTAAGCATCATCATTACCCGCCACCAGAAAATGGTCGTACCAGACAAAGGTAGTGTGCTTCTTGCGCTTAAGCTTTAGCTTGTTTTTACTGTTTCAGATTTATTTTTGTCCTATAATTGATGTAAACTTTTCTAGCGTAATTAAATTTACAAAAATAAAAAAAGATACATCATCACGGGAATAAAAGAAAAAAATTAAAAAACCCAAAAAGGCAAAAAAAAACTAGAAAAAACAAAATTAAGAATTTAGAAACCAGAAGGTTAAACTCGAAACCATCGGAGCACAGCCATCGTTAAAGTTAATTTTCTTTTACAGAGTATATAGGCCTGTTTAGAATGTAGAAACTAATTAAGATGTCTATGAAATCCACGTGTCCGAAACTGGGCCAGGTACGTTCCCATTCGTACAGTCACTCCAGGACTAGTCTACTAGGACGAGCCATCTATCTACGTACGTATCCATCCATCTATATATATATATCCATTTGCACAGTGCACGGTCGGTGTTCCCGTTTAGATCCAAGTACGTGTAAGCACGTCGACCAAATTCGGGGGGACGCATACGTGCACCGCCGCAACGATGCTACACCGTGTCTGGTGTCGATCGATCGAGTTGCATGCAAGCTCCAGGTCCAGGAGAATAAGACGCACTTTCATATGGCAGATCGATCGGCTGTAAACGGTGGCTCCATGAACCGGAGTTGGCCACCGGACGCCGGCAGGAGATCGATCGGCGGTTGGGTGAATGTGGCGGCTGGCGAGCGAGCATGAACGGAACAGATGCGGCGGAGCCCTCTGCTCCGGCTGTCCGGTCGAAACTCCGGCGCCGGCGCGGCGACAATCAATCGATCCAGCATATATTTTACATAAGGATTAACATCCATTTTCCGGTGCAAGCCCAAAGTATACTTACATTACAAAACTCCAAGATCCGCTTGAGCGCGCCAAGACCTAAAGCCACGGGTCCTCGCGAAGAAGAGATCCTTCGGGACTTCCTCAACGGGAGACCTTCACCTTCGTCTTGATCCTTTAAAGAGTAGATTAAGCAAGCCGTGAGCCAAACCACAGCGCTCGACATGTCGTGGTGTCTTGGTACAGCAAGTACGTACCACTATGCCACGTTAGTGCGATGCCACGTCTATCGGTCCAGCTGATCAATCAAACAGTGTAAAAGTGTTGAGTGGCACGGCACTATGCACTACAGCACCGATCCATTGCATCGTTGATCAGAATTAATAAATCCGGCTAATATATATTAGTTCAGAGTCTCAGAGAGTGACAAAAAAACTGGTTCGATCACCAGCTGAGATCGTCTGTGTTGTCTGTTCATTCTTGAGTTACTGGGCAGGTTTCCAAAAGGATAAGACGAATGATCAATCACAAAAAGGGTCCAAGGCGCTTCAAGAGGAGCGCTCCATCAACATGCAGAAGCGCAGGCACAATCAGGTCTAAGGGATGACGTGGTGCAACCGGTGCTGATGCTGGAAGACGGTGAGTAAAATCAAGAAGCTGGCGACAGATTAGCTGTTCTCTGGAGGGGCTTTGTGTTGCTGGGAAAGCAAAGAATCTAATGGTGTAATAGTTTAGCTGATATTTGCTTAGGCCATGATTTTTTTTGGCTTTTTAACAATCTTTTCAGCAATCACTATTCACTATTCTATTAGACTTATAAACCACAGTCAAAAGTCATAAGCCACAGCCCAAAAGAATGTGCGATTAGTCTCTTAGTTTAATTTCAATTCTTGTTTGATGCCTCTTCTAAACTTTGTTAATGTCAAAAATATTAGTGATATGCTCTAGAGGCAATCATGGAAATGATTATATCACCTCTATGTTTATAATCTTTTATATAAATGTTATTATGTTTCTTGAATGATTTATCATTTATAAAAATTGGCAAGTATGTGACTTGTTGGTGAAGCACTTTATTTGTTATATGATATCATTCTAAAAGGATCCCTAGTTGGATATCACGGATCAGAACATCAGTGACTTATAGACCAGTACATGTATTGATTGATGATCATATTTCACCGGTCATAAATATAGAGATATCGAATCAATAATGTGAACACATGTTAGAAAACATGGTTTTGGATTGACCAACTTTGAGACACTAGAGATTATTATGTATTATGTGTCATCAGTGGTCTCAAGTAATGATGATGTATAATCCTTTTACCTGAGATCAACATAGTTTCTTACATGTGTAATAGTGCACTTAGAGGTCGCCAAACGCTATACTATACTTGGGTAGATATAAAGGCAGCTTTTGGGTATACTAGGAAATATTTGGAGAAAAGTGACTGCTTAGATATGTGATTTGCCTCTCCTACATAACAGAAGAGATATCTTTAGACCTCTCGATGTGGTCAGATAAAGAAAGTGCATGGCCATACCATGAGTAGTCGAAGAGTCGACGACATGAAATTATCCATCACTAGATTGGGAAAAGATTGAATAGTCCATGAATGACACATTTCTCACCTGGAGTTCAATCGGATATCATGAAACAAAAGGAGAATACGTAAACAAATCGATAGGCCCAACCGAATACGATACGGTTGTATGGAGTTACTAAATGGTGGTGAGCTAGTTCTAATATATCACAAACTGGTCTGCGATCCGATCGTTTGGGGATACGACCTTGTCGTGACCATATTCCATTTGGTCGTAAGGAATTATGAGTTGATCGTGAGCGACTAGGACCTGGTTACTGATCATATTGCATAGGGTTCATCTAGATTAATCTTTTGTGTAAATTTGGGAGGTTGATATGTTTTGCTAGGGACTGCTACTGACCAGTGGTGTTTTCAAGTTACAACAAAGAATACATGAACCTATAGGGTCACACATTTAACGGAATGGAACAGTAAGGATCTAGATAATATAGAGTGAGATACGATCTCGACTTATATTGGATAAGGATCCGATTAGAGGTTGTTTGAGTAAGATACGATCTCTACTGTATTGATTATGAACCCAACCGATGTCTCTATACAAAGGGATGTAGAGTTGAAGGTTGCGTGCATACAATTAACATACCTACTGAAACCCTAGCCACCACCTCTCACAGGCCCTATCGTGTGTGTCAGTGCTAGCACACCGGCATACGACGTTCCATCCTCAGACATGTGGACTTCGGTAGAAACGCTACTGTGACTGTGGCGCCGATTAGGATGATCATGAGGAGAAGATAGTTGGCTCAAGAATGATCAACTACTTTCACTATATTGACATATGCTACGTTGAATCAGGCTATTTTAACTCTTTTTTACTATGCGTCTAATGGTAATGATCTATAATTCTTACTTATATATTTTCTTGGTTTATATGATAGAATATTTTAAATTACATTAGCATAGACTACCTTATATCTCAATAGAAAAGTCTATGATTCGATTGACCGTTTGATGTGATCACCGAATTAACCTTTTGCTACCTTCTGAACTCTAGGTCTATGTTGTTTCATTTGAAGTAATGGAAACCGGAGAAAGCTCCACTGAAAAAAATAATAATTCAGAGAGCGACAAAGCAGCGGTGGTACGGACGAACAGGAATGAGCACCGATCGAGGCGCGCGGCAGATGATGACGGAGGTTCAGGACTGGTCACTCTTGACTCGCATTAATTCCACATTCCTTCTCGCAGCATCGGAGATCGACACGGCCGGGCTGTTCAGCGATCATGCGTCGCCGCTCCTGACGACATGCACGGCAGGGCAACAGGCGAGCGAAATCGCGCATTCATTGATCCTGATCGGCTCCTCGCGACAGACGGATCGCGGGAGGCGCGGGCGCCTCTCCCGTGTGATCTCGTTCATCTCTCTGGAGTAATCATTCTGATTAAGACATCTGTAAATCAACAGGAGCCTAATTCTAGCCCGTAGATAAGAGATCGATAGGGGAGCTGTAGGAACAACGAAGCTAGGTAGAGTTCCTATGCTTGGGATGGCAACGGGGCTTCCTTCCTTCCGTCCCGCCTGGCAAAGCTTGACGAAAGGACAACGCGTCTCATCACTGTCCCTCGCCGGGTCCCGTCTCTCACTGAGATTCTCACAGGAATTAAAAAATATTTTATATATTTAAAAATATTAAAGTGACTTTATTAATTATTATATGTATATAATTTTTATGAAAAATATAGCTTCAAAACATAAACTATAATATATAAATACACATTTTATTCAAATATATTTATATATAATATATTCTATATTAAAAATCTATATTATATAAATAAAATAATATATTTTAATTTTTAACGAGTCCCCACGGGGCCATGAGCGTTCTTTGAACCTCGCCCCCACCCCATCAACCAATGGCCCCCGCCCCTGCTCCCCATGAAGATTATCCCTGTAAGGGTCCATCTGTATTAGGAAAATTGTCATCTCTATTCTTAACTAGGCTAAATTGAACACCCCAACAAGGTTAATTACAAGGGGCAGTGCGCCGGTGATCCCTAAAAGCCAAAAAAATAAAATTAAGAAGACAAGATGAAATAGTTTGGAGTGGGGCCTAAAAGCCCCCCACATCCCCAATTTTGCAAAAACCACTACAAGATTTTTGCAATTTCGGTGTGATCCTGGCTGAGCTAGTCGGTTTACGTTCATTTTT